>OU612046.1:5174387-5519387 GCA_914767935.1 Coremacera marginata
GGAATGTTTTAATGAATTGGACCTAAAAAAAGAAATTCAAAAGTTTTGAACACTTTGGTGTTGTTGTAGATATAGATATAGATATAGATATAGATATAGATATAGATATAGATATAGATATAGATATAGATATAGATATAGATATAGATATAGATATAGATATAGATATAGATATAGATATAGATATAGATATAGATATAGATATAGATATAGATATAGATATAGATATAGATATAGATATAGATATAGATATAGATATAGATATAGATATAGATATAGATATAGATATAGATATAGATATAGATATAGATATAGATATAGATATAGATATAGATATAGATATAGATATAGATATAGATATAGATATAGATATAGATATAGATATAGATATAGATATAGATATATATATAGATATAGATATAGATATAGATATAGATATAGATATAGATATAGATATAGATATAGATATAGATATAGATATAGATATAGATATAGATATAGATATAGATATAAATATAGATATAGATATAGATATAGATAGATAGATATAGATATAGATAGATATAGATAGATATAGATATAGATATAGCTATAGAAAAAATCCACTCTTTTCTAAGGGTGTGGCTCTGCTTATTATGGAAATTATCGTCACTTGATATGGGGACATGAATAATTTTCATTCCATCCCGCTAATTTGAAAGAAACAGAGCAAACAAAATATCAGAGCTTATAGTTAAAATAAGAAGTCAATAGATTTCTAGATAGGAACCTAACCCTTTCTTTTACAGTGGCATATTCAGCGTCCCCCTTCAAAAATTTCCATTCTCACTCAATATTCTGGCCTGAACTTTGCTACTCGGGATCTTAAGGGGTCTTCTGATCATGAATCTGAAGTCAGAATTTGATAATTCCTATATTAAATATGGTTTCCGATTATTAGTGTTTTTAAATTTAAAGTGTAATAAAATTGATAGTTTTTTTTCTTCTTATATCGTATCTTAGACCTCCTTAACATAATTAGCTGCAAATATTGCCATAAATATTTGCTCCTTTCCAAATATTGTGCACTGAAATTGTGAATTTACAAAAAATGTCTCGCCTTCAGGTACCTGTATTGATAAAGAAGCAAATATTGCCGTATAACTGTTTTACCGTATACCTCTAACTCAGAAGCGATTTTAAAAAGGAAGCCGTTAACCCTTAAAACAAGTTCTTTCATCCAAACCGGAAGTGTTTTGAACAGCAACTCTTTAAAGATTTCAAAAATAAATTATATAATATGTTTATTGGTCTATAATTTCCAAAATAGCGCAGCGATTGCTTAATTTTTTATTTTTTGAATAAAATCAGATGAATGGATCTTATATTTGAAACTTTAAAGTTGTTTGAACGAAAATAGTTGGAACATTAGTCATTATTAAATTTAAATTGTCTATTTGTTTCACTATATGATCATTCAACACAGACTTCAGTATTTTTCATTCCTGAATTTATTATAACTCGCTATTATTGCAACCATCCAGTATTTATAATCAAAAGTGCCTCATTAATTCCACTACCAACAGCTACAACATCAAATCAAAAACCTATAAATATATTTCTTTATTTAGCGCTCCTCTTGCTTTTATGTGTTTTTTTTTTGTTTTTCTATTTTTCCTAAGTAGGATTAAAATTTTAATGAATCCCACTTGAAACATTTAAAGCACATTAATTACTCTCGCATGTCCTCTTCTTATCCTACACAGGATATACGCTTAAGTACATTGAATTCAAGTCGAATACGAGCATCCTTCAAACGCTACACCGAACTCATCCTTGACTTGAAGTAAGCCGAGTACAAAAACCTAAAAATAAAGAATTTAAATTTTCCACATAATAAATAAGTGAGCAGTAAAAATATTGCACAAAATGCAGAAAGAAGATCTGCAGAGTGCATATTGTGTGGAAAGTGGAAAGTGGAAAGGATTAGAAACAACTTCAAAGCGAAGGGAAAATAAAAGAAATAATGGCAAGCAAAATAGCAACAGCAACAACCGTAACCTCGACAGCAGCTACTCATGTCTATCACATATTCACCCACACACAAACACATACACACACACACACGCTCACACACACTTCAAGCAGGTCTTTTGCAAGGAACTGCTTTAATTAAGAAACGAATATAAAAAAACGACACCCAGCTATTAATAAAAAACGTTAAAACTAAACACGAAATAATAGAGCAAGGCAACTTCGTCAACGTCGTCATCCTTGTGCGCAGCCCGCACAAAATTAATAGTTAGCCAAGTTTAAAAGGATCGCCTTTCAAGTAGCAAACCGCCAACAATATTTAATGAAAAAGAATTTAAATGAACAACGACGCTGCTGGCTGGCGAGTCGTCGTCGTCGTTTCTGCAGCTTCGCTATCTTTCCTAACGAACACACATAAAGGCAGCATACACACACTCATTACATACATGCATGCATACTTATTCCTTAGCTGCTTTTGATCAAGGACATGCCAACTTGCTGTTGGTGTTGTTGTCTAGCAGCATAGAAGCCATTAAAAATCTTTTAGCTCATGTGCGGTGCAGTTCAGAGAAATAGCAGCGCAGCTTCTCGCACAAAGCATTACTCTCAAGAAAGTAACATCCTGGTAGAGATTCATATCCTTTGTAGCTGCTCTTTTTTACTTTAATGAATACCACAGCTTAAACGCTTCTTTTGCTGCTTGAAACTGTTTTGCTGCTTTTATATTTTGCGATGCATCAACATGGAAGTGCAGTAAACATGGAAGTGCAGCCAGTGTAAATGCATTTTTTTTTTTTTTTTTGGCAATGTGAGAGGATGTGTGCAGATTCGTTTATTCACTTTATTTTTTGAAGTAGATGCTTACTTTGAATTTCAGCATTAATCTTAATTTCGGAAAAGTTTGCTGAGTAGAAAATTAATTTTGAGTTTTTACCTTACAGTGGAACAAATACGTTAACTGTGTGACATAAATTTCGATTAGATGATGGTTGATTATTGTATTCTTTCAAACTCTACAAATTCCGATTCGTTCCCAGTTCACAGTTTTGTTATCAACAATATGGCAATATGAGAGTAACTTAGTATAAAGGAACTGAAAACACTGAACTTAAATATATCTGAAATTACTTCATAGACTCTGTATTATAATTGTTCACGCCAACGTTCACGCCTATCCCATAATTCAAAAAAGCCCATATTTGTTGCTTAAAAAAAAACTTTTTTTATTTGTCTTGTTTTTTTTTTTTATTCGACACTTTGTTGTCATTTTTATTGGTTTTTAATAACCAAATATTTTGAAATGGGTTAATGCCAAATTTTTCAAAAATTATCTATTAGATAACTTACACTATTAGGTATGAAAAGTTTTCATACCTAATTGTAATCACGTTCATAGATAAAGATAAGTTGTCAAGGCAAGAATTGTTGATCAGTAAAGGCGTATAGTCTATATTTCTTCACAAAAGAATTATTTTATTCATGTATTTAATATCCCATTTTTTATTATGAACTCAAATTGTGAAAGAACTAGATATGATGGAGAAAAATGGAACTCAGATTCACATTTAGCGTCCTCAAAATATATTAAAAATATTTCAAAGTGTAAATCAAATTTTAACTTCTTAGAAGTGCAAATTATAGAATCACTTTTATGGCAGACACCAGAGATCTGCATCAAGCGCTTCGCTTCATAACAGTAGATACGATATGTTGGTTCTGGCGCAGGTGGCTCGGTGGCTCAAGCCGATGACGTCATGCCCGGCACTCAAGTATGAATGGATTTCTGCTTGTGCTGGTGGACGGACAGACAAAAAACCGCAAGTTGTTTTTGCTTTAAGCGTTGATCATAATTTTATAAACTACATTATCGGTACTGGTAGTCAAGCGAGTTCTTATCAGTGTTTGTATGTTTCGTTTTTTTCTTAACCCTCGAATACCTAATAGCAATGACTCAAATTCTGAGTGACGAGCTTAGCTTAAATGGTATGACTTGCTATATGAAAATATATATATTAATATGGGTTGAAGCAATTTAGGTACGGCGAAGGTTGAAGGGTTAAAGAAATGTGGATAAATTTATCATAATGGTGCTAAGTATAATGTGCGTGTATTAGATTTGTGTAAGTAGTTTGTATATTAGATGACAACCATTAAAAAACATGGGCGTGTATAAATATCTATTCGTCAGTTGGGGGACATTGGGGTAACAAGCCCCCGCTTAATCACTTACACTTACACCCAGCAACTTCTACGCCTCTGGCTTATATTTTATGTAAATTCAGGAGTCTGTGAAGCTTCGAGATGCAGAAATATCGACATTTTAGAAGTCGACTTATGTCACTGTATGCCGAAGCGAATGGTGTGAGAGAGAGAAAGGAAGAGAGAAAGGGAGATAGCAAATAGCGTAAATATTTGAAGTATACAAATAATACTTCAGAATCAACCTAACCTAAGCAAATGCCAAGAAGAGTCAAAAAGTTTCTAGAAGCTTCGAGATGCAGAAACGTCGAGAAAATTTTAGAAGTCGACTTATGTCACTGTATGCCGAAGCGAATGGCAGATCAGTTTTAGATCAGTTCAGATCAGTTTTAGCCGGTAGCTTCAACAGCTTCAACAGCTTCCGGCTAAAACTGATCTGTACTATTCAACAGCTAACTGCTAAAACTGATCTGTACTGTTCTACATCTACCGACTAAAACTGGTTTGTACTGTTAAACAGCTACCTGCTTAAACTGGTTTGTACTGTTAAACAGCTACCTGCTAAAACTGATCGATAATTAATCAATCAATCATAATATCGATAATCAATCAACCAATAATTCAATATGAATGAAATACTCAATGTACTTCAACAACCTATGTACGATGAGAGTATTATAAAAAGAGACTATCATACTTACTTTCCATACCAAAAATCGTTTAACAATGACGATGAGATTCGTATACCCATTCAAAATCAGTATCTCTTTGTCTTACCAAGTGAGAGTATGATTTACAATCATGGGTTTATAGTAAAACAGGAAGGAGGAAATGATACAGTAACAACAGGTGTGCAATTTAAAAAACAACTTTGTTTCATATCTGTTCGATGAAATTCGATATGAAATTAATGGCTTTGAAGTTGATTGTACACGTAATCTTGCACTTTCATCAACCATGAAAAATTTCGTATCATTGAATAAAGCTGAAAGTGGTGCATTAAGAAACGATGGTTGGGTTACTTTGCAAAATGGGAAATGTACAAGATAATTAAAAACGAAAATTTGGTAATACCAATGGCGTTTAGAAGTTGGGACTATCATATAAATCCTATACTATCAAAGGAAACAAAACTTTTATGGAAGGTAAAGCTTTCACCGCAAAATTAAAAACCATGATTTCTTATAATCGGCTTACAAAGAGAAAAAAGTAAACAGGAAGGAAATAAATTTGATCATAGTAATATATCTAATTTAAAAGTATATATATATATAAACTCTGAATCATATCCCTATGATGATTTAAATAGTCGCTTTGAAATGGGACAGTATACTGTACTATATGATATGTATACAAAATTTCAACAAAGTTATTATATACGGGAATCTCAACCATTGCTAGATGTCGTTTATATACGGGAATCTCAACCATTGCTAGATGTCGTTGGCTATTGCACCACTTATTGTTCTTGATGTAACACGCCAAAATTATTTTAGAAGTAACACAAAAACATGTTGAACTTCTACATTGCTGCCTTATATTGAACTTGCGGGTTATGAGTGCGCTTACTATGAAGCTTGGCTCTTATCACTTTAACCTTGAAATTAGTATTGAAATTGAAATTAAATAAAATTAAGATCCATATCGGGATGGGGATGGGTGACGTCATCGGCATACAATAACATAAGTCGGCTTCTAAATTGTTCTCGACGTTTCTGCATCTCGAAGCTTCTAGAAACTTTTTAACTCTTTTTGGCATTGGCTTAGGTTAGGTTGATTCTGAAGTATTATTTGCATAGGATAGCGCTATTTGCTATCTCCCTTTCTCTCTCTTACTATCAAATTCTCTTTCTCCCTTTCTCTCTCACGCCATTCGCTTCGGCATACAGTGACATAAGTCGACTTCTAAAATGTTCTCGACGTTTCTGCATCTCGAAGCTTCTAGAAACTTTTTGACTCTTCTTGGCATTTGCTTAGGTTAGGTTGATTCTGAAGTATTATTTGTATACTTCAAATATTTACGCTATTTGCTATCTCCCTTTCTCTCTTCCTTTCTCTCTCTCACACCATTCGCTTCGGCATACAGTGACATAAGTCGACTTCTAAAATGTCGATATTTCTGCATCTCGAAGCTTCACAGACTCCTGAATTTACATAAAATATAAGCCAGAGGCGGAGAAGTTGCTGGGTGTAAGTGTAAGTGATTAAGCGGGGGCTTGTTACCCCAATGTCCCCCAACTGACGAATAGATATTTATACACGCCCATGTTTTTTAATGGTTGTCATCTAATATACAAACTACTTACACAAATCTAATACACGCACATTATACTTAGCACCATTATGATAAATTTATCCACATTTCGTTAACCCTTCAACCTTCGCCGTACCTAAATTGCTTCAACCCATATTAATATATATATTTTCATATAGCAAGTCATACCATTTAAGCTAAGCTCGTCACTCAGAATTTGAGTCATTGCTATTAGGTATTCGAGGGTTAAGAAAAAAACGAAACATACAAACACTGATAAGAACTCGCTTGACTACCAGTACCGATAATGTAGTTTATAAAATTATGATCAACGCTTAAAGCAAAAACAACTTGCGGTTTTTTGTCTGTCCGTCCACCAGCACAAGCAGAAATCCATTCATACTTGAGTGCCGGGCATGACGTCATCGGCTTGAGCCACCTGCGCCAGAACCAACATATCGTATCTACTCATAACGCACTCTCCTTCTTCAACACTTCGATATGTATGCCTCGCATTGACTCGTTCGCTTTTTATATGTTGAGTGCGAACTATGCTTTCACTCTCTAATCTACAAAATCCGTTTGCTTCGATCCTCATGTTGAGAGTTGTGCGAGTCAACGAACAAAATTTGCATGTTGCTCTGTATTCCATTGTCGCCGCATGTACACAAAAAAATCTTATCAGTAAATTCAAACGATATTTGCGATCACTTTACCGTCAGTACAATTGTTGTTGCACAGTTACTATTTTTTCGTTTGCAATTACTAATCAAAAATTGTAACTTAACAATTGTGATAATAAATTTAAACGCTTCGAACAGTTAAAGTCAGCTGGAAGTATAACTACACGAATATTAGCAGACTGAAAATACAATTGACGATGGTGCAACAGGTTAGCAAAGCGCGCAGTAAACCAAACATCGACGCGGTCCGGAGTTCGACTCCGGACGATATCCCAACGATAGAAGTAAGGATGTGCGAATTTTTCAAATCTTATTAAATTTATGTGTTAAAAATTAATGATTAAATAAAATTAAAATATAATTATAAAAATAATAATAAAAAAAAATAGTTTACTACTACCAATAGTTTTACACTATTGGGTGTTCAGAGCTCTATCATCTCGGCAAAGTCAATAAATTTTTATGTACTGTTAAATTTCAGTAGAAGTAGCACAGTGCTATTTTTATTAGAAAGTGCACTGCAAAATTTGTAATCAAACCACTTCCGCGGTAGAGCTACTGTAAGAAAGTTACGCAACAAGTTTTACAGTAGGTTACAGTTCCTTAACGGTAGAATTAACAATTTTTATCGTTTGGCTTGTTTTCAACCTAGAGCTTACCGTCCGTATTGGTAGAATTTACTGTATATTTTTTTCTGTGCATTTAATTTCTTGTGCACGATAAACATCAGCGTAGTTAAAATTAGCGCAGTAGCAAACTGTAAATGACTCGCTGCGATTCGCTAAATCATTGAGAGTGATGCGAATAGTTGAGACGCTCGCTACTCTCATTTTCAACGAGTGCTCATATATATTAGTGAAGCCACTCATGCAGTTTTCTTGTAGACACATTAAACCGCCCATTTTGAGTTTTTAATTTCTGGGTAAATATCAAAATTGTCTATGATTGTTTATATTTTTGAATATAACTTTTATATTGCATAAATTCCACATTTGTATGTTCTTTTTTAACTACTCTGCCCACTGGTTATTTGTGAAGCGTATGCTTTTATTTATATACCGTACAACAAGCAACATTCTACTAAATTTAATATCATCATTTAATATGTCAGGCTGTAACCACCGATAAAGGAATCCAGTTAAATTAGGATTGAAAAAATACATTATCTATTATAAAGTAGCATTAAAAAATTTGCCAGAGAAAGAGCACCATCAAGCTAAAAAATTGTAGATATCCACTCAAAATCTTCAAGTATGCTGCGCTAATGCTGCTCAACTTATCTGTGGGTGTTGTAAAAACTAGAAATGTGATGAAGCTCCTCATTCGCATCCGTATCCGCAGAGCATCTGCAAAAATATAAAATTCGCATTCTTATGCTCATTTTAGTCATTTAAATATACACAAAAATATCCGCATCAGCAAAAATAAGTCCTCATCTGCGGAAAAATCTATTTCTTCATTTAACTTCATAGTTTTGATAAACACGAATATATACTTTTTTTTTAATTTTACAAAAACTTATCTGCTTTACGCATAAGATCTATCGTGTCATGACAAAAAAGAATTAAAAAATCATGCTAGCAAATGGATTAAATCAGTTTTTCATTGTATTGATAACAACCGCATCTGCAAAATTTTATTTTTAAATATCCGCATTCGTATTTGTATCCTCAAGCAAAACTTATTACACAGAGCCAAAACTACGAAATCAAAAAGGAGAATATTAATAAGATTTATCTATGCTTTTCTTCCGACTTGTTTAAAACCATAGGGGGAATCTTGTTAATACTTTGAACATTCCCAGCTGAAAATGGCATGCTTGACCAGGTTGGAATTCAAGCCTGACAGGCATGACCGAGGCCTGGCCATTCCTTGAAAACGGACCTAGTTTTTTCATACAAGTGTCCGCCTCTTCATTCCAGGTTAGAATACCGGTCTGTAAAAAGGAATCCTGAAATATTTCTATATTTCAGCCTTGAAATCTGAATTGAATACTGGCATGACTATGTTTAGAAATTCAGTCCTGAACTCCAATCTGACTATTAGAGGCCTGAGCCTGAGCTGAGTTATCTGTTGGGTTTTAATTAGGAAAACCACATAATTCAAAGTAAAATCTTATTGTTTTGACGTAGAACTACATCTAATAGCGCAGTTTGTGTGGCGGTCTTTTTCGTAAATTTTTTCAAGCACATGCAACGTTTCTGGTAACTGTTTGGGGTATGCCTACAGCCTTAAATATTCATTAAACAAAGATAAGCAATATGCAAAAATATGAGCTACATAGCGAATTAACAAATATCTAACTTTGTGTTTTGTCATATCATTAATAAAGTCGCAAATTAGCAAAATCTGAAAAGAAATATTCGCATTTTCGTATGAAAAAAATCATGCATATATTCTTCAGTAGCTGCTTATGTTGTTGTTATAGTTGTTGGGTTGGTTCGTGCCGTTGGTTTCGTTAAGAAAGAAATAGAAGGATTCTTCATGCCCACTTTTTCAAAGACGTGCTTCAAGTTTACGCCGTAAATTTGCAATAAAGCCAAAAACTTTGTCACTCAAGTCCCTCTACCAAAATATGGCCTCAGTTTAGAAAATCTTGTTTTCGTCAAAAGTAAGTTCTGAAACACAAAACTCATATTTCACTGTCAAATTTATTATTTTAATTTACTTAACCCTAGAACTACAAACCCATTTTGTTTTACCTGTAAGCCACAAACTGGGAGTAAATATTTACTCCACAGCATGATACAATAATAAGGTAGAGCCGCTTCGCTGAGTGCTCTCACGCTTCAACGAAGAGTGGATAATGAGAAGAAAGATATATGTCAAAACGACGAATTTCGTAGAAATTGCGAATGAAAAAAATATTTTATGTTTCCAAGTTGCAAACAGTGCGGTCGCGGGTGTTAAATTTGTGCTAATTTGAGTGAAAATATTATAAAAAATATTATAAAAAAAGTGTAATGCCGAGTCGGCCTTACCTTATAATTCGACCATGCTCCACAGCTTTCTGGTTCAAGCAATCGTTCTGAAAGCAGTAATCTGACTTGAACGCACATGGAATTTTTTGTTTTTCATGCCAAACAGAATGCTGAAGAGCAAATTTAATTGTATCAAGGTTTAATCAGTGAAAAATCAATTTCAATGGCTTAGAGTACTGGTAAACGGTCAAACCGTCATATAGCAAACAAAACTTTATAATTTTTTTCTAAACTACCAATTTTCAAATTTCAAACGCGATTTTAAAGAAGACAGATATGGCTTTATGGCCATAATAAAAAATATCATTATGATCTGATCTGATCTGATAATGAAAGGACAAATAAAAACTCATGACATATTGCTTTTCAAGAATATATTTCGGTTTCTATTATGCAAAATGGAAAAAAATAGGAAAATTTAATGTGGATAAAATCGATTCTATATCGGTGTGAGTTGATTTTAAATTAAGAAAATAACTAGCAATTTGCAATTTTTTTTTTGCAATTGTTGTAATTTTGCGCCAGAACTGATTAACACAAGAGATAAGCGATCAGCTGTGAACTGTCAAACTATTACTGATACAGTGCTGCCACATAGTACAAATTAAAAACAGCCGCTGTACTTAATTTGCGACAACGAAACGTATCGACTAATAGTCGTACAGTTGAGAAAATGCCTTGTGTTTGCCTAGCAAGGGTTGAACGTAATTTGCAAGATGATAAAAAAGTTAAATGTGTCACTTGTAATGAATATTTCCACTGCCACTGTGTGGGCATACAGAAAGTGGACCTTGAGTTCATGAAAAATAATAAACAGCATTACAAATGTGCAAAATGTCTATCGGCTCGTCGGGAATCGCTTGTCCACTCACCACCAATTAAGACAAGTGCGAACTCGTTAGATTCATGTTCTATTCCGACAGGCTCTACAGTGACTGCCAATGTTTCTGCGCCTGTAGTGAGTGCATGCACTAAAAATGTCAGTGAGAAACCTACGACTTCGACGCTGCTTGCTCTTATTGAACAGAAGTTTGAGAAACAGAGCGAAAGGTTTGAACTACGCCTTTCAAAGCTTAGTGAGCAGATCACTTCACAAATTAAAGATGGGCTCACCAATGCAATACATGAGAGTGAGCAGAGAGTTCTGGCTGAGTTACGTCAAAACGTTGCTGAAATACATAGCGGTCTACAGTCAGTTGCTAGTAGAGTAACACAACTAGAAGATATTGCTCTTGAGGTAGGCACGCTTAAAGCGGATATGAGTACTTTCCAAAGTGAGCTTAATGAATTAAGGGGGCTTGTTGAACAACAGTGTGCTGCTGCTGGAGAGGTTTCACCTGACAAAGTGGGTGAGGTTGGAAATTTAAAAAAGGAGGTGGATGAGTTAAAATCTCAACTCGCTAGACACGATAATACAGCCGTTGCCTGTGATTTGCGTCTGAATGGAGTTCCATTTTCTGAAGGCGAAAACCTGATGGATATATTAAATAATATCTGTGCCACCATAAATATAAAACTTCCTAACGTCAAGACTTTGTTCCGGCTCAATCAGAAAGCGACCTATCAAAATAACAACAAAGATTCAACTATAATAGCCAAATTCGAAACGCCTTTTGATAGAAACTTTGTCTTAAGCTCTGTTGCAAAATTTCGGCGTGAAAATAATGACTTGCTTCGCTTACAACATGCGGGTTTCCAGTCTAATAAACCCATTTATGTAAATGAAGGCTTGACGAGAGCGAACTCTGCTATTCTACAGCGTGCACTCCGATACAAAAAGCAACAATTGCTATCTGCCGCTTTTACTCGTCGAGGGATTACGCACATAAAACTACGGAGTAATGATAGCGCTACATCTGTTGAGACACTGGCAAAATTGGAAGCAATTATTGAAAGTCTCAATACCGGCCATGATCCTGTTGATCCTGGTATAGCAAATATAACTAATTATTTTCGTGACTTCACGAGTTAATATTATAACTTATAATAATTTTAATTTAATATCTTTATACGTGACAGCAGTGAAGAAAACTGCTTTAGTCATTACGCACGCGTTACTTTTTATTCTTTTTTCTAGACTCATTAATTATGTTGAGTTCTGAAATTATTCATTCCAAAGACAACAGCTATAATATGATAAGAATACTCTCTAAACAAAGATCTGGACTTAAAATTTGCCACCTAAATGCTCAAAGCTTAGTTAATAAAATAGATGAGTTGCGATACGTGTTTGAGGGATCTGGCGTGGATGCTGTTTGTGTAAGTGAAACATGGTTTAATAATGATTTGCCTGATGGATTGTTTGGTATGAATGGTTATAGAATATTTCGTGCAGACAGAGTTGGTCATGCAGGCGGTGTTGCAATCTATGTAAAAGAAAATGTTAAGTGTAAGATACTCTGCAAGTCATCACATGATAGTGTCATTGAATATGTTTTTGTTATGGTTTCAAATGGTGATAAAAGATTGCTTCTTGGGTGTGTATATCGTCCAAACCGAAATGTTGATTTTTTACCATTTTTGAGCACGCTGGAAAACATTGCACTTTCTTTCAATGAAATTATTTTAGCTGGCGATTTTAATTGTAATCTAGGTCTATTTCCTGTAAATTCTACAATTCCTACTCACTATACAAAAACAGCAAATACTGTCCTGGATTTATTCTTTGTAAGTGTTAGAACTAAAATCCTTCTCTATGATCAATTATCCGTGTCAAATTTTTCAAAGCACGACCTTATCTTTTTAGCTTATGACTTCAGACTCACCGAAACTGTTAACAGGTTCAGCTACAGAGACTTCAAAAACATAGACTATGCTCGACTTGAAAATTCTATATATAATATAAACTGGGAATTAATTTTCCATATGAACTCAGTTGATGATCAAGTTGAGTTTTTTCATGGCAATGTCAATAAATTATATAATGAGTTTGTCCCACTTAAGCATAAAGTAGCCAGTCATAAAAAACGACCTTGGTTCAACAGAACAATTGAAAAACATATTTTAGTGCGCAATAATGCGTACAATCGATGGAAACGTTTCAAAACGCCAGCATTGTATGAAGAGTTTAAAATTCTCAGTTAAGGAAGTGAAAGCTGCAAAAAGGAATTACTATGGTGATAGGTTTGGCTCCATTGCCAACAGCATGCAGAAGTGGCGTGAGATAAGAAATATTGGTCTAAGTCAAAAAACTATAGGCTTCTGTGATAATGTGGACGTTGATGATATAAATAAACAATTTGTTGATATTCCAATGCCTTCGATTAGTCATAACGTTTATAATGACATCAACAATTCTTTTAACATCGAATCTAGCTTCAGTTTCTCATGTGTCCGTCAGGAGGATGTTCTTAGAAGTATCTCATCCATCAAATCGAACGCGATCGGGTTTGATGAAATAAATCCAATTTTTCTAAAAATCTTGCTACCGAAAGTACTTCCTTACATAACTCATATTTTTAATACCATTCTCACAATGTCAATTTATCCGAAAGAATGGAAGAAAGCTAAAATTATACCAGTACCTAAAAGTAATAATGAGCACCGCCCAATAGCAATCCTGTCTTTTTTATCCAAAGCGTTAGAACTGTTAATAAGTCAGCAAATTAACTTTCACCTGCACAGAAATGGCCTTATAACTGATAGACAATCGGGCTTCAGGGCCAAACATAGCTGCGTTACCGCCCTCATTGATGTATCTGAAGACTTGCGTGCTGGTTTAGATAATAATGAAGTCGGGTTCTTGGTTCTCTTGGACCACTCAAAGGCTTTCGACACAGTCGACCACGATATTTTGAAGACCAAACTTTTTAAAATATTCAATTTCACATCATCTGCTGTTAATCTAATTGCGTCATATCTATCAGAAAGATCGCAAGCCGTTTTCGCAAATAATATGACATCATCATTTCTTCGCACTAAAAGGGGTGTTCCTCAAGGATCTGTTTTGGGTCCACTTTTTTTCTCTTTATATATAAACGACCTACCTAGTGTTGTAGAAAATTGCAAAATCCATATGTATGCAGATGATGTTCAGGTATATTTAAACTGTAAACGTGAGAACTTCAATGACTGCACAAATTATTTAAATGGTATTCTCTCTAAAATTGGTGATTGGGCACTCAAAAATGGTCTGAGTCTGAATCCTAAAAAGTCAAAGTGTCTAGTGATTGCAAAGAAAGTTATCGACATTTCTACAGCTCCTCACCTTGCATTAAATGGTGGCAATATTGAATATGTTGACACAGCGAAAAATTTGGGAGTAATCTTCAATAGGACGCTGACATGGAATAACCACATAAGTATTACTGCTGGGAAGGTCTACGGCATGCTTCGCGTCCTTTGGACAACTCAATACTTTACACCTCTTCATATACGTATGCTACTTGCAATAACATATCTTGTCCCAGTAATGCTATACGGCTGTGAAATTTTTGCTAACTGTGATAGTTTAAGTAAAACTAAACTAAACGTACTTTTTAATAATATTGCTCGTTATGTGTTTGGGTTGAAAAGAAATGACCATGTTTCAGAATACGCAAAAAAGATCCATGGCTTCACTTTTGAAAACTTGCTGAACTATCGCACTCTTATATTGTTGCATAAGATTATCTGTAACGCTGTTCCACGATATTTGTGTTCTAGAATAAAATTTTCTCGGTCCACTCGAACTAACATGATTAACTGTATACGAGTTTCTTGTTTAACTTCGGAAAGGCAGTTTTTTGTACACTCTGTTCGTCTTTGGAATGCACTTCCTAATAGTTTAAGATCGTGTAGTAACACTGTGCAATTCAAAACAAAATTAGCTTTACTCTTTTCTTCGCTGTAATAGTTTAATAGTTTAATAGTTTAATAGTTTAATAGTTAAATGGTTGCTATATTTATATATTTTTTTTTAATGTTAAATTTGAAATGCTAAATTCTATTTTACTTAAATTTCTTTATTTATATTAAATTTTTTTTTTTTTAATTGTAATTATAAATGTTAATTGTTATCATAAGTCATATACCAAATCGATGCTTTATGCTATATACTGCCGGTACTGCTTATAAGGTTTTTAAACTTTGTTGTGCCGGTTTTTCGAAAGAATTAAAATAAATAAATAAATAAAAAATAAATAAATAAAAAATATTCAAAAGTAAAGTAACGATTTAACTTATTCAAATGTGCCGCAATCGCAGCAGTAGATTTTTTTGTGATTCTTACAGGTCGGTGGCTTGCACTTTGTATATGGGTACTTAAAATATAAAACAATACAAGAGCAAGTTATAATACATGATTTAAATTTATTTAACTCTAGGATGTGCAGCTGGGCTTTTCGAGGCGAATTTTGACTTTGAGTGGTCCCCAAATTTTTGTCTTCGCTCTGCGCGCTGAAATATTTTATGCCAACTACCGTTTATGTTTTCTTAATGCAACGAAACCAGCTTAACAATATTTGCAATGATTTCGTAGAACAAACCTGGTATGTTTATGTATCAAGGTTGTAAGTGTACCTGCTGGGCGTCACGAGGCACGTTTGTTAAATGTAATGAAAATGTATGTAAGCTGGTAAAGAAAACATTTTCAAACACTTTTGATCACGTTAGGCGCCTCTTTTACGCTATGTGCGTATGTGTAATGCCCGTATGATACTTAATTTTTTTTGTCCAATTTTAAAATCTGAAAACAAGTGGCGGGTGGACAGGATAGACATATTTTGTAAGAAAAGGATAAGCGTTGTTACTTTTTTATATCTGGTGTTTTTAAGAGCAGCTGCATTAAATAAATTAAAATTAACTACACACATCACTTCCAATTCAGTATACATTTAAATTAAATAGTTTTGTTTACTCTAAAAATCTCAAATTTATTATTAACAGCACAGTAAATATGTATTTGATCGAAACTTAACGAAGAACGAATTGAAAGAAACGGCAAAAAAATGTAGAGAAAATACAGTCCGTCCTATAAATTTTTCTCCAATTTGTACTATATGCGTACTCACTCACACCAATTGAATCCATGCATTCGTACTATTTGAACTGCTCTAGTTTTAATTTTCAATGACAAAAGTTGTAAAAAAAAATGAAGTATCATACGGGCATTATCAAAGCATGCGGTCAATTGAGCTTTCACTATTTGATTGCTGTAAAACTCGCTTCTTATAGATTTAGGTTAGATCTATGCAGTTTTATTTTGGCATTGACCGGCTAAAGATATAAGCCGGCTATAAATGGCATAGCCATAAACATATAAAGGCATGGTGGATGTGTGATACGATGAGCAATTATCCACTAAAGGGTGAGATATAAGCCGGTCAATTAGAAGGGACTTTCGAGATGTGACGAGGGCAAGCGAGTGGTGTTGTATTTGGCACGAAAACTCCACGGATCCGGGCGAATAATTTATTGTGACAATTTCTTCATTTCATTTCGTTGGCCTTGACTGAATAACTGTGGGCACTGTCCGCTAAAACGAATAGTTTATCTCGGAGGAATTAAAAAATTCAAGGAATCGTCAGCAGAAGGAGACTTTGTATGGCTTTTTGATGATCAGGTTTCATTGTGTTTATATGTACCAAAAAAAAAAAAAACAAAGTAGTCGTTTCGACAATGCCAACAAAAACAAGCCTTACCAAATGCTGGACTACAATAAAAATAAGGCAAGCGTCGATACTATGGACCAGATGCTCTCCGGCTACTCTAAAGCGTGGCATAAGCCGTTGGCCACCAGCCATGTTTAAGAATTTATAAAAAGTTGCTGGTCTGGCATCGTTTATTATTCTCGAACCATTACAACCATTTCTCAAAACTGATAAACGTCTTGAATTCCAAACCAAAAAAATTCTCGGATTCGCTTATGTGGATTTCTTCGAATACGTTTCGAATGCATAACGAAGAGGACTTTTTAATATGAAATTTTTTTAAGAAATGTATTTTTTATTAACCTACTTTTTTTTATAAATTTTATATAAAAAAAAGACTTGTATTACTTCATAAGTTTTTATATGAAAAATTTTTGTGGAAATTTTTATCTTCTATTATATTATTTGTGTCTGGTTTTTATATCAATTATTTCTACGCATAATTTTTTCAATCTTTTTATATGAAAATATCTTCACAAAAAATTCTTGGATTCGCTAATTTGGATTTTTGTCCGCGATGGCGAATCCAAGAATTATTTGTTTTGAGTTCGAAACGAATCCGACTACGATTTGGAGTTTGTAGCTTTAAATTTTGAAAAGTTTCTTTAGAACATAAGCCGTTTGGAGTCGGCATAAAGCTGGTAGGTCCAGTTCTCGATCATTTGTGTTCAAACATTTCACAACACACACAACACAATTAATCATAAGAAGCTCGGTCAAAGTCCTTTCAAGGCCATTTCGTTTTTTTTTTTTTAGATTTAAATTTTTAATAATATTTTCTTATTATTAAACAAGAAAACCTTATGAAATAGCTCAATCAGGTGAACTTATTGATTTCATGTGTTAGTTTTTGGTGTTGTGTGTAGATCCGCATCCGCAAACTCATAACCATCACATCTCTAGCAAAAACTATAAACAAAAATCTCATCAACATTATTCCTCCACTCCTTGCCATATAATGAGGGATTTCGCGAGCTTATAAAATTCTACTGCCAAGTAGCTTTGAATATCCTTTTTTTTTTTTTTTTGTTTAAGTATACCACAAAATGTTAAGAAGGTTTAATATTGAGTGTTGGAGATTACGTCACAAGCACTACTTATTCACTGCAGCTCGCTCTACTTCAAACTTATATGTCTCTTTTACTGAACTGATAGATAGCTAGTTGTGTGTATCTGTACGTTTCTAAGGATGTCAGAAATGTTTTTAATCCCTCTAGTAACTGAAGAGCTGAAAATATAGTTAGCGATAAAAAACAAAAAATGCGCCAAAGATTGTTTTCAATATTTTTCGATATTTTGTAACGTTGAGTTAGTATCCAACAATTTGCTGCTGAGTATATATATCGAGTTTGGTTTATTCGTCGTTTTTTTCATTTTCTTTTTTTTTTTTATTGTGTCAGGAATTTGCAATATTTATCGTTAAAGATTTGGCAGCCATCGGTATTTTTCATATTGTAGTTGTTTTATTTGTTTGTTTTTAATAAATTCTTTCTTGTCTAAAGACCAAAGCTGCTACTATATTTTGTCCAGCTCAACTTGGAATTTTAATAACTTTTTAATATTAATTCGTAACGAAAATTGTTCATTAAGTTTGGTATTCTTAAAGCTCCAAGCCAATGTACATTTTAAAGCTTACAAAAAGCAATCTTGGTAAATATTAGATGCTCTTATATTACTTCAATAGAAAACTTAGACTTCCATTTAAATGTATGAGAGTTACTTATGCAAAGATTTGTTTATAGCTTTTTGGGACAAGAATGACAAAATATTTAATGATAGTATAGAATCATCACATTGGCCACCAAGATCGCCGGACTTTAAGTCTTTGGACATTAGGAATAAAAAAGTAAGAGTTTATAGAAATATGTAAAGGATGTATAAGTATAAGAAATGGTCGATATACCTCATACAAATAATTATATGTGCATAAATATTTGCTTGCATTTTTCTCCACCTAGAATAGTACAGTATTTTTATGTATGCAGTTTGTTTTTGTTATTCGTTGTTATTGTTTAATAAGTTTTAGTATGCAGTTCGTAATGCATTTAAAGTACCGTTATATGAAAAATGTGACGGTGCATTGAATGATCAGTAGTAAAGAATTATATGTGCATAAAGCATTTAGTTGGTGTTTGATTGCTGAATTGATAGCTTTAAGTGCTCGCATTGGAAATAATTGTTACGAAATATAAGGTAAGTTTTTTTCTTTTATAATCAATAAAGTTAATTTAATTATAACGTTTTAGATATTGAAAATGCCCAGCGAAACGAGCCTTTCTGAACATGACCAGGAAATAATACTGGGAATAAGCGAAAATGGAGCTAAAATGAAAGAAGTAGCCAAAAGGCTTAATCGCCACAGTAACACAACAACAAATTTTTTAAAATGTCCTAGTAGTTATGGCACAGTTAGACGGAGTGGTAGGAAAACACACATCAACGCTGGGTGTCAGCGGAGAACTCAACGTATTGCATTAGTCGAAGTAATGAGTGCCGGACAATTAAAAAGTCAAATGGGTCTTAACATAACAAGAAGTAGAGTAGTTTAAATATTACATGAAAATCTTAAAGTAACACATACTTCCAAGACGCGACAACCTAACCTTTTGCTTCGACATATTAAAGCACGTTTGGCCTTCGCTACCATGTTCCAATTTTTGGATGAGGAATGGCGTAACATTATCTTTAGTGACAAAAAAAGTTCAATTTAGATGGGCCAGATGGTTCCAAGAAGTATTGGCGGCATAGGGCTCAATTGCGGCGCACTTGCCAATTGCGTGTCCATAGGGGAGGATTGGTCATGGTCTGAGCTGCATTTTGTTATGAAGGAAAGACTTCAATGTGTTTTATATCAACAAAAATGAATGCTGAAATGTACGTTTATTTATTGGACAATGAACTAATATAATTTTCCGGCCAACTTTGTGGCGATAATTGGACTAATTAGCAGGATCATGCGTCAATACACTGTGCAAAGCGTACAAAAGAGTTTTTTACAGCCAAAAATATACCATTACCGCAATATGGCTTAGACCCCATTGAGAATCTCTGGGGAATCCTCTATGGAAAAGTATATAAGGATGGAAGGCAATTTGAGGCAGCTAGGAAGTTAAAATAGCAAAATAGCAAGAATGGCAAAGTATCAGCCCATCCAACCCAAAATCCTTTATGCCATTCCAGCTGAGCGAAGTTATTTAAAAAAAAAAAAGCATATAAATTACTAATATGAAATTTTTTTAATTTTTTTTTATTATTAAGCTCGAAAATTAAGCAAAAAACACATATAATTAAGTTGTGCACATACTCGTATAATTACTTACTATGATGAAATTTTGTATGCTAATTTTTTTATTTAATTTAAATGACAATTGAATAAAGTCTTTGTTATGTTATGTTACTGTTGTCATAAATAATAATTATATAACTGCATAAATAATAAATATAATAATATAACTGCAAGATCAGAATTTTGAAACACTTTTATTTTAGCGCAAAAATAATTTTTCTAATGGTGCACATATAATTATTTGTATGAGTTATAGCGTAGCCAGGACTCTGCTGGAGGGGGAAGAGGCAAACATGTAACTGATTAATAAATAAAAAATGTGTCAGCCGTAAGATTGTAATTAAAAATAAATAAATGAATTTATAATGTCTATGCTTTTTAATTATAAGAAAAAAATTTATTGAATTTCTTAATATAATACTAAAATTTTGGATTTTGTAATAATCAGGGGGGTAGGGCAATTGCTCCCTCCTTCTCTATCTTCACTACACCCATGTATAGCCCCAAATACGCCGAAACGTGATAGAAAATTACACCGAAAGAATCGACATCTGTAGACGTGAACTTGGGGGACATTTGGTATATATCATTTATTATCATTACTATGTATATTGTTGACCCTATACTGCAAAATATGTGTATTATTTGAATTTTTAAAAAGATAAAAACTTAAACGTGAAAAAACATGTATTTGTCTCTTTCCAATCACCCAAAAATATCATAATATTGATCACTCATATCAAAATACCCAAAATATATTTATTTTCTATTTCTATTCTATTTTGCATGACTTGCAAGCAATAATCTATTTAGCAAAATATAAAAAATTATCACCTCTTGAGTTTGAGCGATAAAACGTGACACTGTCAAAAAAATTTCAAACTGAAAAAAATTAAAATATCAGAATTACATTGGAAAAGCGAAGACTGCCCGAAGACAGCGTTGCTGGTTAGAGGGTTAAAGCAAATAAAAATATGATCCAATTTCAATGTCATGAGTAGGGTTTTCTAGTCCACGTGGCGCCAACTTTTAACTTTAACTAAAAACTGTTATTTGATCCCTTTTCCATCTTAAAATGCCAAAAATTTAAAAGCCTAATGAATTATCCTTTATTAGGATAATGTATGATGCGGTTCTTTGCACTTGAGGAAACAAGTAAACTGAAGCTGTTTGATGAAGCGCCCAAGAAATGAGCCTTGTAAAAGATACGATTTCATTAGGGGAAACGGCAGAGAGCTAAAGACAAAAAGGGCAAATTTTTGCGCTTTTAAAGCTGTTGGCAATTTATGAAAAGAGCCAAATTAATCAGACTGATCATAAGAACAGCTACTACAATAACAACAACAACAGTCACTAAGAAAAACAACTGTTTGAAAAACTTATGAAAAGTTTTGCCTAATGAAAAGATTTACGATGGCGTTGGTGAAATTTTCAACTTTTTTTTCATTCTAATAAAGAGGAATCAAAAAGTTGTCAGAACGAAAAGAGCCCGCATTAAGATACAGACGCACACACACACAAACACACACACACACACACACAGTGCATAATGCTGGGTAGTTAGAAGAAGGGGCGAAAAATGAGGGGGAAGGGTATGCATTTAAAAACTTTCATGCTAGTGAAAACGTCGAAATGAAAACCAACAAAAGCAAAAATATTTGCAAATTAGGGCAAGGGCCGCGGTCTGCAGCTCGCCTTCATTGGTGGTTGCTTTGCGAAGCCATGGAAACTTAACTGATAAATGTGCACAAGAAGAAGAAGAAGAAGAAACAGAAGCAGTATAAATAAACAACAACAGAAACAAAAACACAAAAACCCCAGCTCAAAACAAAGCAGCAACAACAGAGATGAGAAAAATTTATATTTATTAAAATTTTTGCAGGACAACGGATGAGTAATAAGTTGAATTGGCTTATTAAAAGGACGGCTAAATTGACTGAAGTGGAACTCGTAACCGAGGCATAGGCAAAGCGAACTTCAGTTCAGTTTTTGTGCTAATTAAAATTAATTTAATTAATGAAAATATTTTCAATGGCTTATTAATTTTAGATGTTTTTCTGATGAATTGTCTTCCATAGATTGAATAGCTTTTAATTAATGAAGATTATTTGAGAGTTTTGAGGTTTCTGAAAATAAATCTAATGAAAGATTCTTTAGGGCAATTTTATTGTGTTAAATTTTAAATTTTAAAAAAAAAAAATCGGTTAAGTTTTACTGCAGAAATTGCATAAAATAACAAAAAAGTAAGGTTATCCATTAAAACCTTGAAAGAAGTGCTAAGGTGACCACCAGTAAGGGAATAACCGGTAGAGTACTCAAATTTTGTGCCATATACCATATACCGATGAGAAACTTTGGGTACGTCCAAAATAGAGAGAGCAAAATACAAAAATGTATCATTGGTCAGAAGAGGGAAGCGAAGCTTTTTGGTTTTATACACGGAGAAGAAAGCTTATGTTAAATTAACAAAAAACTTAGTATAATTTATAAGCTGGCTTTGGCAGTTTTCAGCTTCGCAAGTTCTACATTAAAACGCCTAAGTTTTACATGATAGCTTGCCAATTTTTATTTAGGCGATACTTACTTACTTACTTACTTAGGTGGCCGTGACAACCCGTGTCCGGATTTCGACCGACCTCATCAGCTCTCGCCAGGCGCCTCTGCTTTGCGCGCGCCTTCTCCAATCGGATACACCAAGTGCGGTTAGGGCTTCCTCAGCCTGGTCCATCTATCGGAGGCATGGTCTCCCTCGTCGTCGTTGACCAGCGACCCTCGCCTCGAGCACCTTTTTCGCTGGAGCTTCGTCGTCCATACGATGGACATGACCCAGCCAGCGTAGTCGCTGCACAGTTATACGCCGAACTACGTCAATGTCTCCGTAGAGCTCATACAGCTCGTGGTTCATTCGGATGCGATAGTCATCGCCGACTCGAACAGGACCGAAGATTTTGCGAAGAACTTTTCTCTCGAACACCCCCAGAGCGGCTGCGTCAGTTTGCGAAACTACCCATGCCTCAGCGCCATAAAGCAGCACAGGTAGAACGAGCGTCTTGTAGAGTGTTAGTTTTGTTGATCGAGAGAGGGCTCTGGAACTTAGTTGCTTACTGAGCCCGTAGTAGCACCTATTAGCAATTATTGTTCTTCGCTTTATCTCCAGGCTGATTTCGTTGTTAGTATTAATGGCGGTGCCAAGGTATACAAACTCCTTGACTACTTCAAAGTTATAGCTGCCGGATGAAACGTGGGAGTCTAAACGCCGCGCTCCCTTGTTTGTAGACAGCATATACTTTGTTTTACCCTCATTTATCGTCAAACCCACTTTGGCTGATTCCTTTTCGATAGCGGCGAAAGCAGCGGTAACATCTCTCTTGGTTCTGCCAACAATATCAATATCATCAGCGTAAGCAAGGAGCTGGACACCTTTATAGAAAATGGTGCCATTACGATGCACACCGGCCTTTCGTACGATCCCCTCCATGATGATGTTGAAGAGATCGCAAGACAGTGGATCGCCTTGCCTGAAACCTCTTTCGGTATTGAAGGTTTCGGAGAGGTCATTTCCTACCTTGACGGAGCTGCGTGTGTTGCTCAACGTCATTCTGCAAAGTCTAATCAACTTTGCAGGTATACCGAACTCAGACATTGTTGCGTATAGGCAATCCCTTCTCGGGCTATCGAACGCAGCTTTAAAGTCGACAAAGAGATGGTGTGTGTCAATTTGATTTTCGTGGGTTTTCTCCAGGATTTGTCGTAGCGTGAAAATCTGGTCTATGGTGGACTTACCAGGTCGAAAGCCACACTGATAAGGTCCAATCAGTGTTTTTGTAATTGGCTTTAATCTTCCACACAGTACGCTTGAGAGAACCTTATATGCGATAGAAATAAGACTGATACCTCTATAACTTGCGCAGATTGTAGGGTCTCCTTTCTTAAGTATAGGGCACAGTACACTGAGGTTCCAATCGTCGGGCATGCTTTCTGCTAGCCATATTTTGCTGATGAGCTGATGCATGCGCCTTATCAATTCATCGCCGCCGGTTTTAAACAATTCAGCTGACAGGCCGTCAGCACCCGCTGCTTTATTGTTTTTGAGTCGTTGGATAGCAACTCGAACCTCTTCATGGCTAGGTGGTGATACTTCCACTCCGTCATCGTCGATTGGTGGCACTGCACTGTGCTCTCGATGGGCGGCATTGGTGGAATCGTCGCCATTAAGTAAATTGGAGAAGTGCTGTCTCCACAATCTAAGCACACACTGTGTATCCGTATTCAGATCTCCATTTTCGTCTCTACAAGTGGATGCTCCGGGCTTGAAACCTTGGGTTAGACGCTTAACCTGTTGATAGAATTTTCGTGCATCCTTCTTGCCCTGGTATACCTCTAGTTCCTCACGCTCACGCTTTTCCTGCTCTCTTTTCTTGCGTCTGAAAAGGCGCCTCTCTTCCTTCCTCTTTTCGCGGTAGTTTTCTCGCACGGCTCGCGTTGCAGCTGACTGCAGCGTTTTTCTATAAGCGGCGTTTTTTACTGCAGTCGCAATGCGACACTCCTGATCATACCATTGGTTCCGAGGTTGTGTGCGCCGGAAACCAATGACTTCTTCGGCGGCACCGCGCATGGAGTGGGATATATGCGCCCAAAGTCTGCCGGCGTCGTCGGGTCCAGAGGTTGGTTGGTTGAGTTTAACCGAGAGTTGAGCGGAGTAGGCTTCGGCAGTCCGTTGTAATTGCAACTTAGCGACATCTAGCTTTCGTTGCATTCCTGTGCGTATGTTCTTCGCATTGCATAATCGCATGCGGATCTTGGCTGCAACAAGATAATGGTCGGAGTCAATGTTGACCCCCCGAAATGTACGCACATCTAGAACACTAGAGGCATGCCTTCCGTCGATTACAACATGATCAATTTGGTTTCGCGTTTTTTGATCCGTGGACAGCCAGGTGGCCTTGTGGATGTCGAGGTGCTTAAATCTGGTGCTACTAACTACCATGTTTCGTGCCGCGGCGAAGTCGATCAGTCTTAGACCGTTGTTTGTGGAGGTCTCGTGAAGACTGAACTGACCGACAGTGGGGCCAAAGATGCCTTCCCTTCCGACTTTCGCATTAAAATCGCCGAGGACTATTTTCACGTCATGGACCGGAAGGTGGTCATATACGTCTTCAACACTAGCGTAGAAAGCGTCCTTGACGGCTTTGTCCTTTTCCTCCGTCGAGGCGTGCGCGCAAATAAGGCTTATGTAGAAAAATTTTGCCTTGATGCGGATCGTGGCCAATCTTTCGTTCACAGGTGTGAACCGGGAAACAAGGTGGCGTAGTTTCCGGCTAACGACGAATCCACATCCGAATTCGCGCTTCTCCGCATGGCAGCTGTAGTAGATATCGCAGTGTGCTTGTTTAGAGCAGCCTTGCCCTTTCCATCGCATTTCCTGGATGGCGGTGATGTCAGATTGTATTGTTTTGAGGGCTTCCGCCATTTGGATAATGGCACCTTCCCTATAAAGGGTCCGGACATTCCAGGTGCATATCCGTAAATCATTGTCCGTTTTTCGTTTGCGGTGGTCGTCAACGTAATTGGGGTTCTTATCCGAGGCTGGTTTAGTTTTCATTGGGCAGTAGTAATGTGGCGGGACCCAAACCCTGCGCACATTCCATGTTTAAGGTCTATGGATCGACCCGCCGCTCAAATTAGCCGTCAAACTGACGGATGCCAGTTTGCCGTTGCCCAGGGAACACCACGTGGAGGTTTGAATCGACTTGAGACGATTTCGACATGGATAATGCTGGCCTCGCCAGGTTGAGGCGGTCAGACACGTTGCCATGTGAAGGTTCGCCCCCTGTTCCCCTGTTAGGCGATAAATTATATAAATATTTGGTAATTTCTGCATTTTTTAACAAAAAGAAAGTTAAGTTTTTTCAACAGCTATAAGAATTTTTCCGATTTTTGGTTCTTTTATTTTTTTTTTTCTATTTTTTTTTTTTTTTTTTTTGAAGTGAAGCTTTTTACGCCTCATTCTGTGATTTGCTTTAGTGAAATTTCATAAACGACACTTTTCTTTTTTCGACACCGTTTTTCTTAGAAATGTACGGCTTCTATGTTGCCTGCGTTGATTATAACAAGAACATTTGATATTATATATAAAACACATTCCTTCGCCCAACGTGAGGATCGAACCCACTACCCACCGATTAAGAGTTATTAAGAATTTTAGAATATTAAGGAAAACTGAAGCTATGCTGCAGCAAAACACAATTATCTATTAATAGATTTTTGTTTTTTGGCTATGAACAGATTATTGTATAAAACTACATCTGTTAATATAACATCTGTTATATTCAGACATATCTGTTATGCTTTGCTTCTCTAGTGTGCTCAATCGCCCACCGGTTTTTTTTTTTTTTTGCAGAAAGTAGCTCAAAACTTAAGCCATTGTTATTTTTTTTATTATATATTTTTGAATTTTTTTTTTTTCGGTAAAATACTTAAACTCCAGGTTATAAGACAGGGTTATTCCACAAATTTGCACAATTTTTTTGTACCTTTTTTAAGTTTTTTTATGTAAAACCAAAAATATATTCTCTTGGCTTGCCTTGTATAATTATTCCTACAGTTATCACATATCATAAATCATGAAAAAACTATGTATAATAACTCAAATAGCTTCAATGATAAATTATTTCCATCCCATTTGGATAAAGTGTCAAATTTTCGGTGGTTTACCTACAATATTGGTTATATTGGTTAAAATACTTGGCTTAGGTGAATCAAATATTTAGGGTATCAAAGTATGTGCTTTCAAGGCGATGTATTACACAATAAATCGCTTGGGGAATAAGCATAAGTTTATAATTCCCATACAACTCTCTCTACCCTAGCCAACTTAGATTATTTAACTATTGCTTTTTTATTCGGTGTAGCTTCAGTTATACTTAATACTGAATCATAACTCTGCGTAAGAAAGGCTTTTGATTTGGTGGGTAGAGTATATAACTCACAATCGATGGAGTACGAGTTCGATTCCAACGACGCTCGGAGGGTTGACACCAAAAAAAGTGGAGATTAATTGAAAAATGAAATTTGGTTTTTCTGAAAAATACTTATTGCTCGATTAAAGAGTACAAAATTGTACATCACAACTGAAAATTTCAATGTCATATGTTGCTAAGTTAGTCCACTGCATACCCTAAA
Organism: Coremacera marginata; assembly: GCA_914767935.1. NCBI lineage: Eukaryota > Metazoa > Arthropoda > Insecta > Diptera > Sciomyzidae > Coremacera > Coremacera marginata. The sequence continues at coordinate 5,201,615 of OU612046.1, forward strand.
AGTTGAAAATTTTTTCGTTTTTCGGAAACAGTTAACAAAATTTAGATTCGGCATAATTTAAAGCTCAAAAATGTGTTTATAGGTGAAAAGAAATCTTTTTATTACGGAACCCTTAACTTCATGTATTTAACCCATTAAACACCGCGGTTGGTTCTGTCAGCCGATTTAGATGATTTTTTCAGGAATTGCTTATTTTGATCCCTAGATCACAATTTCTGAGTTTCAAAAAAAACGAAATTCTGGTTTCCCAGAAAAGGGGTGTTGCTTTAAAGCAACGTTGGGCGTAAATGTGTTATATTTTTACTTGAAATGGAGCTATTATTTGTTGAACTTTTATTTTGATCTTTTGGCTTTACATTCCTTTCAAAAATTGCTAAATAGCGTCTTTGCTTAAATTTACTACACTGTAAACAAAAAATATCCAAAAAATGGGATTTTTTTCATGCACTCACACTCATACACCACAAAGGTACATACACCTCTCTTCCTCAAGAAAGTCAAAGGTTTATTAGCTACATTAAAACGCAATGTAATAATGGAATGTCACTCCAAAATTTCAAGTCAAAAGCTTAATGCGTTGATTTTTAAGATTTTTTTTTAAAGTTAGCGTTGTCTTAAAGCAACACCGGCGTTTAATGGGTTAGTTAAACGTAATTAAAAAAAAAAAAAGTAATTTAAAAAAAAAATTAGTGGTTAACACTAATTGTGTAAAAATATTTTAAAAATTTTTTTGAAATATGCTTAAATTTGCGGTATTTTCGAAATATATGTGGAGTTTAAAATAAAAATTTGGTAACATCATGTAGAAAATAAAATTTTTTAATTAAACAGCAATAAAAAGTTGCGCAGTTTTGCGCGAATTATTTTTATTAAATAAATCGTGCAAATAGTCACAGTTTTTTCATAATATTGCATATTGCATATTGCAAATAAATTGTTAACCATGTACATTTTTATTAATTTTGTTAATAAAAACTGGTAAGGAATGATTTTCGATTGGGCCCAAGCTTTAAAAGTTTTATTATATTGATGACGTCACTTTGCATGGACGATAGGCTTTGTATGGACGATAGTGGTTTTTTCCAACTTCCCAAATTTCAAATTCAGAATACATTTTAGTTATTTCAAAAATTTATATTATGCAATGAATTAATTTCTGAAGAATTTATGAAGGTTTTACTGTTTAGATGACGTCATTTTTTATGGGAGGTAGGCGGAGTCTTCATTCGATTGTGCCAAATTTTAAACTCAGTTTGCATGCTAAAAATTTAAATACATGTATATAATAGGAATTTCAAGTCATTAAGATTTTCGTAAAATTTAAGGAGATTTTACCGTTATCATAAAATCTTTTTGTATGGGAGTTACGTGTGTTTTTCATTCGATTTGGTTAAATTTCATAATCAGACACATTAAACAAAAAAGCTCAAAATTTCAAGTCCACATATTAATTTTTTTTTTTTTGTTTTTTTGATGAATTTAAAGAGATTTTACCGTTTTGACGAGGTCATTTTGTGATTTTCATCCGATTTGGTTGAATCCGAGAGGCGGCATTTTCATCCGATTTGGTTGAATTTTATACTCAGAGTGAAAATTAAATATGAACGCTCTCATACAAAATTTCTAGTCCATACATTAAGCTTTGTTGAATTTATGGAGATTTTACCGTTTAAATGAAGTCACTTTGTATGGGAGGTAAGCGTGGTTTTTATCTGATTTGGCTCATTTTCGAGCTTGAGCTTGAGTTTGTAGATTCAAGCTTAAATATTGAATTTAATGACGATAGCTTCAAAGTTACGACAGTAATTATGTCACAGACGGACAAACGGGCAGATGGACGCACATAATTTGTTTCTTATTTGGATCTATTCTAACTAAAATAAAATGTCAAAAGTTCCCTTCGACGTCTAGGTGAATTTATCTCTGATTTCAACCCTCTGTGCGGCGAACCGAAGAAATGTTTTTATATATTAAAATTATATTTTCTCTTTGTAATAGACGCAAACAACAAAGAAACATCAATTTCTAAAAAACTGTCTTAGAAAAAAAATGTCGTTTTAGAAATTTCATTCAAGCAAATCAAAAAACGAGGCGTAAAAAGCTTAGCTTCAAAAAATAATCTATTGATTCCATGTCAAATCGGACGCTTTTCGAAACACACATATTTGTAAAAATTTGGTACTTGGCATGTGGATTGTATTTAAAAACTAGAAATGTTTTCATATTTTGTTTTTGTAATTTTTTTTTCTGCAAGTTATACACAGTGGCAAATCAAAAACAAAAAATCAAAACTTGTCAATCGGACATGTAGTAAAACACTAAAAATTTCATTCATTCACCTTTTGTAAAAATGGTTTCGACTAAAGTTAACTTACCTCCAAAAAAATCTTAAACTTTAAAAGCTTCACTCCAAACAAGTACCGTTTCTTGCTACACTGATAATCGTTAAATTTGATTACTTTTAATTCAACCCGATTTCCAAGTCATTAGTTTCTATTGTCCTTTATTTTTTGCAACGTGTACAGTACAGAAGAAAAAATGCGCATGCATAACAAAAGATATAAAAGCGTGTTTTAAGGTTCTGTTTTTTCACACAGCTGGTGGAAAGTGTGCTGCAGTGCAGAAAAAGATTATCGTCATTAACGAGTGAAAAATCCAAAATCGTGCAACGACCTTCCCCACAGCAATTTAGCCGCCCCTTTTATGGGCATGCCACACACACTACTAAATGACTGACTTGGCAATACCAGAAAAATGCCGTTGGCGGAAAACCAGCAATACAAGTCCAACGAAGAAGATGAGAAAAAAGAGAAAACAAATAAAAGCCAAGATGGGATAAAAAAACAAAAAACTCGAGAAAGAAATAAACATTTAAAATAATGAAATTTTTTCAACCGCTAGAAAATATCGCAAAAAACACATAAAAGCTCAGAGTTGCTAGAACAATAGAAAATAGAAGTAAAAAAGAAAAATATTTCAGTTCAATTTCAAATCGATATTTTTCAACAGAACCTCGAGACAGCTTACATACTTGGGTTGGGTGAAATGACTAAATTGCAGAAAGGGGTACAACTAATGGGCTATGGTGCAGTTGGGTAGACGTCATTATAACGGTTATTCTGAGCAGCCGGCAAATTCTTGCTTTATTTTTTATGCTCTCGCCGGAAGTTGTGCCCTCTGCATCCTGCTGTCACCAGTGCGCGTCCTAAACGCCAAAAACTCACCCCCCCCACCAAACTTGTCGCACTCCGCTACCAACCCATCTACCAAAGCTGCAGCGAGCAAAGAATCCTTTTTGGCCCATAAATCAAGTCTTTGGTTTTAATTAAATCTTGTGTTGGCGGTGAAACCATGAGAAACGTTTTATGCGCTTGGAAGCTCGTGTTGAGCAAGCATATTAAACCCTGTTAACACATTTTTAGCGTTGCTGCTGTTACTGTTGTTCTTGCTATTGTTATTGTTATTGTTGTTGTTGTTGTTGTTGTTATTGTTGAAGTAATGGTTTATGCATGCATGACTGTATGTTTGCGTTTTAGTCAGGATTCGTCGAAATATTCAGCTTAACATTCCTTGCGGCCTCTTGTGTTGTGGAGCGAAGCAACGGAACTGAATTTTTTTTTTCTCATTAATTTTATTTTTATGGATTTGCGATATCAGTTAATATATTTTGGCACAAATTATTGGCGAAATAGCTGCATTCCTATTTAATAGGAATGCCTTTAAAGAGAAAAAAAAAATGTTGTTTTCTGAAGGACCTGATATTGGATCTGAAGAACCAGGCGAGTATTCAGGGAAATGGAGGTGAGTGTTACCCATATCTATCAAGTCGACGCCATTCTCACAAAGTCGGCATTTAAGCATATGAAAAAAAAGAAATTGGCCATTTCAGCCCTTAAAAGGACTTTGACCGAACTTCTTATAATAAATTGTATTTTATTGCTGTGCGTATTGTAAATTCTTTGAACACAAATGGTCGAAGAAGCTTTATATGGCAGTTTTTACTGTCCAAATATTTAAACATACACAACATGGAAGATTTTAAGGAAAGATCGTGATCTACAACGTTATACGTGACCGTATAAGATACAACTAGTACAAAAATTGAAGTCAATGTAACAGTGAATGGAGTAATGAAAGGCAAACGGAAATTGAACAAAATTTGTAACGATAAATCATTCTCAGCTATAAGGCTCATTTTTAACCTTAATGGGCATGTTTATAAGCAAAATTATCATTTTTAAAGTGAGCAGAGTCCCCGCGGCACTCTCGAATCCTCATTAAATCCCGAAAAAGTCACTGTTTGGTGCAGTTTTCATGCCGGATGCATAGTTGGCCCATTCCTTTTCAAATCTAAAATCGGAGCCAATATATTCGTCAGCAGTGAGCACTACAGACAAAGGATTCAGAAGTTTTTGATTCCCTACATCAAAACCAATCGTCTAGAAAACAAAAGGTTTCAGTAGGATGGAGCAACATGCCATACATTGGGTCAAACCTTTACTATATTGCAACAAACATTCGATGAAAGATGGTCTCAAGAAACCGACCTGTCAAAGGGTTTGAATCGTTTGCACTATTTTTTGTGGGAACTTGGCCGCCTAGGTCATATCATTTGACTCCTTTGGACTACCCTACGGGAAAAAGAACAGGTTCAGAACCTACCATGTGATAGGTTTCCAAGGGATAGGGACCTGACCCAATTCTGCCACCAACATATGAAACCGACCAGTCACTTTTACATGGCGTTGTCATAGTCAGGGACCAATTGCCACCTGCTGCATCACCTAAGACCTGTCCAGTGACCGGCCTAGAAAAACAGATTTGTGACCTTACCTACTAAGATCCAACCCACTTTTTATATTTTTTATTATATTTACATATATACAGTTTTGAGTTTTAATAGATCAGTCTCCGCTGGAATCATTCAAAATTGGTCCCGTGCTGAGTAAAGTTAAATCTGTTCCGTAACAGGCACAAAAAACCTGTTGCGTGACGAGTTATATCAGACCTATTCTGTGATAGCTGTCCATTGTAGCTGTCACGGGACCAGTCATTTAAGGGCAATTGACTCTGCTTTCCCAGTAGGATACTTTTTGCTGCGATAGGTCAAGCCACTCAGTTGACGTATTCGAAGTCAACAATTGATGCACCATTGCTGCCATTTTGTTTTCAAACACATTATAAATTCAATAAAAATTCAATAAAATTTGCGAGCTAATAAAGCCAAAATATTTGTCATTTCATGCATTTTATTTTATATAACAAAAAAACACCCTTTCTTATGAATCCGTAATACGCTCCATGTAATCCACTCCATTTATTTTCCATCAATTTATAGCAGACAATAAATTTAAAATAAAAAACGATTTGTACAAATAAGTTCAGATTATTTGTGTAAGCTTGTTAGGGCAACCATATGGTTTTTTTAGGGATTGCCAGAGTAAACTGAAAAAAAAAAAATACAAAATGGGTTGTTTTTTTATTTTTCTTACAAACACCTGATGTGGCAAGACGACAAATAGCCTGCAATAAAATAAAAAACAGTGAAAAAAATGCAACCAACAAATTATCTAACAGAATACAAAGAATCTTGTGAGGTATAGTAAAAAAAACACACTGAAATCTTTAAGCGTATTATGTGCACTACTTTACTCAATTCTTTAAAGCCTTTAATTAACTCGAAAAACCTTATATATATTGTATTTAAGAGGTTTCGAGCCAAAATTTCTCTAGTTTCTGCACGTCTCGATATGACAGCTTTCCCCAGAGCCAAAAAACCAACAGCAAATGAAAACCTAAGACAGTTCAAAGATTTATTGCCAGGCGCACCCAAAAACAAATCATTTGAGCAACATTTTTCAAGGACGTGAAAAAATTCTACTCTTGCCTTGCTCCTTGCTTTGCTAGCTAGCTGCTTCAGCTGCCCACTGAAGAAAGAATCCTTTCGTATCGCTGCACAGAGTGTTCACGCACGTCGGCATGTCAGCATTTGAAAGGAGTAAGAAACTGGTTTTGTAACTAATACGTTACTTCAACATGTTGGTCAATGATTTATGACACGCGTGCTCCTGGCTTTATTTTTTTTTTTTGTTCTCTCTCTCTCTCTCTCTTATATTTTTTGACTCGCAACAAAATTGAGGAATTAACACTTCATATATCAAAGATGAGAAAAAAGTATACGCAAGTACCCCACAAAACTCGTTGTCAACAATTTTTAGCCAGAGCATAAAAAACCATCTTCGACAAAGACGTGTTTGGACTGCAAGGCAGAGCATAAATATTCCATTTCCAATTGAAAATTAATGCTTGTCTGTGCGTTAAGGTTTTTTTTTTTGCACACCGATATGTGGTCACGATATTGTTTTCTAGGTTATTGCTGGGTGCTCTTGGCGGCCAGAATTTTGGTAAAAGTTGGAATTTTGATTTATTGCAATCGAAAGTGTGCAAAATACGTATTTTTCTGTAGGCGTGAAAACAAAATTTTTTGATAATATATCACTTTCGGCTTTTGTTGTTATTAATTTGTTGATTGGAAAAGTTTGCAAGCAGTTATTATAATATATAGATGATTCGGGGATTAACTGAGAAAAAAAAATTTTTCCTGCGATAAATTTTTCTTTGCCACTTTAAGGTGGTATTTTTATTTGCAGGGCTAAATTACTAATAAAGTCATTATGAAGCTGTCTTCTATGGAAATTTTTATACTCATTTGAATATTCTTCAAAAATTTCTGAAACTAAACGAAGGTTAGGTTAAGTAAGAGTTATCGCCTCTATAAAGGTAAGTGTGACCGAGGACCCAAATCTATGGATTTGACGCCATTTTCGGCAAAATTTTGAGGAAAAATCGTGACTTGCATCCGTATAAGTTAATGAAGCAGAGAATGGGCTGAAAAGCAAACGGAAATCAAACCGAATTTTCTAGAGTGAGCTGAACACACACAGACTCTCGAGACCCCACTAAATTTCTAAAAATGTTACTGTTTGGAATGAAAATTCCCATTGTTTTTCAAATCTGAAATCGGAACTAATATTACCGTCAATGGCCAGAACTACTGATGAGTTGGTGTATAGGCCAACAAAACCGCTGTCTCTAGGCTGCTGTGCGATTACTACTCTAAGCAACATAGACCTAGAGCTCGAAAAATATAATTCTTAAGGGGTTAACCTACTGTTGAAATGGCAAAATCGGCGTTTTTTTTAAACAGCTATAAAAAAAAATTGACAAGACATATCAGTTTGAAATTTTGCATGCTTCTTTATGAAGGTTTAAATATAAAAAAATTATTATCAAAATATATAAAAAAACAAAATGGCGGCCATGGTCGTTGAGCGATGCAGCACCTTGCGTCGTAAAATCAAAATTCCGCCTCGTAAAAATCAGCCAAAAATATCCATCTGGAACCAAAAAACGAAAAAGTTTCGTTTAGTTTATATGTTCAGCTATTGCATGAACCTCAAATCAGAAAAAAAAATTGATTTCCCGCGACTTGGTACTCTTCTGAAAAGTGGGGTATCGAAATTCGGTAATTTTCAGGCTAAAAACAGGGTCACATAATTAAAAAATTTTTAATTTTTGCTGAAAATTAAGGTTCATGCAATAGATAAATGTTATGTGAGTATGTAAAAAAATTTTCAAGCGTTTCGGTTGAGTAGTTTTTTCGCATTTTTACGACGCGCACAAAAAAAGTGAATTTCGAGAAAAACGCGTTTAAAGTTTTTTAACCATAATTTTTGTGATAAGTCAAAAATTTTTTTTTTTACCATCAATCCGCGAATCCTGCTTGATAATATGAGCCTTCCTCATCTTCTAAAGCTTGCTCCTTAGCCAGTTTCCTTCTTTTTCTTGCTACACGACCTTCTTTCGAAGCTTCGCTGCTCCTTTTTTCTGCAGTAAACAATTTCTTCCGATCATTTTGCATGACAAAATTATGTGCAAGTGATCCTATAGTAACGCCCATAACATCCAGAATGCCAACAAGTGGTTGATAACCTTCGTTAAATATGCAAACGGCGATCATTCCAGAAATCTCTGTTATTTTAAGTCCATTGAAGGTGTGTTTGGGAGCGATACGCCATACCGTTTGATTCAGAGATTCATTAGAATTTTGTGTATTGGAACCCAAACATCTTTTTAATAAATCTTCATCAGTAAGGTCGTCATAGATCGGTTTTAACATTTCAAAAATCTCTTGATTGAATGCTGGTGGATGAATATATGTAGAGTTAGTAGCCTTGGCTTTTTGCCACTTACACCACGAATCCTCTCCGGCTGGACAGTACATATGTTGCGGATTGACATCCGTTGAGCAGCTATGGTAAAGTCCTGCGAGTGCTTCTTTTTTCATGTTTTGAACAGAATCAGGCTGCCTTCTGATCGCCAGACCATAGTAAACATACAAACATAGTAAAGCGTTGTATAATGCCAGAAAAATATTTTGGAGAGTATTATAAGTATATAAACTGTTATTTCGTAGCAGATGTTCAAGCGCGCCGGCCCCTCTCGCGCAGCGTAAAATACCGAAAAAAGAGAGTGGGAGCGCACTCGCTTCTAAGAGCTATAACATCAGAACGAATCTAGATATCGATCTGAAATTTTACACACGTATTCTTGAGACGATTTTCTACCTAAATATGCAAAAAAAAAATCGAAAAAAACAAATATTGAATTTTCTATAAAAATCATAGTATAAAATGTTTTTGAAAATATTTTTTTCAACTGAAAAAGCTCCGAAAAAAGCCATATCGCACACTAAATTTTTGCACATTAAAATTTTGAGCAAAAAAACATTTTTTTTTTTGTTTTAAACTATAGAGAAAGAAGATGTGTAGAAAATGTATTTGAAGTGTTTCAGCCAAAGTATATGATCACTACGAATAGTTTTGCACAGTGTTCGGGGAGCAATCAAAATTTGCTTCCGCTCTTTTGAGTTATCTTTTGCTATGAATTATTATTATCAAAAACTCAAGAGCGTATGCGTAAAAACTGTTCGCTCTTGTTTGAACTCTGCAATTGTCTTCCTCGCTCGTTCTGTGATATGCTAAGAGATTTTCAATGAGCGCACGTCGTTATCGCTCGTGAATTTTTGAAATGATCGCTTTTATTTGATGCAAAATTTGTTGATGCGAAAGTTGATCTATTCGCACATAATGGGGAGTGAGTGTGCTTAAAAGAAATGTTGAAGGCCGTAAATATTAAGACCAGCTCATGCTTATAACCCCTCAAGGGATCAATTCGGGTGAGATATGAACACTAATCAACAGTTTTCGCATTTTTGTATTGGGACCCAAAGAAGGGTGGCAGATAGGCGTGTTCCGCAGAAATGTTCAGGGGCAAAAATAATAGGACCAGCTAATACAGTTGACTACTCTAGGGGTCAATTCGGGAGAGATATGAGCACTAATCGACTTTTTTTGTGTTTTTTGTATGGGGTCCCAAAGAAGGGTGGCAGATAGAGGGTAGGTTCAGAAGAAATGTTGAGATAGAAACCATTTTCGGCATTTATCTTTTTTTTATTTTTGTAGGAGGACAGAGGGAGACAGATAAGGGTGGGTATGTTGGATAAAAATATTGGGAAATAAAAAGTAATACGACCTGGTCATACATTTAACTTCCCTCTAGGAAGCACCCGGGGGGAGCTATGAATGTTTTTCGCCAAATTTTTTCCCCTTGATGACATTTTTTGAGCGAGCGCAAAAATTGTAATGAATTGAATTTGGCATTGAGAAACATTAAATGAATCAAATGCAGAGAGAGCTCTTTAACTCGGTTTTTGTGATTAGCGCAATCTATGAGCGAAAACTATTAAAGAGGAATGAAAAAGCCCTTATCGCTCTAAACATTTAACGAAAGAGCGTTCATGTTTTTTTCTTCACGAATGAGGAAAACAAAGTGAACCGTTCGTGAATTGAATAATATGGAGCGTAATTTTGTTCTTCACTTGAGAGTTTTTCCGAACGCTGGTATTACATTAAAAAGTAAAAATTTGTAAATTTTGAGTTGTGACTGTTTTGTATTTAGTGTGCGGCATTAAGATTACGGTGTTTGGATAAAACAAGTTGGAGAGTTAATGGGTCTAATATACCAGAAAAGGATGTTCGAAAAGATAAGAGTTTTGGTTTTCCGCTTTACGTAAAATATCCATAATTTTTTTTTTTTAATTTTGTAGAATATGTATTCACTTATAATTTAAAAAGGAAATCCATTCAAATGAATATTTTCTTTAACTTAATATTCAACTTCAAAAATATCAACTTAATATCCTACAGTTTATAAAACTATATTCGTTTGAGGTATAATTTTTTTTAAAAGGCTTTCACTGACATTTTGATTCGAGTACTACTTTTTTTGTGACAAGATGACTAAATGTATAGCAGCTGTCAACAGCAAGCTATCTCGGTCATCATAACGCACGCACCGTCTCGCAACACTGTGGCAATGTAATTAATAAATTTGAATACACTAGCTCTGTTGTGGACTCGAAAAACGGTAGTCTTCACCGTTCCGCCCGTTCAGACGAAAATTGGCCATTGCAGCAATTAATCCAGAATCATGCCAGAATGTCAAATTTCATGAAAAAGACGCGCGTGTGCAAACAAAATCGAGGTGGTCATTTAAGTAATCTTATATTTTATCAATAACATCCATGTATCTACTTTTGTCTGTCGATTGTCGATTGTCGATTGTCGGACGAAAATCATAAGTTTTTGATTTTTTCTGCCGGTCGGTCCAATATGTAGGACATGTGAACGTAAGCGATCTAACTTGATGCATTTTTTCATTCTGTTTTGGTCGTCGCACAGTGAACATCGACACCGGCCATTCGAAACACTGAATTTTGGATAGAATTTATTAAATTTTATAAAAGTTTTCCTGAAATATGGAAAGATAAAATTGAAGCATACGAAAATAAAGTAAAAATATTGGTCAGTAATAAGAGCAGACAAAAACTTTTTTATTCCGCCGATGTGCTCTGCTTGAGAGCTTGCAAATAATGATGTCATCCCACATGTTGGATTGTTTGAACTCTCGAAAAAATTGTCCCGTTTCTTTGTCATCTTACATTGTTGGATGATATGTTCGATCGTTTGAAAGCCCCTCATGTCAAATTTAAGTGTTGCATTTTTGCAATTTGAGGGCAATCCCGAAAATCCCCCATTTGTATAATTTTTTTTATTTTCATTGTTTCTGAACCCACAGTAGTTTGTCTAGTGGACAAAAACCAAACATTTTGTTTTAAAAAAATCATACAAAATGAATGTCACTGTAAAAGTAATACTCCAAAAGGAAAAATTTGAATTTTTATTTCAATAAAATAATTTTTGGAGACACTACACCTTGAAATTCTATACTCTTTGAATTCCTTTTTATGGTACAATTTTTGTTTTCGAGCACTTAGGCAAATTTCTTCTTTTTGAACTAATTTTTTAAGATATTAAACTATTTTTAATTTTTATTTTAAGTAAAAATATTGCAGAAATAATGGCTTATGTCATTAGGAAAAAAAAAATTGATTTTTTGGCGACTTTCAAAAAAATTTAAGCTTGGTTCCGCAAAGTTCAGCTTTAGGACCAACAAATATCGTAAGTATGGTTTGTTATCTTTAAGATTCTGTTTAAAAACTTCACCGAATTTCACCGATTCTTTAGAGTATTGTTTTTGGAAAAATGATCCAAAATTGCTATCTTAGAGAAATGTTTTTCAAAAAAAAATTGCCCAAATAGCTTCTTTACATAACTTTATTTTTATCGTATTTTGACCAAGTATCGTTAAGAACGGTCAACTTTTTTATGTGCCTTGCATACAAATTTATGTTAAAAATTAATATAGGTCCAAGGAATGTAACCCTAGGGACTGACTGATTTAAACAGTTTTTTAAAACACGCCCATAACTATATTTTTATTTCAACCGAATTTCGTTAATATCGGTCATCTTTTGTATATTCCTTCCATACAAAATCTGGTAAAAAAGTAATATAGGTCCCAGGTAGGTACCTCTAACCGATTGCAACCATGTTTAGTTCGCCTCTTTAACTTTATTTTGATAGCATTCTACCGAGTTTTGTTAAGATCGGCTCAGATTCTATTTACCTCCCATACAAAACCATGTAGTTATATTAATATAGGTCCAAGGGAGGTACCCATACGGACTAACCGATTGACTGATTTTTGAAATTTTTCTTAAGTAGCTTAAATTTACCAAACTTGCCAAATTTTTTTTTTTTTTTTTTTGTCTAAACCAACGCTCAGGGGATGCCCCCTTTAAATGCGAAAGCATTGCGTTAATTCGGAAGACGGGTGATAGTTAGTTGGAGGGTGGAAAGATGGAGTAGTGACGGTGAAGATTTGCTTTAAACTGACACAGATCAAAACTGCCGGGGAACACGCTCACAGGGAGATTATTCCACAATCTTACCGTGCGACCAAAAAACGAATTATCTCGGTAATGCGTGGTTCTATTGGGCACCGATGCAATGGTAAAGGGATGGGCTTGGAAAGCTGCCCGAGTAGACCTAGGAAATACACGAACTGGTGGCGTCAGGCCATGTACCTCTCTTGAACATTTCCCATGGTAGAACCTATACAAAAGGCTTAGGCAACCAACATTACGCCGATGCCCAAGAGAACTCAGGGGAGATAAAATGTTTTCGTATCCTATCATATATATCGCACGTCTTTGAATTCGGTCCAGAAGCTCCAAATAAGATCTCGAAGCTCCTGCCCAAATGTGCGAATTGTACTCCATTTTAGGCCTTATATAAGAGGTATAGATCATTCGAAGATCAGATGGGGTGAAGTATCGCTTGCACCGTTTTAAGAAACCTAGGCACTTGGCCGCTTCTTTCGACACATGGAAAATGTGATCATTCCAACGAAGGTCTGATTGTATCGACATGCCCAGAACGTCAAGAGCATCTGACTCCAAAAGATCCACACCATTCATATTCAAGGGAGCTAAGGGACAGTTCATCCGCTTGTGGGTTAACAGGCAACACTGGGTCTTGTTTGCATTAAACTCTACTCTATTAGCAAGACCCCACTCGGAGATTTTTTTCAAGTCATTAAGAAGAGTGTCATTCATATTTTGCCTCTTACTCTCAATCTCCAAAGAACTCGGGCGTTTTTTGAAAAAATATGAATGACAAATGCTGCTGTCGTCCGCAAACGAATGAATTGGGTTATGAGTCAACGACAGAAGGTCGTTGATAAAAACCAGAAACAAAGTTGGCGAACAAAATTATCATTATCGTAGGAGCGATCCTTCTATTTTTGTCTAACTTTTGTATGGGCTCTGCATACTGTGGGGAAGTTTGAAACCCTAAAAGACCCTTGTTATTGGGTACGTACCTAATTCACATGGTACATTTCAGAAACATAATTTCTATTTCTTCGACATCTGTATAGCTTCTGAAGAAGTCTGGATGAGGGATCCCTATTCTCGAGACCATTGTAGCACAGTGGCCCATAAGGATTCATAATAGGATGCGAGTCTAATTTTAACTCATTAACAATAAAGACGTAATCCTTTTTTTTACAGAATTTAGGCCAATGATAGCGAGAGATAACACAGTCCTCTATTTTAGACCAAGAGGTGTTTATACTAGCTCTAGCTTTATCATCAATACTTTTCTTGACTAACCAAATAAGAACCATGATCGTCTTGTGGGCAGTGCTCATATCGACTTCAACGCTCTCTCTAGCAAATTTGTCTGCAATTTTCTTTATATTTATGTTGCTTGTACCCTGCAGATATTGACCATATGGGGATTCCTAATTCTAAGGAGAGCTGGAAGTTAGTTCCAAACAGTTTTCGATTTCATCGTAGATAATATTTGATTCTTATCGAATACTTCTACAGCAACAAGGCTGTTTACATAGTTAATAATCCTTGATGGGTTTATGTTCTTTGAGTGGATTGCCAGAGCCGCTTTTTAGTCATCTTCAGAAGACAGAAGACTTCGGAAGTGTCCAACCATCTCTATAAAAGATGAGCTCTATATCCATTGGATATATCGCTAGTCTTCCATTGAAATGAACTTAAATGATAATAATAAAATCTGCATTGAAATTTGAAAAGGGGTTGAAGTCCTTTTCGGTGAGAGATATTTTATTTTCAAATCAGATATTTTTCTTAATTATTACAACCAAATAAACGAGTTCGAGGTGAACATATTATTTATTTTTTATGGGTAAGAGAGTTTTTCTTTTATACTAAAATTATTAATTCTACTTAGTTATAAAATTCTTGCAATACATGGTAATGTTATTTTTCTTTTCTTTTATCTCATACAGTACACCATGAAAATAAGACCATCTGCAAGTTGCTGTTTTTCCCCATTTAACTTAATAGTTATAGAAATCTAGGTACTTTATTTAAAGTTACTTCCGCTAAAAAGCGGAAGTTGATTAGCTATCCGGATGGTAGTGAGTTTTTATGCTCAATTTAGGGTTGTTGTTCAATTTATTACGTCCATTGGGATTGTGTTTTTTTTTTCTCTTTTTCCTCTTTGTTGTTAAGATTTTCTACCTTTTTTTTTTACTGCTTTGCTCTTGTGCTGTTTTTGGTGAACCAAACTTCTTAAGATGAAATAATCTAAATTGGTCACAGGTGGCCAGTGTGCTGGAGTAAATTTAATAATTGACCATGACGTGTAGCAGCTGTAAGCGACTGAAAGCTTAACGCTATAAAGAACTTGATTATGAGAAAATATTTTTTTTTTAGACATAGCTAAGCCCAGTTAACCGGTGCAGAAAATGCAAATAGAAACTTAAAACTTCACTAAGTATTCTACATATTTTTGAAAATATCACTTAAGAGGATATCACTTTAATTAGTTTTGATATCCTTTTGCAAAACTGAAATTCTTGCTGTTCAATTCATTGAACCATTAATCAAATTAGTGTCCCTTAAAATTAAAAATAATTGATTTAACACCAAAGTGATGCGCTAGGCTAAACAAAGCTTCCAATTGAGCAATACCAAAAAACCCCAGCCAGCATAACACCCTGTCACCATGCTACCCACACGCACACACACATACAACTCGATGGACGGCCAACAGCCCGACCGACCGTAAGACCGAGCCTATATCCGAAATTCGCAACAGAGCATAACAGGATTCACTGATAAATGAACAAAAATAACGAGTAGAGGACGACCGCATCGTGCAACAAAATGCTACGCATCACATGCGGCAGGCATTTTTTTTTTTTTGATACTTTTTTTATGCTATTTTGTTTTTGGTGTTGGTTGTGTCGGTATCACACCAAGAGCACTCCTCCGGGTTGATTTCGGTTATTTTCAAAATGAAATAACAGCACACGTTGTACGTTCCTAGAGGGTCGGCGCGGGTCTGTGGGCAGCATGCAACCGTAAATGAATAAAATCCCGAAATTCAAATTCAAACACGACATAGAATAGAATATTACAGGACAGGAGTTGAACAGGAAATCAATCATTAATTTTCTGTCGTTACCGTTGCCAAGCATGGCCAACATGTTGGTTTCGTTGTTGTTGTGTTTGGCTTCGTTGCTTGATATTTTATTGTATGTAGCTGTTGGTGTTTGGTGTTGGTCGGTAATGATTTGCAAAATGAAAATTTATTAAAACTGTCTGAGGATTTTTTTTTATCTTTTTTTTTTTTTTTTTTTTGACACAAGACGAAGACGTTACAAATCTTTCATTAGTCTTTTTTTGTTGCTGTTATTGTTGTAAGCTTGCTCAGGAGTTGGTGTGGTGTTGTGGTGGATGATTCCTTCATCCTTCATGCGACTGTCCATCATTTAAATATGTTGCTTTAGCTCTACTTTCCTGACAAGCAGCCACGTCAAGCCAAGCTGAAGACGTGACAGCTTTTGAGGTTCGAGTGGGAAAACGAAAGAATTTTAATCAAAACTGCCAGTGCTTTTCAGTCTGAAGCATCATTAATTTTCGACCTAATGTTTGACCTTCAATAAGAAATTTTCAGATTTTGACTTGTGCAAAAATATTTAACAGCTTTGGTTGGGCGGATAGTTCACAAGGGTTTCTTAGAAGAAAGTGGGAGGGCAGAGCAATATGAAGTAGAAAAAAGTAAACTATGGAACACATGGACTGTTTCTGAAGGTTTAAAAATTCAAATCGTTGCCGTTATTTTCAACAATGTTAAGAATACGCTTTGATTAAAAACAAATAAGTTTTTGACACCACAATAGGAAGTGGAAACCAAGTTTACACTACAGTTTTCCGAAATAATCTTTATTAAACTTAAATGTCAATAAGTAATAAGGACGATAAAACTTTTGTTAAAAGAAAAATTTGTACCTTATTAATAGTGTCTGACCGAATATTTGTTTTCGTTTTTGGCACTTTTTGTTAGTTACGTCTGTTCGGTCTCAATATGTCCGAGACCGAAACTTAAAAATCTCATTCAAAATGTTATATTTTCAAATCTCAAATATTTAAAATAATTTTTACTTTTATACAAATACTCAGTTTCGGTTTTGGCCAAAATTTCAGTTTCGCTCAGACACTACTTATTTTTTAATGTGTTGAGAACTTAAAACAACTTACTTACTAAGGTGGCCATAACAACCTGCGTTTGGGTTTCGGCCGACATCCACAGCTTTCGCCAGGCGCCTCTGCTTTGCGCACGTCTTCTCCAATCGGATACACCAAGTGCGGTTAGGGCTTCCTCAACCTGGTCCATCCATCGGAGGCATGGCCTCTAACTACGTCAATTTCTTCGTAGAGCTGATACAGCTCGTGATTCATTCCGATACGATAGTCATCGCCAACTCATCGTCATCGAACAAGACCGAAGATTTTGCGAGGAACACCCTCAGAGCAGCTGAGTCAGTTTGCGAAACTACCCATGTCTCAGCGCCATAAAGCAGCACAGGTAGAACGAGCGTCTTGTAGAGTGTTAGTTTTGTCGATCGAGAGAGGGCTCTGGAACTTAGTTGCTTACTGAGCCCGTAGTAGCACCTATTAGCAAGTATTGTACTTCGCTTTATCTCCAGGCTGACTTCGTTGTTGTTATTAATGGCGGTGCCAAGGTATACAAACTCCTTGACTACTTCAAAGTTAAAGCTGCCGGATGAAACGTGGGAGTCTAAGCGCCGAGCTCCCATGTTTATAGATAGCATATACTTTGTTTTACCCTCATTTATCGTCAAACCCACTTTGGCTGATTCCTTTTCGATAGTGGTGAAAGCAGCGGTAACATCTCTCTTGGTTCTTCCGACAATATTAATATCATCAGCGTACGCAAGAAGCTGGCCACCTTTGCAGAAAATGGTGCCATTACGATGCACACCGACCTTTCGTACGATCCCCTCCAAGATGATGTTGAAGAGATCGCAAGACAATGGATCGCCTTGTCTTAACCTCTTTCGATATTGAAGATTTCGGAGAGGTAATTTCCTACCTTGACGGAACTGCATGTGTTGCTCAACGTCATCCTGCAAAATCTTGCCAACTTTGCAGGTATACCGAACTCAGACATTGTTGCGTATAGGCAATCCCTTCTCGGACAATCGAACGCAGCTTTAAAATCGACAATGAGGTTATGTGTGTTAATTTGGTTTTCTTGGGTTCTTCCCAGAGTTTGTCGTAGCGAAAAATCCACTGGTCTATGGTGGATTTTCCAGGTCGAAAGCCACACTGATAAGGTCCAAACAGTGTGTTTTTAACCGTCTTTAATCTTTCACACAGTACGCTTGAGAGAACCTTATATGCGATGGAAATAACACTGATACCTCGATAGTTGACGTAGATTGTTGGGTCTCCTTTCTTATGTATAGGGCAAAGTACGCTGAGATTCCAATCGTTGGGCATGCTTTCCGCTAGCCATAATTTGCTGATGATGAGCTGATGCCTCCGGTTTTAAACAATTCAGCTGACAGGCCGTCAGCACCTGCTGTTTTATTCTTTTTGAATCGTTGAATAGCAACTCGAAGCTCTTCATGGCTAGGTGGTCGTACTTCTTCTCCGTCATCGTTGATTGGTGGCGCTAAACTGCTTTCTCCTCGGGTAGTATTGGTAGTAGTAATCGTCGCCAGTAAGTAGATTGAAGAAATGCTGTCTTCATAGTTTCAGCACACACTGCGTGTCTGTAACCAGATCTCCATTTTCATCTCTACAAGTGGATGCTTCGGGCTTGAAACCTTGGGTTAGACGCTTAACCTGTTGCTAGAATTTTCGTGCATCCTTCTTGCCGTGGTATACCTCTAGTTCCTCACGCTCACGCTTTTCCTGGTCTCTTTTCTTGCACATAAAAAGAGAAGCCTCTTCCTTCCTCTTTTCGCGGTAGTTTTCTCGCACGGCTCGCGTTGCAGCTGTCTGCAACGTTTTTTTATAAGCGGGGTTTTTTACTGCTGTTTTACTGCGATGCGACACTCCTGATCGTAGCATTGGTTCCGAGGTTGTGGGCGCCGGAAACCAATGACTACTTCAGCAGCAGTGCGTATGAAGCGGGATATATGCGCCCAAAGTCCGCCGGCGTCGTCGGGTCCAGAGGTTGGTTGGTTGGTTGAGAGTTAACCGAGAGTTGAGCGGAGTTTTTTACTGCTTGTTTAATGCGAACTATTATAATTAAGTTATAATTAAGTTAAATTCTTTCATGACTATTCAGTCACTTGAAACAAAGGTTTCGGATGGCTGTCCAGTCAATAATCTAAATAACTTCGAGGCACGTCATACCAAATATGCAAACTTGCATTTTTTTTTTGTTATTTATAACATTCAACAGTGCTCTTAGCAGCACACAATTTATTTGTTTATACAACTACAATGTATATAAAACTGTTCATCGCGTTATTTTTGTTGTTGTCTTTGTACTGTATGTACAAGACATTTTGGGCTGAAGCAGTTGACGCTGCTCCGCTTTTTAGTTTGTCGCTTTTCAACCGTTTACTGTAACAGACGTGGATCTTGCCTTCAAGTTAATAAAGTGTAACTCCTTTTAATATCTTTTTGTTTAATAAATATTTTTAAGTAGAATTTAAAACAAAGTGGTTTTCTGTTATTTATTTGAATTGATTGTTGAGCGAACATTTTTTGGTGCCGAAACCCGGGAACTTAACAGAAATTTAAATGCATTCAAAAGCTTTTGTTTGCATCTTCATAACAACTCTGCTATATTTAATTGGAATATCATCTTGCACTTCCGGGCTGCCCTGCTGTGCGCTACAATTAGCTTGCTGTGCCGCTGCTCTACTGTATTTCCTTGGAACTCTAGTGATTATCAGCACTGTATTTTGTATCTGAAAGATCAACAACGATGGAAAAATTAATTGAAGAACAACGCGATGCGTTTGACGATTTGTCACGCATGATAAAGATGGTACGTGAACGAAGAAGTAAATCTAGAGGATACTCTACCACCGTGTTAAATGAACTGAACAACAACTTTGATAAGGTAAAGAAAAATCATTTCGATATATTAACGATAGCTCAAGAAACATCATTGGAATCAAAGGATATTCCATACATTACCGAAGAGATATATTATCATTATAGGGAGTTAACCTTCGAATTAAAGGGAGAACTCTTAGACATTATTCAAACTGAAGGCGTTATAGATCCATGCACACCACCCCATTCTAGCACAGTCTATGTGCAACGAGAGGACACAATTTTGGGAGCAGAAACAAGGCTGCCCAAAATTGCTGTTCCAACATTTTCAGGTGATTACCTAGAATGGTTTTCATTTCGAGACCTGTACACATCTCTGGTTCATAACAATAAGTCATTGAACAAAATTGAGAAAATGTTCTATCTTAAGGGCTCCGTCAAGGGAGAGGCAGAACATTTAATAAGACATATATTTGCAACTGAAGCAAATTATGATCTAGCTTGGAAGACATTGGAGGACAGGTTTCACAATAAACGCATTATTGTAGACACGCTTCTTCAAAAGCTCTTCGCTATTCCTAAGTGTAGTAAGCCTTCGCACTCAGCGATCAAAACTTTATTAGATACTACCAAGGAATGTCTATCTTCACTTGCTAATCTAAATATCCCTACTGATAATTGGGACCCAATGATTGTACACCTTACGGTACAAAAGTTTGATACAGAAACTAGAAAAGATTGGGAGCACACTCTCAGAGCTTCAAATGAACTTCCAGAACTTGAAAATCTGTTTCAATTCTTGGAAAGTACCTTCCGAACGTTAGAAACCTTAGGCACAGCTGAAGCTGCCTTTAAACCAAAATCTATGAATGGGCCATCGCGCTCTCAGCTTAAGACATTCAGTCTTAACAAATCATCACTTTGCCTCTGCTGCAAAAAATCTCATTCCCTCTATTCGTGTTGGGCATTCAAATCTTACTCATTGGAAGATAAGATTAAGTTCGTGAAAAGCCAATCAATTTGCATGAATTGCTTAAGTAGCGGACATAAGGCTTGTGATTGCAAATCAAGCTATACTTGCCAAGTGTGTAATCAGAAGCATCACACTCTCCTACATAATACTTCTCCAAGTGAGACAGCTAAAAATATCACAGTCAAGCAAAGCTCAAGCAGTTTACAAAACCATCACGTTTCCACTCTCGATGCGCATCAGCCGCAATACTTAACTAATATTTTACTTGCAACACTTTTGCTGAAAATTGAAACCCCGAATGGTAGAGTTTGGGCAAGAGCACTTCTAGACCAAGGATCTCAAGGATCATTTATCACTGAACAGTTTGTGCAAACATACAAACTTCGCTGTCATTCTACTCACCTCAAAATTCATGGGGTAAATCCTAATCAAGTCAATTATGCACGGAAGTCCACTTATATGCGACTATATTCAAATCATGACACATTCTCTGTTGCTGTTGAAGCTTTTATTTTGCCAAATTTATCAACATACTTACCAAATCGAAGCATTTCGCCTTTAAAAATAACATCAAGCTTACCATTCAATCTTGCTGACCCTCAATATTTCGAATCACGTCCAATTGATATTATATTAGGCGCTGATGTATATGGTTTAATCTTAAAAGAGGGCCAACATAAAAATGAAAATGGACTACTTTTCCAAGAAACTTATTTCGGTTGGATACTCTCTGGACCAATAAGTTCTTTGAATCAAGAGTTCACCATTAGCACTCATTTTTTCAAAATAGATGATCAATTAAGGCGCTTTTGGGAACAAGAAGAATTGACCCAAAAACGGGTACCTACATTAGAAGAAGTTGCATGTGAGAATCATTTTATTTCGAACTATAAAAGAGACGACAAAGGTCGGTATATAGTATCATTGCCATTCAAAGCTGAAATTGAAGGAAAATCAATTCAAGACTTTGAAGATTCTCATATTGGTGCTAGCATTAGGCTACGTAATATGGAGAAAACTTTTGAGAGAAAACCTGAGTTGTATAAAGAATACAGCAAATTCATGGATGAATATCTTCATCTTGGACACATGCAACTAGTAGGCGAGTACCCACATGACGTAAAGAAAAATGCGTATTATCTTCCTCATCACGGAGTTGAAAAACAAAGTAGTACGACAACAAAACTTCGTGTAGTTTTTGACGGGTCTAGCAAATATCGTAATCAACGGTCGTTGAATGAAGAGTTAGCACCAGGCCCTGCTCTTCAGTGCGATTTGTCTCAAATAATTCTACGATGGCGCAGACACAAAATTGCGTTGAGCTCTGACATTGAGAAAATGTTCAGACAAATACTTATAAAACCAGAACACCAATGGTATCAGCAAATATTGTGGAGGAAATCTAAAAATGAACCAGTTCAAATATATAAATTAAACACTGTAACGTACGGAACTACTTCCGCACCGTTCTTATCAATTCGAACTCTTCAACAACTAGCTAGAGATGAATATAATCGATATCCCGATGCAGCGGATAAGCTCTTGACTGATATTTATGTGGATGACATCATGACTGGAACTGATGATGTTCCAGAAGCCCTCGCTCTACAACAAGAACTGTGCAAATTACTGAATGCTGGTGGATTTAATTTGCGGAAATGGGCCTCAAATTCAATGGATTTACTTCAATTAATACCACATGAGCTAAGGGAATCATCAGATTCTGTTGAACTTAATCAAGATAATTTTATAAAAGCATTAGGTTTATATTGGAAACCATATACTGATTGTTTTTCATTTATAGTTAACTTTGATACATCATCGGCTCCTACTAAGAGAAGCCTGTTGTCTGATGCTTCGAAACTCTTTGATCCACTAGGATGGCTGGCACCGACAACAATTATTGCTAAACTGTTATTCCAAAAATTATGGCTCGCTGGCATCAAATGGGACGATTTGCTCCCCGACAATATACGAATAGAGTGGATGGAGTATCGAAACTCACTTAAGTACTTAGAAGAGGTACAAATTCATAGATATATTGGTATTTCTAAACAAAGAAAATGTTCATTACACGGATTTGGTGATGCTTCACAAGTTGGATTTGCCGCAACCGTTTATTCAAGGACTATAATGGAAAATGGAGACATTATAATACAGTTATTACAAGCAAAAACAAAGGTTGCACCCCTTAAAACATTATCAATACCAAAGCTTGAATTATGTGCAGCACAGTTATTGGCAAAACTAATAAACAAAGTATCAGAATCACTCGAAGGATCCATAGATGAAGTAATTCTATGGAGTGACAGCACAACTGTGTTAGCCTGGATAAGAGCACAACCAATTCGCTGGACTGTTTATGTAGCAAATCGTGTAGCTGAAATTCAACGATTGACTTCAATAAGTCAGTGGCGTTACGTACCTACGAAGGATAACCCAGCTGACTGCGCAACAAAAGGTGTTATGCCGCGAGACCTAGTTAACCATGATCTATGGTGGCATGGTCCACTTTGGCTGAGAGATGTTCCTGCCTCTTGGCCGTCCGATATTGATCCAGCAGTAAACACAAACTTAGAGGAACGTAAATCCGTTCAAGTATCGAATCTTGTTTCGAAGTCATATCCAGATATATTGGTAAAATATTCTACATTGAGAAAAACACTCATCATTACCAGTTACCTGCTTCGATTTCATCATAACTGTCTCAAAAAGGAAGATCGCCGTATAGGGTTTATATCATTTCAAGAAATACAAATGGCAACTAATCATCTTATTCGAATAGCTCAACAGATAGATTTTTCTAGAGAAATCGAAGAGATATCCAATGGTTGCCTACAAAAGGGGCACGCTATTGCAAACCTGTGTCCTTTCTTGGACAAAACTGGAATTTTACGAGTTGGTGGCAGACTTAAACTTGCAGACATTCCGGCATCTATGAAACATCCAATTCTTTTATCAAATAAAAATCCACTTACCTTTCTAATCTTTTCAGATGCTCATGTTAGAACATTACATGGTGGCATTCAATTGATGTTGAACTTCGTTCGTTGTAAATACTGGGTACCAAATGCTCGACATATCGCACAAAACATCTTGAAACGCTGTTTAGTATGTTTTAAGTATACCGCCAAAACTGCTGAGCAACTTATGGGAAATTTGCCATCAATTCGACTTAAGCCAGCTCGACCATTTCTACATAGCGGTGTGGACTATGCAGGACCCATCGATGTTCGACAGTCTTCACTTCGAAATTCGAAAATTTCAAAGGGATATATATGTATATTCTTGTGTATGGTAACTAAAGCCATCCACTTAGAAGCCGTATCGAGCCTCTCCACTGAGGCTTTCATTGCTGCATTCCGAAGATTTGTCTCAAGAAGGGGTAAATGTAGTCAAATATATTCAGATTGCGGCACAAACTTTGTAGGTGCTGATACTGCTTTACAAAAAATGCATTCAAAAAATACTTCTGCGTTAACGAAGGATCTGAGAGAACTTTTGGTTGAAGAAGGTACTACCTGGAATTTTATTCCTCCTGCATCTCCCCATTTTGGTGGTTTATGGGAGGCAGGCGTGAAATCTACCAAGCATCATTTGAAAAGAATCATGCAGGACCATGTTTTAAACTATGAAGAACTAGCTACGCTTCTAGCTGAAATTGAAGCCTGTCTAAACTCACGACCACTAAGTCCACTTAACGAAGATGTTGAAAATTGCGATGCGCTCACACCCGCTCATTTTCTAATTGGTGAGCCTACAATCAACATACCAAATGAGGACCTCCTCGATCTTAAAACAACCGGCAACAATCGCTGGCGATTGATAGAACAGATGAAACAACATTTTTGGTCAAGATGGCGCTCAGAATACCTAAGTCGCATGCAATCGAGACCAAAATGGGCAACTATACGCACGAATGCAAGAATCGGAGATCTGGTTTTACTATACGATGAGAGATGTCCACCTGGAAAATGGCCTTTAGCACGCATTACAGAAGTTCATCCAGGCAAAGATAACTTGGTCCGCGTAGTTACCTTAAAATGCAATGGTAAATTTTTTAAACGACCAATCAGAAAAATTTGTTTTCTTCCGAATATAGATTCCCACGATTCCACTCGAGAAAGCGATGAAAGTAATGGCACATCGGCTGCGAGTCGAGGCGCAGCCAGTCAACCAGGCGACTCACCAATAACCTCCATCGGCCTTACTCCTCATCCTTGAGGTCTACTTACCTAAGCATATCTCTCTGGCTTCGCACATACTTGAAGAACTATCGTCCTTGGGGGGCGGAATGTTTAATGCGAACTATTATAATTAAGTTATAATTAAGTTAAATTCTTTCATGACTATTCAGTCACTTGAAACAAAGGTTTCGGATGGCTGTCCAGTCAATAATCTAAATAACTTCGAGGCACGTCATACCAAATATGCAAACTTGCATTTTTTTTTTGTTATTTATAACATTCAACAGTGCTCTTAGCAGCACACAATTTATTTGTTTATACAACTACAATGTATATAAAACTGTTCATCGCGTTATTTTTGTTGTTGTCTTTGTACTGTATGTACAAGACATTTTGGGCTGAAGCAGTTGACGCTGCTCCGCTTTTTAGTTTGTCGCTTTTCAACCGTTTACTGTAACAGACGTGGATCTTGCCTTCAAGTTAATAAAGTGTAACTCCTTTTAATATCTTTTTGTTTAATAAATATTTTTAAGTAGAATTTAAAACAAAGTGGTTTTCTGTTATTTATTTGAATTGATTGTTGAGCGAACACTGCTGTTTTACTGCGATTCGACACTCCTGATCGTAGCATTGGTTCCGAGGTTGTGGGCGCCGGAAACCAATGACTACTTCAGCAGCAGTGCGTATGGAGCGGGATATATGCGCCCAAAGTCCGCCGGCGTCGTCGGGTCCAGAGGTTGGTTGGTTGGTTGAGAGTTAACCGAGAGTTGAGCGGAGTAGGCTTCGGCAGTCCGTTGTAATTGCAGCTTTGCGACATCTAGCTTTCGTTGCATTCGTGTGCGTATGTTCTTTGAATTTCATAATCGCATGCGGGTCTTGGGTGCAACAAGTTAGTGGTCGGAGTCAATGTTGACCCCCTGAAGTGTACGCACATCTAGAACACTAGAGGCATGCCTTCCGTCGATTACAGCATGATATATCTGGTTTCGCGTTTCTTGATCCGGGGACAGCCAGGTAGCCTTGTGGATGTCGAGGTGCTTAAGGCTGGTGCTACTAACTACCCTGTTTCGCGCCGCGGCGAGTTCGATCAGTCTTAGACCATTGTTCGTGGAGGTCGCATGAAGACTGAACTGACCGACAGTGGGGCCAAAGATGCCTTCCCTTCCGAATTTCTGAACACCAAACCTTTTGTCTCGGAAGCTCCTTCCGACCAAACATATTTTCTTAAAAATGTCAAACATCAATTTTCGAATATGGCCGCCACGAGCTGTCAAAGTTAGGTCATCCCTATTGGGAAATCCTTTACATTCGCTAAAATCATTAAAATGAGCTTAATTTGGTCTGAACAACAAGTTAATAATAGTTGAAAGCCTTTAGTTTAAAAAGGTTTTCCATTAAAAAGTTTGTAATTCTTAATCCACTTAAGCTCTTCTTGAATATCAGGCAATTCAACTTTGTGACAAATCAGAATGATCGAAAGCTCATATGACAGTCTTTAAATAGATTCCATAAAGTGCTGATGCGAACACTGCTGCATCTAGCAATAACAACACCAGCGGAAACAACAAATTTGATGAATCAGCCGCGTGACAAAAAAAAAACACGTGAAATGCTTTAATTTTGACTGCCTCGCCTGACATGGACTTCGGTTGTCATGCTCACAGAATATCCTTTGCGTGTCAATGTGTTTGTGCATGCGTGCATACTGCTAGCTCGTGCTCATCAATGTCCCGCGCAATTTAATGAGATGTCGCGCTAGAATTCGTGGCTTTGGCTTTCATGCAATAAATGCGTGTTGCGTGTGTCTGTGTGTTTGAGTGCTGCACTGGTATTGGCAGCATTTAAGCATTTTTAGTTTGGTCAGCCAGCTTGCCAGTTCAGCCAACAGTTACAATTGCTTGAAGTCGATGTTTTTTTTATTTTTTATTCTTGCTCGTTGCCGTTCCGCTGCAATTCGGCGGAACAACAAAAAATAAAACAACAACAAACTAAATCAGCTAAATAAATGTGAAAATCACATTTGCACACACACTCTTGCTAGTAAGCTTGCTTATACAACACAACAACAACAACAACAATTCATCAATGTCAAACAGATGCTAGTGTCAGATAATAAAATAGAGTGGGTGGCTGAGGCAGAATTAATGGGTGGAATGGGCAGACGCTTTAGCTGTTTAGAGCTGCGTTTTGTGCGAAAATTACAGCCAGCAGCAGCAGCAAAAATCAACAAAATAAAATCGTTTAAATGAAAGCCGCTTTTAAAATCGATGTCAATGATGTTGCAATCGCTGTTGTTGCTCTAATACAGCAGCAACATTTCAAATATTGTTATTTTTGTTGTTGCAATTTTTAATGAGAACTTCGCTTTTGCCCTGCAATGACTCTGCGTTACGAGTTAAAAGCACAGCAACAACAACAACAACAAAATGCACGCTGCTACTGTGCTGCTATTGTCGATCTAGTTGATGTTGCTGCAGCAGACCAACAATTGTTGCTGTTGGTGGTAAGGTTAATTGAATTTATTTTTTGCCCGCTCTTGCCAGCCATACAACCCAGTCTGTGACTGTCTGTTTGTCTGTCCACCAGATTTGTGCTCTATGTATTTTTGTTGCAAGTCATGGTAAACATCATTAGAGCCTTATTTTCTGTTGTTACATTTAAATTACAATGATGTGTAGTTGTTGCAATTCTTGGTAGAGTTGTTGTTGTTGTTGCCGGTGCTGATTTACCCCGCTTCATCATTGTTTGACAACTCAATTGATTTGTATCCCCAATACCCGTCTTTGTCCCCACACTGTTTAAAACCATGATTGACATCAAAGCTAGTTTGACTTTTCAATTATCGAAAGATCTCAATTTAAGCACTTCTATTAAATGGCAAAAGTTTTCATTTCTAAAATACGTGCCGAAAGTTTTTTAGCCTCTTTAACAGAGGGATAGCATGAGTGGGCAAAATTTTGTAAAAGCGAAAAGGTGATGTTTTCTAAAATATTAAAAAAAGAATTATAATATCCAGAAGAATGTGGAAAGTTTAGTCCCAGCATACTAGCAAAAAAAAAAGTCATCTTTGAAACTAAAATTTTTAATTTTTTTCCTGAACTCATTCACTTTATGAACCCTATCCGTGTACTTTTCATACTTGGTAAATTTCAAAACAAACTGCTTTACTCTGTTCCTGCTGTTCCAGTTTTCTCTTAAAAAATATGCTCAAAAATAAACTAAAATAATACTGTTATACGTATAAAAT
Source organism: Coremacera marginata (assembly GCA_914767935.1). Taxonomy (NCBI): domain Eukaryota; kingdom Metazoa; phylum Arthropoda; class Insecta; order Diptera; family Sciomyzidae; genus Coremacera; species Coremacera marginata. The sequence continues at coordinate 5,229,358 of OU612046.1, forward strand.
AAAAGCAATATATAAGAAAAGAAGTATTTGAAGTCAAGGCAAATTTCATAGTTTAATATCTTAAAGCGATTATTTTCTTCCCTCTCTTACCTGTATTAATCCAATATAGAAAATAAAAACGAAAAGAAAGAAAAATAAAAGGAAAATTCATTGATTTGCAATGTCAGTATAAGCTGCAAGGAGTTTTTAGTGTTTATAATTTGTAAAGTTTACGTAACAGTAATATTTTTTGCAGAATTGTGTTATCACCGCTTCGTGTCAGAAGTGTTATGTTTCACTTAATTTGCTCTAATTTATATTTAAGTTACTGATATACCGTCAAGTACATAACTGCAAGAGAACACACGATTTATCGATTTTAGTTTTGCTAAATAAGTGGTATTTTAAAATGTTTATTAAAATTTGTAAAGGCGATTTGCATTACAAAGCTAGCCGTAATATCACACCAGCCTACACATTTACAACAAACAATGTGAAACAAAAACAACAATATCAGGAACAACAACCACTACTACTAGGAAGCAAGAACTACTGCCAAGCATATAAATTGCATATAATATGCATATAAATGCCAAGATACGACAGCAGCCACGACTGCCAGCGACACAAGCAAATTACATTCGCCTACATGGAGCGCTTAAACTTCACAAGAGGTTATTGTTGAAGTTTACTTAAGTCCAACAGTTTTGGTACACTAAAGAGGTCGATCGATTAGAAAGCGCACTGTCTTTGATAGACCTTGGTCATAGAAGGCGTAGAGTCTAACCAACTAACTCTGCAACGAGTTTATTTTTGGCAACGAACCACCTGCAAGGTTGCTGTAGTTGGTATTATTAGATCTAGTTGAATTCTAAACGTCGGCTTCGGTCGGTCAAACATTCGAGCCTAACTTGTAGTCGGGTTCCTAACTCCAGCCTCGGTCGGTCGAACATCCGGACCTAATAGTATTTTATTATTTGTATTCGGATTCCAAATGTCGGCTTCGGTCGGCCGAACATCCGAACCTAACTTGAAGTACACCCAAAGTTACGAAGCTCCGAAGACACCCAAACTTCGTAAACACCAAATATACTCGAACTATATAATATCCGAGAGAGGACACCGAGGGCAGAAATGACGGTCTTTAAAATGCTGTTACCATCACCATATTATTTGTTGTGAATTATATGCAGGGCTGCCAACTTGGCACTAAACGTGCCAGATTTGGCTCTATTTTGCTTCAAATGGCACCTTATTTTTTTATTTGGCACAAGGTGCCAAAATGACATTTTTTGAAAAATTGTTTAATTTTCTTACACACGTTCTTAAAAAATGTATTTACATTTAAATATGTAAATTTTTGTGCAAAACTTAGCTTTTACTACTTTTTGAGTAATCGAAACTTTTTTTAGCTTCGACAGTTATGAGGGTGGTCCCAGAAGTACCCGACCTGACTTATGAATAGTGGTTGTTGCTTTAAAAAGTTACTATGAAAGAAAATACTAACCTTATAAAGCTCAAGTTTGAAGTCTTAAGAAGCTACGGTGCTTATTATTTACTTGGCAACCATCATAAATGAAAATGAACGCACTCAGTGAATTGGTAACATGGAAAAAATTGGTCATCGTTATCTGATACTATACATTCATTTGAATGTTCTAAGTCCAACCAATATCGAAGCCGAGCTAGATTGTACTCTTGGGAAGTCTGCTCCTTTACAACAGTTTACAACAGTTCGGTGTACAGTTTATTGGATTCATAACCATGAATGAAACATGGGTCCATCACTCCACACCTGAGACGAAGGAAAAGTCAAAATAATGAACGGGAGAACTGAAACGGGAGAATCGGCTCCTTTAAAGGCGAAGAGAGTTCCATCTGCAAGCAAAGTCATGGCGTCAGTTTTTTGGGATGCGCGTGGGATAATTTTCATTGATTATCTTCAAAAAGTAAAAACAAACAACGGTGAGTATTATGCGAACTTATTGCAGCGTTTGAGTGATGAAATCAGGAAAAAAGAAAAAGAATGTGTTAATTCACCAAGACAAGGCACCAGCTCACACATCCACTATCCACTAGAGCCCTGCATGAATATATTCATCAAGTGAATCTACCATGATTCTTAGCTGTAGCATTTACTGCAAGCAAAGCTGCAATCGAATAAATGTAAACAACAGATCGTGTAGCAACAGGTCGTGTAGCGCAAGAGAATAACTTTTTTTTTTGTTCTCTGTTCTCTTTTAATACACTTTTGCACTGAGGTGAGCTTATCTACGGTGAGGTGAGATGAGGTGATCTACGCGTTGTTTCAGTTATTTCTCTGAGTACTTAATAAACTACACGAATGCTCAGAAATCTGCTGCAGTGACCAGAATAAGAATCATGTATGTTGGTTTTGACTAAAAAACACTAAAACTGTCGAAAAAAGTTTATATCGGCCGTAGCTGAACTCCTAGAGGGCTCAAATATATGAACTGGGCTATTATTTTTTGCCCCTCAACATTTCTCCCGAACACACCTACCCCCTATCTACCATCCTTCTTTGGCTCCCCATACAAAAAACCGAAAAGCTGTCGAAAAAAACTTATATCGGCCGTAGCTGAACTCCTAAAGTGGTCAAATATATGAGCTGGTCCTACTATTTTTTGCCCCTCAACATTTCTCCCGAACACACCTACCCTCTAACTACCACCCTTCTTTGGCTCCCCATAAAATAATCACAAAAGCTGTCGAAAATAGTTTATTATAACTGAATAAAACAAGGAGAGTGTAAGATCAGGTATGAGCAAAGCAGAAAAGGGATAGAGGAAATTTTTTATTCTATAGCAAGAGAATATATTCAGGAAGGCGAAAAATCATACTCATGCCGGGATGTACTATTCACTAAAGTTCGAATTGCTTCCTTACGCACCTAATCGCGAGATTTAGCCTTCTCGGATTATTTTCTTTTTCTAAACTTGAAAAAATGGCTCGGTGATAAAAGATTTGCCAACAATGAACAGGTGGAATTTGCGGTTGATGGCTACTTTGATGCGCACGACGGGTATCGCTGGGAAAAGAGACAATGTTGAAAAATAAAAATATTGCAGTTTTGTCTTAGCAACGTGATTCTTACGTTTTCGAACTAAAAATAAGGAGAACAAATTTTCACCGTAGCCATGGTCACTTTCTGATCTTTCCTAGGTATGTATTAAAATTGTCACCTTTTTTGGTACTTTTAATTTTTTATTTGGCACTTTCTGGCATCTTTTTAACCCCAAAATGGCACGCTACAAAGACACATATTTGTAAATAAAATTATACACTGAAAGATTCCCTATAGGAACAAACTAACTTGGTTTTAAAAACAACTAGTTAAAAAACTAATTTAAAATAACCCAGTATATGAACTACTTCAATTATATTAAGGCGGCATCCACTTCAATTCTAAATAATTTTTTTTGCATTATATATGAAGTAATTGAAATACTACTTAAAAACAAGTTACTTGTTTAATTGTTACTAGTTAAATTGATAAACTACTTTGAATTATATTAAGGCGGCAACTACTCTGATTTTGACATGTTTTAATTGCAAATTTTTATTAGATTACAAGTTTATATATATTTAACCATGTTATTTCATCAAATATTATTAACTAACTTAGGCCATCAGTAATAGTTTTCAATTGGTTATTTTAAAGTAGTTAAAAAATAATTAAAATATAACTAATTTATCCAGTAGTTGAAAATATATGCAGACGAAAGTCAATTGACTTATTTAGCGGACATCACCATACAAAATATGTTAGTTCGTTCTATGGAAAAAAGTCAGAATTTCAACTAGTTGTGGTTGACGAAAAACTACTTTATCAACTACATTTAAATTAGTTGATTTTCCTACAGGGTTAGTCTTCAAATCAAACACATTGTTACTGAATTTAAACCATGTCAAATCCTTTCATTTGGCGAAGGTTCGAGGGTCCTTCACCTGATCCTGAAGCTGCTGAGTCATACTTCAGCCAACGAGAAAACCCCTTACAAATTTTATCAGCAGCTTATGGTAAGTTCAGACTAATATGCCAAGAGTGTTGACTATGATTTTTTGGTTTGAAGTATTGACGTGTGTGTATTTGATTGCTTAGTTTTTTACTGTTTTTTATATTTTGAGTATTTAGTGCAGAATTTTTTCAACAAAAATATTAAAAAATCGTTAAAAGTCCTGAGTGTTGTTTCAACACCAACGTCTATGCCGCCGAATTACTAAAACTTTTGCTTAATTTTTTAAAATATTTTTAGCTTCAGACAACTAAATTATCATATGTCAAAATCCAGAAATTTTTGTTAGAATTTTATGGTATCACTCCAGACAAAAATCATGTCGTATAGAGCAGCTGTCGATCGTGGGTAATTGTTTTCAAATGAACATATAATTGCTTCATAAAAATAAATTAAAAAATTTTCTTTTGTACAATACATAGTAGTTATTTTCTGTAATTATTTTTCTTCGGGTGTGACCATCCAGCTCATTGGCAGTGTGACAAAAAAAATGTTCATTGACGGAATTTTTTAAAGAGCATAACTGTGATTTTAGATTCTACATTAATTTTCAAAACAGTGGCCATGTTTAAAGTTGAACGATATTAAAGTTGAAAAAAATTTAAAAAATTTCTCTGTCATATTCATATTTTTTTGAAATGTTCCTACTTTATGTAAACATTAATTGAACGTTTAAGATTTACAAAGCAAAAAATTTAGCACCTTAAAATATTACGCATAAAAGTTCGGCGACTGCTAAATTAATTTATCCTGATTTTAAACCTCTAATGTATTAATGTCCTGACTTGGCTTTGTACACTCAATCTACTTAATGGCAAACAATGTAGACATGAAAAAATTTCAGTACTAAGTACAAAAGTTAAGTGAAACCTCTTACTACCATTAAAAAAAAAAAATAAAAAAAAAAATTGAATCTTTAAAAAAAAAACGAGGGTTAAAATCCCCAAAAACACATTGAATACAGTACTGACTGACTCATTTATCTTATTAAGCCAAAAGCAAATCAACAATTCTTTCTCTATTCATTAGTTAAGCAAAGACTTGTTCCATTTTAACTTGACCAGGCAGAAACCAGGAATAACAAACAACAAAAAAAGATTAATTTTAAAAAAATTTAAGAAAAACTTTGCACTGAGCAAGAACGTCGTTTGACGTGCAACGTGCAAAACTTTCGCGCAAACCTTAAAAAGTAATTTGGCTAAAAGCATTTCTTCAACACTTTGTTGCAGCGCCCGCTAGTCCTAGCATAGCTGATTATATGGCGGCACTGTGCGGATGTGGCATAAATTTAAATAGTTTTCAAAGCAGCTAAAACAGAAAAAGCAAAAAACAAAAATAAAAAAAAATTTAAAGGAAACCGACTTAAGAACAAAGAATAATAGTAAAAGCAAGGATTACGAAAGGACAACAGCTGTCAGCGGATAAGAAGTTTTAAAAAGATGCTTACTGTAAGGATACATTTTAACTCTAACAAATGCAGAAATGCAGCAGAAAGTTGTTTTTAAAGCTTTGTGAAAAGTTAAAAGGATTTGATGAGAAAAAAATACTTTTTTTTCTACTCTTGTTCTTATATGTGGCCAAGCATAAAAACACTTAGGAAACAAGTTAATTAATGTTGTACTTATAAAAATTAAGTTAATTGACAACAGAGTTAAAGGACTCAGTTGAAGAAACCTGTTTTGACGGCTTGATTTTGGAGCCATGACAACCACAGCCAACTTCCAAACACTCAATTTATCAATAGGGCGTGAAAATCAAATAATTTCTTGGCTTTCAGCATCAGCATACATGTTAAGATAACAACAACAACAATGACAAGGACAATTTATTAATTTCCCAGAATGCATGCATAAAAGCAATTAATTGCGTTTCTAGCGCGCTCCAACCATGGCACAATTTTAATTGATTTGTTGCTTCATCAAGTCACAGGATTTGAAGGATGCGACACTTAGCCTCTTTGTTACACCTTCACATTTACACTCCCACACACACACGCACATACACAATCACCATTCCAAGCTCTTCTGCAACTTGCCTAATATAGTTTAATTCATTTCAGGAACACTTTGCGTAATGATGACATAATTAGTACAAAGTATGAAACGCACCCTTGTGCAAATGTCATCACGTACCCATACTCATGCATGCACACACGCAGATATTGTCATACTGATTGCAGTTGTTTCTTCGTTGTTGTTCTTGTTGCTTGTGTTGACATCGTGCTAAATTATTTAGGCAAAATATTTAGAGAGCAACTAATTTAATGTTAATTGCAGCTATCAAGTGAAGATGCTATGGGTTGTACGGGTTAGAGTTTGTTTAGGGGGCTCGGGGGGCGGGGGTCTCATTAAGGCAAATACTGTACATTAAACTTGTTCCAGGAGCTTTGATCTTTCTGAGTGATTGTCACTAATTGCAACACCTCGAGTGTGATTTTATCATTCAGATCTTGCTGTTTCCAGAAATGTTACTCAAACCTTGGATTTGTTCCTAATTTTTTTTTTTTTTTTTTACTTACGTCGAAAAAAGATCTGCAAGTTTTCAGAATATAAAACCACTCATCTAAATTACAATTGGAAAACAATGGTTAATTAACGCTATTCCATATATCCACAACTAACAATTCTTCACTTTGTTAAGCATACGAAAACTTAAAACTTCTGTTTTTAGTTTCTTGATCTTTTTTCATAATACTTAATATTTTAAACTCAACTCCTGTAATTATAAAATAACCTACTACATAAAAAATGTCCATCTTTGAGAGATTCTCCTTTAAGTGAAACAATTATTTCTACTAGGCAATTCCCAAGATCGACATAAAATAGGCATTTGTTTTTATACTTTAGCCGGAGGATTGTGGAAATTTGTACTCTGAACTGATCGAAAACTGGACCTAGATGTTATATGCCAACTCGGAACGACTATGTTCTAAAGAAGCTTTTCATTTCAATTTTTACTCACTGAGTTTTGCCATAGTGTGTAGAGAGGTGACGGCCGAACAGAAAAATTAATTCAATTGAAAAAAACTTTCTGTGTCAGGTGGGAATTGATCCAGGGCTATCTGGCGTATGGGCCACGCACTCTACCCACTGCGCCACGGTCGCCATATTAATTAAAAGTTTATAAATATCCCAACGCAGTGAAATATATTTACAGTTTATGAAAATACAAAAATAAAACTAATAATAAAAAATGTTTGATTCTATAAAGGGTTGTCTTTATTTCAATATTAATAGATTTATTTGAATATTCAATGATGTTAATATCAAAAACATGGAATTTTCTGTATAAAAATAGAAAATATTTTATAGTAAATTTTTTTGAAAATTCGTTGAAAATAGCAATAGTTGGAGGTCCAAAGTGTGCAAGTCTTCAAAAGTGATGCCTTAATACGACACTACATTAAAATGGTATAAAACTTCGCCATTTTAAAAATATGATTGAAAATTTTAAACAAAAAAACAAAAATAATATTACGAAAAAATTACACCACCAGTAAGACAAATTCAAGGTCTTCAAAACATATCTAGTTTTCTTCTGTACCACTTACCGTTTTGAGGACACAACTATTTAAATACTCTTACATACAAAAATTGTATAAAAATAGTGTATAACTTTGAAAAAAAAAAAATACCAAAAAGAAAAAACAATGAAATTATTTTTATGAGCATTAGTAACCTACAAAATTTCAAAAAAATCGGAAGCGCAAAGGTTAGATTTTGCTCAAATTTTGTAGGATTGATATGGAATCATCGATATACAATTCTTATATGTACAATATTTACTAGCTCTTACCCGGGGCGCTTTGCTACGTGTGTTTTTATCACGGTTTTGTGAGTTATTTATATTACAACGTTCTCTGGTGTTCGAGATAGTGCACAACAGATAAGTCTACAATACTCACGGTACTTGGAACCTCCTATTTACAAACTTTCATGCATTCGTTTCTGTAGTTCTTGTGCTTTTTGAGGTTTTTTAAACGACTTGTACTATAGCACCCTCTGGTGTTTTGATATATATCAAAATGTTCAAATTCTCAAATCACAAAACTTAATCACCAAATCTAATCACATTAGAGGAGATTCAATAAAAGTGAAAGTCTGCTGAAATAGCTTTTTTATAATTTTGATGTTTAACGTCACCTATCGGAATTTTACGACGTTCACATAAAAAAACCGAGACAAGCATACGTATATTCTGAAAATTTTAAGTAAGTCGGGCGGATAATTTCTGTGTCTTTAAAGGATACACCAACAGAAATTGATTTTTGTATATACACTCGCAGGCCACAGTGGTCCGCAGACCTTTTTTTTATCAACAAAGAGCGTTAACATGTTTTTGTTACTCTTTGGATCAGGAGATACTCTTTGTGGAGAGAGATAGAGTGCAAAAACTTTATATAAAAAAATCCTGAGCACACTGAAGGTGTTCAGTGAATCGTGTTGGGTTGGAAAACGTTCATCCGCTCTCACTCTCACTGTTTTTTGGCAGTTCCAATGAAAGAAACAACAAAAAATTTTGAACGCCGCTCCAACGGTCAACGTGTAACCTCAGCCCTTAAAGCAATGCATGTCAAACGAAATAAAAAAGATTTGTTCTTTTGTCTTGTTTTGCGGCTCAGCACTGCATGTATATATATCCAGAGCTGGGTTGTAATGATTCCTTTGGAATTGATTCCACCTCAATTCCAATTCCTTGGAATTACGACTTGGTAATTGATCATCTCAATTCCTCAGGAATGGAATTGGAAAAAATTCGTTAATTCTATTCCAGGAATTGTAATTGGTAATTGAGCATCTCATTGCTCAGGAATGGAATTGGGTAAAAATCGTCATTTCCATTCCAGGAATTGTAATTGGAAATTGATCAACTCAATTCCTCAGGAATGGAGTTGGAAAAAATCGTCAATTCCATTCCAGGAATAGTAATTAGTAATTGAACATCTCAATTCCTCAGGAACGGAATTGGAAAAAATCGTCAATTTCATTATAAGAATTGTATTTGTTAATTGATATTTTCAATTCCTCAACAACAATGGGATTAAAAGAATTGTTAATTCCATTACGGAATTGTAATTGGTAATTGAACATCTCAATTCTTCAGGAATTGAAATTTTCAATTCCATTACAGGAATTGTAATTGGAGGCTACTGTAAATGTAATTGGATTACAGTAATCTTAATTACAATTGTAATTGGATAACAGTAACCTCAATGACAATTGTGATTGGAATATATTAACCTCAATTACTATTGTAATAGAATAACAGTAACCTCAATTATAATTTTAATTGGATTACAGTAACCTCAATTACAATTGTAATTGGATTACAGTTACGGAATTGTAATGGAAAATTTCAGCAACCAATTCCTGAGGAATTGAGGTGTTCAATTACCAATTACAATTCCGTAATGGAATTGACCATTTTTTTAAAATTCCATTCCTGAGGAATTGAAAAATGCAGTGTGAAATGATTCGCTTATTTAGTATCTGACGTTAGGAAATACCCAATACAGGGAAAATTTTATTTTTTTTTTTTAATTTAAGGTTACAACCATTTAAAGCATCACGAGCTTTCTCTCTTCTTCGAGATAAGGCGGTTTTTTTATTTTTTCCAGTTTATTCGGTGGTTTCTCGATGTTTTTCGATAAAAAGTTCGAAAAAATTGAATAAGCGCCATATCTCGAAGGGTATATTGAGATATGAACTATTTTCTTAATTTTTTATATCAGGGCCCCTAAAAGTGTGTCAAATAGACGCCAGATAGAATCCTCAAGTTGTACTTTTCGGAAATGCTTCACCGCTTAGAAACCTCCCAAAAAATTTAAGTCCTACCTATTTGGCTTCCTCTTCGAAATATGGCTTTTTTTCTTTTTTTTCGAAGATATTTCGAACTTTTATCAAAAAACATCAAAAAATACTCGAAATTTTCAACTAAAAAAACCTAAATATATTTTAACAAATTGAAATATATTTAGCGCTCTTTTCTAGCTTAGATTGCCGGATTATTAAAACAGTTTGATGCAAAAAACCAAGCCACTGACTGGCTATTTCAAACTTCAAAAATTTTTTCTTATATAAAACAAATTCAAAATTTGAAATGCTTTAAAGTTAAGAGCAAAAAATATAAAAAAATTTTACCATCAATAAAATAGAGATTTCCTCTGTAGCGGATTTCTTTTGTTGTTCAGAATTTCATTTAATTTAATGATAGTTTCTGTCCTCACTCGAATGTGTCACCAAGGCAACTGAGAACAATCGATTTACCAGAGCATGACATATAATTGAGAAACAGACAAGGATATAAAATAGCTAGAAGTTTGTCACAGGATGTTTAATCAATGGAATTCTGTGCTACTGGCTTAACTTCTCTTGCACTGTAAGTGTAAAAATAGTGCCCACCCTGTTTTCAAACATTCTCATACAGAAGTGCCATAAGATGGCTTCGCATTTTGTTTTACGTAACTATTGGCAACTGGCATTCATTATTTAACATCTTGCTAAATCATAAGTTAAAGAAACTCCTAACAACCATGTTTTGTGTGACCAACCGACGTACAAAATAAAATAAACGAGACGACGCACACAAAAGCAGCTACCTAGTTAAATCCGATGAAAATATGCTTGGCTTGCTAAGCCAACGAAGCAGAAGGCCGACCGACCGACCTACCCACAGTCAACTTGCTTAACATTTCATCACAATTTTGTCTACGAATTCTTATACAAGCGGGTCAGTAAAAACACACCAACATAAAGAAATGCCAGAAAAGCTTTGCACACCTCTCAAGGGTCCATCCAGTTAATTTCTGATGTCTTCTACTCTGCTATTACTTTTCTTTAAATAGAGTTGACAAAAGTGCTGATATTCTGCCAAAGGAATTTTATTCTTATCAACTGCTGCTACTAGCAGCCAGATACAAAAACACTTACATTAGTTTTGAGATAGTTTTTTTATGGATTGTTGCTGCAGGGTGAATACTGTAGAGGCAGTAAATAAGTTTTGTTGCTTGACTACCAACGACGAGCTGTCATTGAGCAGCAGCAGCGAACTAGAACTGTCAAATAAAGGTAAATTTTAAATTAAATTTAAAGGTTTTCTTCACATTTACAAACACTAACACACACACACAATGCATACTTTGAAATATTAAGGGTTTCTGCTATATACGTTGCTGTGTGTGTGTGTGTGTGTGTGTTTCTTAATTCCTAGTTTATGTCCTTTTCCATTACATTATCATAAAACGTAAAGCTTTTGTGGACGCAGCTGTATTCATAACTCAAGTTAATTTGATGTCATTTGTTGAGAATTTTCAACGCTAGATAAATTTTTCTTATGTGTGTGATTTGTAAGAATAACACAAACAAGGATTAGTTTTCACCTCCTACAGTTACAGTAACAGTTACAGACATACATGTGTGGACCTGACTGGTTGAACCCTTTTTGTGTTTAATGTTTATGCATTAATTTTAATTGGATGTTCACAAATTGGAATTATTTTGTGTATTTTATATATGTATCTACAATTTAAATTATATGAATTTGTCAGCTAAACTGTGCTTCTTAAAAGTTTGAGATACTTTTCAAGCGTTAGTGCTTAAAAGTTTTTCGACAAAACTGATTTCTACGTTATCTAGAAATTTTTTAAATACGTATAGTATCAGATATAAAATTATCAAAAGAAAATTTACACAAGCTTATGTTGGCATTTAGTGGGAAAAATACTCTTGTTAAGATTTTCCTTTTTGACGTAGAATTACGTCATTCTCGGAGGTTATTACGGTGGTTGATTGCGATCAGAACTCGTTTTTACTTCTTGGTCACTTGTTGGTCTGGGTGATCCTCACTGGGAGAAAAATCCATGTTTGAACTCTTTTACTTATATAAAATGCACACAATTACATGAAATATAAAGCCAACATTTGATGTTTCTGTAATAGCAAGGACAACAACCAAAGCATAGCACAAAACATGAAAAAGCGCTACATTTACTGTGTTTTATTTAATTTTTATTTTTGTTTCTGTGTGTACAGAGAACCCATCTGTAAAATTAACACAATCTATATAGAATTTTCTAAGCATCCAATCGCTCTTAAGGGAGGAATCGCTCATATATTTTATATTAAAAATATATTTTGTTTGTTAAAATTGTAATTTTCAATTTAATATAGAATACATTTGACTTCTTTAGTGCAGGAAAAATAATAATTTCATATTATTCCGAAATATTTGTTTCAATTCTTAAACATAAGATTGAATTACATTTGTTTTTATCCAACATTAAAATGAACAAGAACAATAAATCCATTACCAAATATATCAAGCAAAAACTTCTTTGTCCACACTAACGATACTATCTAAACTGTGTCTTTTATATTATCGATACACCTTCAGCTAATGTGATAAAAACCCATATTAGAAATTTTTTTTAGTCCCATATAAAAGTTCGTGGTTTTTCACGAACTTTAATAGAGTAGAAGTTTTGAGTCCCGCAGAGTCCCAAGTTGTTTAAACGCGCAAATTATAACTCCTTTATCATAGAATATACCCTGTAAATTTGCGATGCTAATAACTGCTACTGTAGTCTTGGCGGCTGTTTAAACTAACATTAAGTTCCCAATTTAAACACATTTTACTAATGAAAGCTCAGAGAGTGAGGAGGAAATTTAAGTTTTGTCCAAATTTCTGACGAACATTTTGTTCAATTTTTCTAATTTTTATCGTTTTCTCACTTGTTTTTCCTTTTGTAGTTAGGTTTATTTCGAATTTATTGTTTTACTTTCAACTTTGAATTAATTTGTCTAATTATTCGGATTATTTAAAATATCCAATTTATTATATATTTGAGTTATATTTATGACAATAATTGTTGATTAATATTTGAATTTTATTTTTTTTTATTTTTATTTTTTTATTTTATTTTATATTACATGTTAATTAATTAACACATAATAGGGTTGAATTTTATGTACGAAAAAATGTTTTTAGGAAGAGCCTAAAAAGATCTATTCAACATAAAAATCTCATTATTCAACTCTGACGAGTTCTGACATTGTTATACAATTTTTCATAATTTATTATAATAATGTGTAACTTGTTTCAACAGCTGACAACTAATAATTTTTGTTCGCATCAAATAGAGCGTAAACGAACTCCAAGAACCTAAAAGAGTTAGAAAACTAGATTTTATATAAAACTTTGAATACATAAGCGCTTTTGATTTGCTCTGGCCCACTATGTGAAGGGTTGGAAGCATTAACGCTCAAACTGTAATTATTTTTTGCCATTATTACAGTGCTCTTACAACATACTGTTCTGAAAAAGGTTCAGCCTGAAAGTATGCACATTCATACAAGGCAAGTATGTCACTGATAAGTATCAAATGAATTTTCTGTGCATATCTTCAGGCTGAACATTTTTCAGGACAGTACATGTTGGGAAGAAACTGTAATAATAGCAATAAATAATTACAGTTTGAGCAATATTAGGTTTAGAGTTTTGTGTTCGCCTTTTACATATTAAGAAGGTACTTATTTTACTCCTATAATAGTATAGTTTCTGAAAAAATTGTTTTTGTTGTATTAAAACCATAGTTTGCAATTACTTTGATAAAGCAATTTTGTATCAGAAATAGACGTGATTCCCATTCGATTTTGCCAAATGTCAACTGAAGAGTGAATCTTAAAGATGAAAATTTATGTAAAAATAAACGTATAATGTCAAAAAGATCCATTTCGATGATGTCATTTTGGATGTGAGGTAGACTAGATTTTAACAAGATTAAGTTAATTTTCAAACTTAATCATTTCTTTTTTGTGAATTTATTTTCATGCATCTTATTTCATAACAATAGCTTCAAAACAAAGGCTGTAACCGTATCCAGAGCCACACAGAGCTGCGTCAGACAGACAGACTTACAGACATAAGGATATAAAGACGGTTATAGTAAAATCGACTCATGTCGTGATAATAATTATGAGTTATATATGCTTTGTTATAGCTGTCTCGACCAAACGTAGCGTTTATGGGCGTCTCAAAAGTTGTGATGACGTGTTTTCTTGAACTTAACTGTATAGAATATTTCATTTTTTTTTTTTTAATATCTTTGAATCTAGCAATTGATTGTTATTGAAATTGATTGATTTCTATCAAAATTCCAAAGTTATATTTGAAAATTTTGAAAATTTTTCAGCGTGGAAAGCAATTGAAAAAACGAATTTACAGAAGTTGAAATGAGCAATAATTTTCATTACAAATTTTTAAATACGTCCAAAATCAAAGCATTAAAAAGATATAGGCAGTTATCACAAAAAAAAACCCCCTTTTCGGAATGTTGCCGATAACTTCCTAACTCCAGTTATTTTACTAATCATTTTGTAAACCTCTAATTTTTATTGAGTTTGAAATATTGCAACTGTAACTAGAATTCAAAAGTTATGTACATAGAAAAATTACTTTTAACACTGTAGATAATTTATAATTATTTATTAAGGAAAAATTTTTATAGCACAAAAAGTGTTTAGAACCTTTCACATAATACGTCTAAGTTTCTTAAGACATATTTGAATTTTGTTCGTGCTACTAAGTGACAGAAATGATTCTTTGTCTAGTCATTTGTCAACTGCTTTAAGAACAAATTTTATAGAAGAAAGGTGTTGAAAAACATTCAAGTAAAACTTGCGAAATAATTGGAATTTTTGGGTTTGGACATTATTTGAAAAACGCAATATTTTGTCTACAACTTTTACAAAAATGGGCACGTATACTTTAAAAGATTCGTAACGCTTTTAGTTCTATAAAATTTTCGCCTAAAGGTAATTTTTTATGAGTAAGAATATTATAATATTTACCGTCATTATATCATCGCAGTAGCTTTATTGGATCTGCTGTATTGAAATTAATTTTTCTTACTATATCACTTTTTAGTTCAAGGTTTTGCATAAAAATTGAAGCTATTTATTACGCTTTTTTTTACTTAAATCTCGAAAACAAGTGTATTTTTTATGGTATTTTAATCTGTGATTAAGCTGATTTTTATTTTACTATGTAAATAATTTACTTATTTTTAAGCCAAACTCTGTTGTTCTGTTTGTTTACAAACTGCTCAACAATAAAAATTTACTCATCAGAGAGGTGATGTTTGACAACTCATCAGCAGCGGCAAATTGCTTCAACTCTTTGGTCCTCATGAGTCTACCTTTTTTCTGTTTCTCATTAAGCCCATGAATCTTTTGACTATTGTATGGCTTGAGTCAATATGCCCTACGCTTCAATATACCCTTTCACACATAATGCCCTGGCTCCAGATCATTTTCTCTAGTTGCCTACAACTAAACTACACTCCCATCGGTTGGTCTCTCCAACTAAAGTGGTTTAAAGTGGTTTTCATACTAAAGTGGTTTTTATACCTAAGGCTGGCAAAGCATCTTATGACAGTCCAAAAGGCTTCAAACCAATCAGCTTATCTTCTTTCATGCTAAAAAATCTGGAAATCTCATTGAAGTTTATCTGAGCCAAACCATCCACCCTTCGAAACTTTCAAGTCCTCACAATGCAAGTCCACAGGCACTGACCTCCACTCGCTAGTGTCGACTATTGAAAGGCCACTTTTAGTTAAGGAATATACGCTAGTGGCATTTCTAGACATAGAGGGTGCATTCAATAATGTCCTTCTAAGCGCCATCAGCCTGGCATTGATGGATATGGGGGTCGAGGAATCCCTAGATTCGATCAGCTACCAATTGCTTATCAGCAGGAGAGTTAGCTTGGAGCTATGAGGCTCCCCGGTTCGCAGGTTCGTTAACAGAGGTACCCCTCAGGGTGGGGTCCTGTCTCCACTCCTATGGGTCGTAACAATCAACCAGATGCTCCGACGCACGGAAGGGGTTGGTCACCAGGTGATAGCGTACGCCGATGACGTCTCTATTACCATACGTGGTAAATTTTCGCAAACACTATCCAACCCCATGGAGACCGTGCTTTGATCACTATCCAGCTGGGCTGGAACCTGCGGGCTCAGCGTGAACCTGGCAAAGACGGAACTGGTTCTCTTTACCAGGAAGTACAAAATCTCTATATAAACACCCCTGAATCTTAACAACGTCAGGCTTAACTTCAGCAATAACGCCAAGTTTCTGGAAATAATCCTAGACAGGAAACTTCTATGGAACTAGAGTAAATGGGCAAAAAATCTCTATATAACACCCCTAAATCGTAACAACGTCAGGCTTAACTTCAGCAATAACGCGAAGTTACTGGAAATAATCCTAGACAGGAAACTTTTATGGAATTAGAGTAAAAAGGCAAGAAATGGGGATTGTCTCCCATTATAGTCCACTGGATTTACACTGCTTTCAGCCGCCCAATTCTACTCCATTGAGTAGTTTTCTGGTGGTGGGCCACTCGTAAGTCTTTCGTACTAAACAAGCTTCTCAAAGTAGAAAGAGTGCAGAGCTGTGCATAACAGGGCCCTTGCGGTCTTATCCTACAGATGCATTAAATGTCATCCTGAACTTACCTCCTATAAACCTAATTGCCATTGAAGGTGCTACCATCACAGCTTTGAGGCTAAGGGAGTCTGGATCCTGGTCCAGAGCTAGTAATACTATTCCTTTCAACACAAACTAATGTACACCAGAGGTAATCTTTCTCAAAAAATACAACGTGTGTATTCTTACTCGACAGGAATGGGAAAGCAGGCCTCACTATATGGAGGAGGCCATAAACATATTTACCGTTGGCTCTAAGCTTGATGGGCGAGTGGGTGAGGGAGTCTTTTCCATAGACCTCCCGGAAGAAGTGAGACCTCCGTCCGACTACCCGATCATTGCAGCGTTTACCAAGCAGAGGCCTTAGTCATCAAGAAAGAAGCACAGCACCTTAACTAGCTGAGCAGACACTCAAGCGATGCTAAAAGCATTATGCGCCTGTACCCAAGACTGCAAATCTTTTGCTGCATGCCGAAAATCTCTCAACGAGATGATTGAGCAAATCGGGATCTACCTTGTATGGGTGCCTGGGTACCGTGGTATGGAAGTCAATTGCAAAGCTGACGAACTGGCTAGGAGGTGTATGATCACCACTATCCTTTTTGGGAAAGGATGGGGTAGGTATACCCTAAGCCACTTTTAAACTACAAGGCAGGCAAAACACGCTTGATAGAAGCACACGCTCTTCGCCTAGGCTTTGAAGCCAACAACTTCTGCAGAGATGCTGAGGAGGAGGAAACCGCACAACACTTACTTAATGACATAAGTCAACCCCTCCTTCACTCTCTCGCTTTAATTTCCAAGATAGAATCAAAGAAAATCGGCAGATTCATGAAATCCACGAGATGGTTCAACAGAGACAGGACTCCTTTAACACCAGGTTAAATGAGATTATGTGGTATCACAAGGGGCCTATATTGACCTAAATGCATAAGACGGGTAGCCGTGTTAACCATACTAACCTGGCCTAACCTAACCTATGGCTTGAATTTAAGCTTATTTCTTAATATTCGATGCATGATTGCACATCACACGTGCATTTCGCTAGCCAAATTCGATTTCTACGGAGTGGATTTCGAGTTATGCGGTTTTTTACATTTCTCACAATTTCTGGAGTAGTTGCGGTTGTACGTTTCCCACTTCTATAATCGTTTTTTACACTATCAATCTCTCTGTATCGCTTTATGGAGCGATTTTTATCAAAGTGTACATAACATATGTCAAAGTGCTTTTGCAGTAGCAGTATTGCCATACCAAAAAATAAATTTACAAAATGTTTGTCAAACAGTTTGGGAAATACAGATAAATACAGAGAAAATTTATGGGGCACTTCAATTGAAAAGCACTGTAGAAATACATTATTTTTTTTTTTTGTTATCAATTTGGAAATCATTTTCGCATCCAAGAATATTAAATAAATTTTTTCTGATGCATATTGTTCCCCTTTCTAAGTTGGCTCAAATTTTAAAATAATATTGTAATTAGATGCATTTTTTTTAAAAAAATTGTTAACTTATAATTTTAACTAGTATCTTTGAATTGAAATTTGTTAGTCAGTTTTTACAGCTTCTTGCAGATTGCTTTTGTATATTATAATAACTGGAACCTGTCATCTTTTCCATAAGTTGCATATTTTTGTTTTTTCTTAAATAATTAAAACACTTCAATTGAATTAATAATAATTGCCTTAACATGATTTGTTTTAATTTTTGTCTTTATTTGTAAGATTTTTTTTAAAATTTTTAAAACTTGTTTTTATCTTAAAAGTGTCTGTACATTACTCATTGATGAATTTTTATTTATATTTGAATATGATAATAAATAAAATAATTAAAACTAATGGGAAAAAACATATTTATAAACATGAGACCACGATTGCACTTGAAATCGGATTGCTGGGCAAGGTTATTGATCAACAGTTTGCTTGTGCTTTAAGATTTGAATCACTTTATTTTTATTTACAGTTATACGAATTTTCAAAACGATATAATAACAAATAAGTTGAAAATATATCATAGTATATAACAAGATTTTCTCCTTTCATTTCAAACAACTTTCAATATAATTTCATTAACTATTTTTAAAATGTTAAATCCTTAAAGTGTAATTCTTTTAAATCTACTCTATAGTTCATAATAAATACCCACTAAATTTGATTTTGCTGCAATTCTAAATTACAATTTTGAGTTTCTTTTATCTACTCGTTGAGTTTTCATTACTTTAAATTCGATATGTTCTTTAATTTTTCTCTATTTTACTTATAAATTACAACGTTGGTAAAAACAAGGATTAAATTTTTATACATTGTGGTGATATGGTATGATTCACAACAACACGAACATCTTCATCGACTAGCATGTTTGAACAACTGCAGCGTCATCTTCTGCGTCAGCTTCTTGGCTGTCATCCAGCACTTCCGGCAAGACTGTCTCCATCATCACAGCATTTCGGCGCTGCTAGTAGGGCCGCCACACATCGTTTGGCTTCGGAGTACGGCAGCGTATGGGACCTAAACTGCTGCTGCCGCTGCGCGAAGTGGTGCTGACATCATCCAAATCGATTGTTTCGACCGGTGAGGGTGAGCGGCGCGTTGAGCTTACTGGTGGTGAAGCGCTTGGATTTGTGTTTTCGTTATCCTTGGAGTGCGAGATCAGTGTGACGCAGCGCTTTACCAAGTTGACGCCATTTGCTGCATCAGCAGACGCTGTGACGCCCGCCAAGTTTTGCGTGAGTCCAGCCGTATTCGGGCTGCTTGCATTTCCCGAGGTTCGAAACCAGGGAAAATCATGATAATTACTGTAGAGCTGTGTATAGAGCCATTGGCTGGGTTGCGGCAGCAAAGGATTCTGCAGGAAGAGCTGAGCAGCTAGCGCAGGATTAAAGCTTTGTGTTGGTTGAAAATGCGATGCAAAGCCGGAGATGAACTCATTTTTTCGCATGCCGGGATTGCGTTGTATAAGCGCTGTAAATGCACCACCGCCGGAATTGCCGCCGGAAGTGCTCAGTGGTGGCGACGAGCTGCGTCGGTCATCGTCCTCGTGCAGCGATGATGTTTTGCGCGGTGAATCTGTGACCGAAATGCTATCACTTTCAAAGCCGGCGTCAATATTGTTGTTATTGTTGTCATTTTCACTAGTCGCCGGCGATGTCGTGCGTAGCGGCTGGCCCAGTGTCGCTGCTGTCGTTGTCGTTGTTGGTGATCCTTCAGGGCTAGTGGTGCTGTGGGCAGCACCAATGGTAGATAATTGACTGAGTTGAGTGGAAAGATGATGATGATTTTCTGCACCCGGCGGCAAAGAAGAAGAAAGGATAAAATTAATTAAATATTTTTCATAAAATATGCTTAAAACTAACCACTCAGCGCTCGCAATCCGGGTCGCTCCATTGAGCTTGGTAGGCCGCTATGCGCTGGGAATGCCGTGTGTTGATGATGAAAAAAAGGCGTGCCATGAGGAAAACCAGATCGTCCCAATGCCGCCGGATTGCCACCAAGTGAACGCCAGTCGGGAACATGCAGATGGTTGTGAATACCAACAAAGTGGTGGGCAAATCCTACAAAAGAAGAGAAGATTAAAAATGTTAGTTAAAAAATAGTTTCAAATTAAAAGCAGCTGCCCACAAAAACATGGCCACACATGCCTCCAGCCAACAACACCGAATGCTAGCCGCTCATTTTGGTCGTTTTCTGGCTAGACCCGCCGCCAACAACATCATGTATTCATGCGGCCAGCAGTCAGGCGGTCGGGTGGTCGGGCAATCAGCCCGAGGCAGGCAGCAAGAAGCTTGAAGCACAACCCACTAAAATATGACTCTATATAAACCGAGATCTGCTCTCATTCTACCCCTAAATAAATTCATTAAAATTTTGCCAACTTTCAGCACACAGTAGCAACAACAACAATAATAACAACAATTTGAATATAAAAACCTTGCCACAGTCATACAACAAACGCCCGCAAAAGTGAAGCCACACTAGAGTGGGTTGGAATAGGAGCTATTCAGCTAGCTGGCTAACAAGTAGAATTATAAGAAAACTTTATGCCTTGCTCGCTCTCTCTCACTCTCCCTACCTCTAACTTGCTCCTTTTCTATCTAAAATTTTCCTGCATTGAGGAGCGCTGCTCTCTTTATTGCTCCTAAGAAAAGATAGCAACCGAAATTCATATCAAGCACCAGGAGACATCTTGGGCAGGAGACAAGAGTAAGAATAAAATCTTATACACTGTCGGTTGTCGGTTGGCGTCTGTATCGTCGTATGCTTGCCAATCTATTTTGGGTTAACACCAAAATATCACCAATACCAATACCAATGACACCACTACCATCATCGTCATCGTCATCGTCATCAGCATCATGAACATCTCGGTCGTCCGCACTCATTCAGCATCGGGAGTGGCACCATTAAAGTGTCGTTCGTTATTATGATTATTTTGTACACCAAAAACTTATTTGGAAGCTCCGTAACTGTGTGGTAACTTTCCGTGTATACTTTGGTTGGTGTATGTATGTGTATTTGTGACCAGTTTGTGTGAAGGTATGTGTGTGTGTGTGTGTGTGTGTGTATGAGTTTATAGGAATCTTGGCTGAGTTGCCTCAGTTGTCCCCTTAGAAAGTTTTAATATCACTTGAATTTAAGGTGTACCGAGCAGCAACAAATGAGGGTAAATTACTGCAAGCATCGTGTGTGGGCAGCTGTGGCAACGTGGCATTGGCACAAGGCTTTATTGCGTTACTCCAAGATTTAATCTCAGAGACATAATAACAAGAAGAAGAAACATTTTTAGCAGCTGCTGCTTAAAAATGGAGTTAGTTCATTTAGAGTTTCTGTACAGGGTGTGTCACACAAAAATATTTTTTAATGTGAAAACCGATCATATTATCGACATTTATATGTTATAAGTGGGCGTAGGAGAAACAGCTTGGATCCATTTTGTACCATGTTTCTCAACCGATTTTAATAATTTATTTTTAAATGAATTAGAGTAGAGAGGAGTGCACCAAAATTTTTGTTTATAGAAATCTACCTGATTTCACAAGGTGAAATGATGTATTTCACCCATTGTGGGTTCATGTGCAAAAAAGCTTTGGCATTATTTCGTTAGATTTTCTTTTTTTTCTTACTGCAATATGAGTTCGAAAAAGAAAGAAGAATTTAAACAGAAACGAACGATTTTCTGTGTATATTTGTCGGTTAAGCGTACACACAAAGAAAGTTCCAACATAAATGTTGAAGATCAGCACAAAGTGAAGAGAAAGAAAGCTTGCCTCTTGACGCCAAAATATACTTTTTTCTCTTTTCAGTCTGTCGCTCACATTGTGCTCTCTCTAAGCGAAAGAACTGGTGGCGATTTTATTAGGAAAGTAAAAGCGATGAAAAGTTATTATGTGAAAACATATCGCTACCTTAGTATAGATAGGCCTTTACTCAATTTATTTACATAATTGGTGAACAAAAATACTTGATACTTGAATACTTGACACAGTTTTGATAGTGCCGTAAGTGTGGACGTAAAATTTTTTTTTTTTTGATATATTTGGTGATGTTGTTCTTGTTCATTTTTATGTTGGTTAATTATGTTGGTGTTATACATTCTTATGTTTAATACATGGGTGTAAATATTTCGAAATAATATGAAATTATTATTTTTCCTGCAGTAAAGAAATTAAATATATTCTAAATTAGAATGAAAATTTAAATTTTAACATATAAAATATATTTTTAATATGAAATAAATATAATATTAATTCAATAAATAATTCGAATTTATTATGATAAATGGAAATAAATGGAGTTTTCATAGCATAACTACCATGCAAAGTTTCCGTATATGTAAACCTGCATAGTAGTAATACAATTTTTTGTATTATTTATTGTTTAATCTTGCTGAAGACTAACAAAAACAATAACAAACGACAAAAATATTTACCATGAATGATAAATTATGACAATGACAAGGCTTTTCCAAAATGAAACAACGACATACCGTTTCAATT
This sequence comes from Coremacera marginata, assembly GCA_914767935.1. Lineage (NCBI taxonomy): Eukaryota > Metazoa > Arthropoda > Insecta > Diptera > Sciomyzidae > Coremacera > Coremacera marginata. The sequence continues at coordinate 5,251,853 of OU612046.1, forward strand.
ATTTCGTTAAGTTTCAAAGTTCGTGTTCTTTAACTTGTCGATTGCCCTCTTGCGTTAAAAAGTAATACTCAGTACATAGATTGTATCATATACCTGAACCAATGTGGTCGAGAGATTTTGTTACTTTAACCCATTATGAACTGACCCATGTTCCTGTTGAGCTAGAATGATGAAACTTTCCAAAAATATTTAGTTTGGTCTAACTTAGAAAAAAGTGTAAAAAAAATTAAAAAAAAAAATTAAAAATCGAGTTGCCACCTCGAGATGTTTAATTTTCAAATTGCACGATATTGAACGATATTCCACAAGCAAAGTTGAGCATTTTTCGCTAATATTAATCACAAGAATTTCCACAAAACAACAAAAATATACAAGAACGTATTTCCTTTAAGACCAGCGTTGTGTCAACCTGCGGGAGCCACGTATGTCAGTCAAACTTCATAAAAATTCACAAAAGTTAAATATAAATCCTTAGAAAGCCGATCTTATGAGAACTACATTTTATTTTATTTCTTTTAAGATTTTTTAGAGGTTTAAAATTAAAGAAAAAAAAAATTAAAAATTCCCAAATTCCCAAACGTGGAAGTGTAAGTAAACGTAATTGTACAGCCTTAAGCGACAACAGGTCGATTAGATAAATTCTTAAAATTTCATCATGAAAATCATGAAAATCTATCACTGAATGACTTCCAGGCTGGACAAAAATGGGTTAAACAAAAACACACTCAGGGAATTATTGAATTTCGTATACGGCTGCCATGGAAAAGTTGAGGCTTTCATAGCCATACTAGAGTTATTATATATGAAAGAAAAGTTGCCCTGGACGAAGTTTTATTGCAAGAACCTTATGAGATCGCAACACAAAAAGCCAAATAACTTCTCTGATTCTTTCGAAAATAAGAGCTGTGGTTACAGTTGTGATACATTCTGTATTGTGGTTACTACATATTCTTTTCAATTCTTCTAGGGTGACTTCTATTCGGCTATTGTACCCTCAATACGGTATTCACTCTTTCACTTTGGTTTCTAAAACTACAAAGAGAGAAATAACTTCATATAAGTTTTGACATAGCAGCGTTTTTGTTGAAAAAAATTAAAAAAATATTTGAAATTGTTATTGTTTCCAATTTTATAAAACGTATTGGAATTGGAAAAAAAAACGCTTGAGGACGCGTTTTTTGCTTACACTAGGAAAATTTTTGAAAATTAATAAAAGTTATGCTTTGTGGAGTTTTTGAACTTCTTTTACATCCTCCCCAATTCGGCTATCAAAACTGAATCACTTTCACAATTAAAAGTTTCAACAGCCTCGTGTGAGGTTGTTAAGCCTTCAATTTGGCTATCAAACCCAATTTCCTATTCTAATTTTGTAATTTTATTTTTTTTTTTTTTGGGAGCCGGTTTATTCCGTCTAGAAGAAGCGATGTTTTGATAACATCGCTAGTTCCGTGCGTGCAGAAACAGAAAAATGTTGGCTTTATACTTCATGTAATTGTGTAAAATTTATTACACGTGGCGGTCGTGACGTAGTGGGTAGAGTGTGAGGCTCATACGCCAGAGAATCCAGGTACAAGCCCCCATCTGACACAGAAAATTTTTCCAATTGAATTAATTTTTCTGTTTGGCCTTTACCTTTCTGCAGACAATGGCAAACCTCAGAGAGTAAAAACCTGCCATGAAAAGCTTCTTGAAAACATAAGCCGTTCGGAGTCGGCATAAAGCTGGTAGGCCCAGTTCTCGATCATTTGTGTTCAAAAATTTCATAACATACACCACACAATTGATCATAAGAAGCTCGGTCAAAGTCCTTTCAAGGGCTGAAAGGGCCATTTCGTTTATGTTTTATGTAAAATTTATGTAAGTGAGAAAGTTCAAACATGAATTTTTCCACCAGTGAGGATCAACCAGATCAACAAGTGCTTACATCAACATTGTACGATCAGTACTTTAAGCACACCAAGTGCTAAAAGTGTGACATAAAAACGATTTCTAATCGCAATCAACCACCCTACTAACCTCCGAGAATGACGTAATTCTACGTCAAAAACACATGTCTCTTGATGGTTTGAGCGTTTTCTGAAAAATAACCTTGTATCACCTAACAATTTCCATTAAAAAAGTTGTGACGAGTTTTTTTTTAAGCTTACGTATGTTCATTAGACCTGCTCAAAAAAAACGAAGTTTCTTTTTTTTGTGAGCACAGGGATAAAAATATTCGATTTTATATCGAAAACAAGCCCTTAAATTTGTTGCGTAAATATTGATGTTTAGTACTCGGCAATAGACGTTAGATGGCGCTGCGCTACCCGATATCAATCAAATACAAGAAAAGTCAAATACAAAAATTAACAAAATGTAGACTTCACACTAAGTTTTACATTATAATGAGGCACCCTGTGAACTAAGCTAGCTCTATATTCGAATAACTCGCAAATGCATTCAAGTTTTATAGAATTAAAAAGAAATATATAAAAGCTTCTTGAAAGGAAAAAATGTACAAAAAAAAAATAAATGCAACGCCATCTGCCCAGTAACATCTTCCCGCTGCTACCCTGGTGCACAGCAGCTTGCCAGAGTAACGTTGCAACAATGACAAAGTCTTGAATACTTCGCTTTGGCTTGCAGTGATAACGCGGTGGAAATGAATGCCACCGCGCAACACCACCTACTAAAACCTAAATATGCGGTCCTGTAAGGAAACCCATGTGCGATAAAGGGTTAGCCACGCTGGTGTCAGTGCGGGTCGAGTTTTCTACGGAGTCAGCTACAGATGGATATAGCAATAGCAGCGCATCAGGTAGCAGCGCGCAGTCAGTTATTTGTATGTGTGTTTGTGGGTATGTGCCAATGTTTGTGTCCTATTATGTGTGTGTGAGTGTGTGCATGTGGGTCGTGTCTCAATGGCATGTGGAGTGGTAGCTGGAGGGGCATAACGTGGTCCCATTGGTGCGCCACAAAAAGCTTTCTTGCTTTTCCAAATGCTTTTGGCTGCTTCGTCTGCAGGCACAAACCTATTGAAATTGAGAGTGTGCATGAGTATGTGTGTATGTGTAAGTATGTGTGTGTAAATGTGAAGTCTAACCATGTAGCCTTCCCGAAAAAGAAAAGAAATCCTTACAAAAAAAAAAAAAAAATTTAGAAAAATATTAGACAGACATTCAACTTGGCTAAATGTTACCAGAACCAGTCAGCTCAACTTTACAGAAGCTGGTCATAAATTGCAGTCCTTTGAATATCGCTATGTCCTCGGTCGTTGGTTATATATACTTTTTTTTACTTTTGAAATTTTGTCCTTTTATCTTTTTATATATAAATATATAAAAAGGATTTTTCTTCATTTTATGCTTAGTTTTATATGGAGCAACAATATGTGGTAGGATCCACCCACAAAGTGGATACTTAAAGCTGTATATAAGCATTAACACATATATTTCTATTAAAATATGTTTGCTGGTTTTAAGACAAAATATAAATTAATATGTTCGGAATAGTTTTTATTATTTTCTTTGTACTTGAACATACATTGACTTCAAATTTGACTAGCTTTGTTTTTAAAATGGAGCTTTAGTTTTTGTTTTTCTTTATTAATATTGTTAAAACTTTAAACTATTTTTATTATTATATAAATTATACCTATTTTTTCATTTAACTTCTTACATTTTCCCGTCGGCATTCTTGAAAATATTAAAACATCACCAGTAAGCTACCGACGGCAAACGCAGCATCTTAATATTTCCCCGCTTAAACAAATAAGATGCTTTTTCTATACATCTTAAGAATTTCTTCACCACACACACTCACTCAATCCTTCAACAATTCAAAGCTTTGTCAAAACTAAAAATTCACCTTCAACTTCTGAGCAAATCTGAGCAAGACTATTCTTCTCTAAATAGTACACAAAATTTTGCTCTCATTGTGGTAAAATTAAGTTGAGAAATAGTCAAAATGTTGAAGCTTTTCATAGGGCGCATAAACAGCTGATTCTGCAAAGGACTGCGCAGAGAGAAAGAGAGAGAGAGCAAAGGAAAACGAGAGCAAAAGTCTTTATCTCTATTTGTATTTGTGTTGGAGAGCAGGAGTAAACTTTTAGGATAATATTTTCAATAACCAACCGACTACTTATATTTATTTAATACCTAATGCTTGCCTTGTTGACCCTTTCCCTGGATTTCAATAGAGTTCAAGATGGTTTTTCTTTTTGACTTGAACTGTTTCGGTTACATAAGTACATGCATGTATTGTTGTTGTAATATTTACTAAAGAAAATTCCAAGAAAATTGTCTGAAACCGAATTTGCTGACGTACTTATGGGCTAACTATAATAGGCACATGCTAACATACGCTTATGTCAAAACTGAACGGAAAGTCGGACGGCTGTTTTCAAAATCAAAAATGAATTTTTTTTTAAAAACTTTAAGAAATGTCACAAATTAATTTGTTGTTTTTGCTGTTTTTTGTAAAATTTTTTGAACTAACGAATAAAAGCAAAATTATATAATAAATGTATGCAAGCCAGGCCCGTAGCCTGGACTTAACTTAGGGGGGGAGGGGAGCGAGAGGGGTGGGGGGTTTTGATAAAAAATCTATAAGTAGATACCAGTAATAAATGAAAGAAAGCATATTCAAATTTTTAAGCAAATCCGATTTCTTTTAAGACTATTTGTGAATATGCCTGCTTTTAAATGACCATACGAGAGACGAGAAGAATTTATTTAATTTTATTTTTTACAAATCAATTTTGATTATAAGTTTTTTGATTTTTGCCTATTGTTTGTTGAGAAATGCTCCAAATTGAGAATTTAGGAAAGAAACCTAAATTTCTTTTAAAAAGTATTATTCCGAAAATTAGCGCAAAAAGTAAATATGTCTTTGACAAAATCTTACTAATTCAACAATATTAGTGTGAACAAGAGAACTGCAATGAATACTTAAAAATAAGTAGTACTCGAGTACTACTCGTTCACAGCTCAGTGATTCCAATCAAAAATTTGGAATGAATCACGCTATTGAATAATGAGCCACTTACTCAAAACTGAGTATAAATGAGTATAAGTAGTTTCTAAAGCATTATTGGAATGTGATTGATTTAAAAGAAAGTGATTCAAATTTTTGAATCATGAGCCACTTACTCAAAAATGAGTATGAATAAGTATAAGTAGTTTCGAAAGTATTCGAAGTATTCATATTTGTTTCATTCAAAACAGCTCAAAGGTCATTAATATTATATTTTTTTTATGTTTTGATTTCGAGTATTCGTAACATATTGAACTACTTAGAGTATTAGATTCACCGTTGATACTAATTCTGTTCATGGCTGAACCTATAAAAATTATTTGTTTTGTTTTTCAAGTTTAGTACATGTTCTGGTAATAGAGGGTCGCTGATTTCAAATCTTATGACAAATTTTTAAAAATAATTTGATACTAGGGTGGACCATGAACTGTTTTTTTTTTTTTTTGGTTTTTAGTATTACTTTATGTTTTGAAAGTATAAGGGGGTCGCTGATTTCGAATCTGATGTCAGAATTTTAAAATTCATGATGGTTAATAGTATTGCAACCTAAAATGTTTTTTTTTCACGAATTCGGTGCTGGAGCAAACACTAGGTAAAAATGGGTCGCTGAATCAAAATCCGTTGCCAGAATTTTGAAATTGTGTAATTTTTTTTTATAAGAGTATTGCCACCTACGGATTTTGATTCAGCGACCCATTTTTACCTAGTGTTTGCTCCAGCACCGAATTCGTGAAAAAAAAAACATTTTAGGTTGCAATACTATTAACCATCATGAATTTTAAAATTCTGACATCAGATTCGAAATCAGCGACCCCCTTATACTTTCAAAACATAAAGTAATACTAAAAACCAAAAAAAAAAACATTTCATGGTCCACCCTAGTATCAAATTATTTTTAAAAATTTGGCATAAGATTTGAAATCAGCGACCCTCTATTACCAGAACATGTAATAAACTTGAAAAACAAAACAAATAATTTTTATAGGTTCAGCCATGAACAGAATTAGTATCAACGGTGATTCTAATACTCTAAGTAGTTCAATATATTACGAATACTCGAAATCAAAACATAAAAAAATCTAATACTAATGAGCTTTGAGTTGTTTTGAATGAAACAAATATGAATACTACTTTCGAAACAACTTATACTTATTCATACTCATTTTTGAGTAAGTGGCTCATGATTCAAAAATTTGATTCACTTTGTTTTAAATCAATCACATCCGAATAATGCTTTGGAAACTACTTATACTCATTTATACTCAGTTTTGAGTAAGTGGCTCATTATTCAATAGCGTGATTCACTTTGATTTGAATCCATCACATCTGAATACGTCTTTGGAAACTACTTATACTCATTCATACTCAGTTTTGAGTAAGTGGCGCATTGATGCAAAACTGTGACTCGTTGCAGATCTCTGGTGTGAACGGTAAAAATAGGTTAGATTTTTTGCAGTTTATAAAAATCAAAATTAAAATCAGCTATGAAAAATGGAAACATTTTTAAATAAGTTCAGCTGGTGAAGCTGTATGCACAACTTTTATGAACATTTCGCATAAACGGGAGAACAAAAAAATGTTCGTTTTTAGATTTGGTTTCTTTTTGACTATCTCACACTTTTATTGATCCCCAGCTTGTGTACAACTATTTGAACCTGTGTGAACCCTAGTTCGAGTTATCGTTAAGGGCTAAAATATTACTGTTCTAGAAAACGATTTCGAAAATCTAAATAATATTCCAAAGAAAATATTTTAAGATCTTTAAAAATTTAACAGTTTCATTTCCTCATGATTTAATTCCAATAAAAATTACTATATATATTTTTTTTTTAATAAAATTTTTTGAGCAGTGGAATCGACTCCGATAAAAGTCATATTTAAATTTCAGACTATCAGACTATAAAAACCGTAATTCGAAAACTGGTTTTTGCACAGTACCAGTTTCTTATACCCAATTTATTATTTAAAATATTTCATGAAAATAAGTTCATGTTAATGTTACAATAATTACTCAGCTGGTTAAATTTTTATAGAAAGACTGAAACAGTAACTTTTTTGTATATTTAAGACTTTAATCGGTATTATTTGCAAATAAGAAAAAAACAAAAAACAAAATTTTTTAACTTCCAAATTGTGTTTTAATTTTTTAATATAATAAAAATGTTTTTAAAAATGCTGAAGCATAAAAAACCGTATTTGTTAAAATTTTAAATTTTGTTATGAAAAAAATCATCAGATAATTATAAAATTGGACTGTATAAAATGTTTTACAAAAATTTTTTCTATTGAGAATTTTTTTTCGAAAAAAGCATATTTAGATTTAAGGTGATTTTCAGAAACCTGTTATTTGGAATTTGGACTTAGCACAGGGCTAAATTTATGTGCCAAATTGGAAATTTTAGATGTCTATATACCAAGAAAACAACAAAATAAAATAGTCAAACTTTTTAGTCATTGGCTTAACGTGGAATACCCTAAAATGTGTTAAATTTCGTGGTTCATGTAGTTTTACACTTTTAAAAATAAAACAAAACCCCATTCAATTTAATGCTTTTTCAGTTGCACTTTTTATACGAATTTATATAGAATTTCGTTATGCGACTGTGTGTAAAACATATTGAAATGCAAACAGAGTAAAATTTCCTTTCCTTCGAACTATCTGAACGAAATCGTAACTTTTTCGTAAAGTTTGCGTTAAGACTCGTTACAAAATCGTTACGAAGTCGTATCAACCGCTTCAAACGAAATTCTTTACGATTTCGGAACAAAATCGGATTCCAAAAGTTTTTGAAATGTTTGTTACGTTAAGAATATTTCGAAATCTTTCCGATTTCAAAATCCGATTTCGTTGCGTTTTCGTAACGAGTCTTAACGAAAATGTTACGAAAAAGTAACGATTTCATTCAGACAGTTCGAAAGAAATGAAATTTTACTCTGTTAGCATATGTGAAACTTGCTATAAAAAGTGAAACTGTTCCGATATTTGCGTAACGAAATTGTAACAATATCTTTGAGACAGCTTGAAATAGTTACGAATTAGATGGAATTTCGACATAGTCGTCAACAATGGTTTGCTGGGTAGATATGGCATAAAAAATGGCAAGCTAATTTTCTTCAATTTACAAAATTATATTCGTTCCAGGTATAATTTCGTATATATATTCTTTACTGGATATCAGGGACTTTTTGAGCATTGAAACTGATTTTTTAATATGCAAACTCCTTGAAGATAAATTCCAATATAATGATTATGACTCTTATAAGCAAAGTTAATCTTTCACTTGGCCAAAAAATGTTTTCAATTATTAAGTGAAGTTTTCAAGAAAATTAACAACATTATCACAGTTTATCTTAAAAAAAAAAAAAATCACATTTTGAATTTAATAGTCTCATTTGTATTATTTCTTTATACTTTCTGGACCCTAAACGAGGGTTTGAACTCCTAAAACCCCCCTTGTCTATGGGCCTGATGCAAGCGCAGTCTTTGCTGTTCGAATGAAAATTTTACTTTAATAAATTTTACTTATGTGAACGATTAAAATCATTCCACAAAAATCCAGTACGTTATTGAAACAAGGTAGCCCTGACAGTTTTTTGGCGATCATAGCTTGTCAAACATAGTATAAAATAGAGAACGAAAAAAGTAAAACAAAAAATAAAATGTAACAGTATACAGTGCATATAACAGGCAAATGGCAAGTAGTGATCGCCGTTTGTAATAAAATAGGCAGCTGTCAGGGATACCTTGTCTCTTGTATCATAGCAGTGGAAATTTTAATTATGAGTATGCTCTTATATTTACATGTACTCGCTATCATTTTGACAGATACGTCTGCAACCATTTTGTTATTAATATATAATTAATATTTAATTTAATTATTAATATATACTATATAATTATTTCCAAATTTAAGAAACCGAAAAGAATATTAATTTAAACACTTTCTGAATTTGACCTCAGATTAACACTATCTGGCGTATTTTTTCAAATATGACGGCAGAAAGGCAAAAAAAATATGTGTCTCTTTTAAATAACCGTGAATTAACCGGAATTCGGAAAGAGCACGAAAAATGACTATGGGAGGTTTGAGTCAAATTGAACAATTTTTTTTACAAAACACTGCGATCTTAAAATACATGAAATTTTCGGCATTTCAGGCCGTGAACGGTTAAGATGCAAAATATATCTGTATTGTGCGTTTATTGTATTTAAATAAATTGCCACAAAAAGAAGTAATAATTTTATAGATTAAGCTGTCATGTACAGTCAATATATACAGTATGTGGAAAAAATAAGTTGCCAGACCTTTTAATTATTTCCAACGCTTTTTAAAACTCGTAAAAAAATTAATTCCTAATTTTTCTGACTGCACTGTTGGAGTACCGTTTGCAAGAAATTTAAAGTGTAAATACTAGAAGGATTGCTTGTATTTTCTATACACGTGGTAAGCATCATTAATCTAGATTGAAGTGTCATAGTAGAAAAAATAAGTTTCCATGTGGTTTTCTTCAGTTATTTAAATAAAAAGTGCAAACAAAATAGCAAATTTTTGATTAATTAAATAAGAACTAAATTCTGTGACGTATCCTACTATTTTTGTAAAGAAAAGTATTGGTATTTTTTCTTATTTATTAATTTTCGCGAGAATGTTCTAAAATTTCCTTATTTTAGATAAAAACAGTGAGTTTATAAAAAAAATTTGGCTAACTTCATACAACTAGTTGATAAAGAACGTAGAACAATCATTAATTTACATAAAAATGGATACACCAACAGGTACATTGCGATAATATTTAAAAAAGCGCCCACTGAGGTAAGGTTTGGTGATTGGTAAGAGGATTGGTAAGGTGATTGCTGCCTACAAGTCGGAGAAACGGGTGTCTCGAAAGGAAAAGCCAGGGCGGTCAAAAATTACAACGTCCAGACTTGATCGCTGAATTTTAGAGATTTCACCATTAAAATCGGTGCCAAAAATCAGAGCACAGCTACTCAAAAGAGCAAGGTAGCCCCATCATCGATTTACACCATTCGTAACAGGTTACGCAAAGAAGGCAAACACAGTCGAGTTGCTCGTAAAGTTCCCTTCGTAAGCAAAGTAAATAGGATGAAAAGAATGCATTTTTATGAAGAACATGTTTCAAAACCTCGAGAATTTTGGCATAACATACGCTGGACGGATGAGTCAATGATTAGACTGAAGTACTCACATGGCATGATTTATGTTTGGCGGAAACCAATTGAGAGCCTTTCTTACAGATGCACCCTTCCAACTGTTAAGGTTGTAGAGAAAGGTCTAATGGTTTGGGAATGCCTTTCAGCACATGGACCGGGAAAAATGGTTATATTAGAGGGAAAAGTAATAAAATTTTGGAAGACACTGCTATTCCTGAATGCAGGCGCTTGATAGGTGCGAGTCTCATACTCCAGCAGTATAGCGCGCCTATCCACACTGCCAAAAAAGTATCTGAACACCTTTCTTCACATAATATTAACCTCTTAAAATAGCCACCACAAAGTCCAGACCTTTCTCCTATACAGAATGCATGTGCAATGCTCAAAATTCGAGTGACAGAGGAAAAACTACAGACTTTGTGAGAATTGAAAGACAGCTTGATAAATAACTGGAACAATTTCACGTCTGAAGATTGTTTGAAGCTGGGTTTTTCTGCGAATATTATAGTTCTTCGCATCGTGTACTGCCCTGATAAAAGTTCACCCTGAAAGTATACACAGAAAATGAATTTGCCTTTCATGTATGTGAATACTTTCGGGCTGAATATTTTTCAGAACAGTATGTTGTAAAAGCACTGTAATAATGTCAAAAAATAATAACAGTTTGAGTGTTAATGCTTCCAACTCGTCGGAGGACGAGCTTTTATACTTTTAGTAGTATTTTAATAAACTACAGATTTTGAACAATTTAAATGAATTATTTCTACCTATAAACTGATCTATAAGACAATATTTTTCTATTATTATTTCTATTATTACTACCAAATACTATGACATTTCAAACATGCCAATTTTAACCGTTAACTGTCAATTGGGCAACACTTTCTGCAGAAAGATGTGGGTGAATATATCTCCACGTGTTAAATTTTTATTATTTGCCAATTACTTGTCGGCATGTTGATCTGTGTAAGTACTTATTTCTATGCCTGAGTGTGTCAAGTGTCAGAAAGTGCCTAAAACGGTATTATGGAGGATTTGGCAGAATGTCTTGTTTACGCTCCCCACAAAAATTCGCAAACTAGACTCACACCTAAACGCACGTAGACAACACACAAACTTACCGTGACACAAGGTTGTCAACAATCTAAGCGTTATAGTAGTTGTTGTTATTGTAATGTCAAGAGGGTCGACATTTAAACCTAACACCCCAAATACGCGAAGACGAAAGGGGGGGAGACAAAAATGAGGGAAAACATATTTTCGCAAACGTTATAAATAATATTAAGTAGGTAGGCAGGCAGACACCCAGCGGCATGTGTTACTGTTGTTATGCTTGTAGCCCTGTATATCCTTGCATATCCTTGCCTGCAGACAAAGCAATGCGTATTAGTATCGTATTGACGCTTAAATTGACATAAAATTGAATCAATGCCATAATAACTCCTGAGGGGCTGCCTCTGTGTCAACTACCCTGCAAACGCTTCGCCCCTCTCTAGTTGACAGGACATTCGCCGGCGGCAGCGTCAATTGCTGTTGTTGTGACTTTAAAATTTCTTTTTAAATTTTAAATTGAGCTGTTGTCACGACGTGTGTTTATGTGCGAAATGGACCCGTGCGGCACAGAGGGTTGACATTGGTGTATTGCAGCTCATTCTAACTCCCTCCACCATCACTGCTGCTGATGCTTATGATATCCTGTGGGGAATATTTTTGCAAGAATATGATAAATTTTAGATTTTTTATTGAGCAACAGCACAGTTCATTGTGTGTGTTTTTTTGCCGTAGTCGTTGCTGTAGACTCTGTAAGTGTGTGACAGTTGCATGTCCCGTTATTATTTGTCATTTAAGCGTGTATGTTTTGACAAGTTAAAAAGTTTTAAAATTTATATTAAAAAATTTGATGTTACTTTTACGACTCAAGGGGTGAGATTTGAGAGTGATTAATAGATCTAAGACCACAGCGTTGCCACCTTTGATTTATATGAATGTAGCAAAAATATCTTAGATTTCACGCAGTGTTAAATAGAATTTAATATGATCGTTAGCAGTATTTCCGTTGCAAAATATTTAATTTCCGTTTCCACAAAAAACTATCTTAAACCTAAAAACAATTTCTAAGATTTCAAGAAGCAACAAAAACTATCTTGCATATCGATCGAATGCTTTTAAATATTTTCAATTACATTTCGAAAAATAAAACAAAATAATGCAAAACAAAAAGGATTTCAATAGATAAGTTTTTGTGCACTACCGAGAAAAGGAAAAACTTTGCGCATTTTACCCATGAGCGTCATCAAAATACAGATAACTGTTGAAAGAATTTTAAAAACTAGTGTTGATGCATTTGCTCTGTGCTGGCAAACAACTAAGCCATTCCGACACCCTCCCTCCCACACACACGCATTCTATAGAATTTTAAAAACTTTTTCCAAACTATTTTGCAAAGTGACAAAAACAAGAAACTACATTAAAATTCGTAAAGGACCTTCTTTAGTGTTGTTGTTGTTGTTGTTGCTGCTGCTATTGCTGGCTGCTGTGTCGCCAAGTTTGTCGATGATTAAAAGGAACAGCAGTGGCAAGCAAACGAGAGGCAAGTGTGTATGAGGCGCTGTTGACAAGAAGCTATGATGGGCTGAAGAGAGGGGTGGAGCATGTAGCGCATCACATTAGCATTTTCTGTCGCCACGAGTGTAGAAAATGCTGCTTTTCCGAGACGGATATCCTGTTTCGCACGCTAGACATAAGTGTGAGTAAGTTACTTTGTGCGTGTGTGTGTGTGTGAGGTTAGTGCAAGTTTGTGTGTGTTCTAGAATATGTGTGGGCTGTCCTTAGCAGCATGCATATATAGATTATTTGGGCGGCAAGGGGGTGTGGCAAACGTACGAGCACTAGCAATGGAGCCAAGAACGAGAAAACATTTTGTAGAAAGAAAAGTTTTTAATTTTAGTAAAATTTACAATCAAATTTTCCACATCAAGTAGTATTTGTCATGAAGATCAAAGCCCCACTCACGCACACACATGTGATTATATTTTTAACATGCGTGTGCTTTTTAATTTTCAACATGAATTAATTTAACAGCCCCAGTTTTTTTCGCCCGAAAAGTTTTTTCGCTTCTGAAATAAAGAGTTGAGCTGGCGTTAGTCCTTCGCCGACTTTATGAAGGGGGTAGGTCACAAAACTCACTTAACGCAGGACTCGCATAACTGTATCTGCTGTACACGGGTACTCAGGTTCTCTACTCGGGATTTTAAATAAAAGTACTGCTTATAACATTACAGGCCTCTGTCCTCTGTCCACCTCGCCTGCAACGCATTCTATCCGATTATAATTATTACACCACATCGCGTCTTTTTGTACCCAAATGTATTTTAAATATATTCTCTATAAATGTTATACATTAAAAAAGCGATGGCTGACGAAGTTTGGTAAATATTTTTACTTCCGTTTTGCCAGTACAGCCGCAAAGCTGCTCACGCGAAGATAAAGATATGAAAGGGCTGGGCATATATTTTAATGGCATGTCTTGCATATGTTATTTGGGTTGATTGAAAGTTAAAATAATATCATGTTTTTCAACTGTTTGTTAGACTTTTTTAGAATAACCACACATTAAAGCTTGACCTCAGAAAACTTTTCTTTATATAAGACAGGCTGCCGCACAAAAAAATGGGTTGAATAATTTATATCCTTTCAAATATTTTGTTGTTAATTGTTAGAAGTAAGGGTTGATCTTGGATTAAATAAAATTTTTTTTTTTTTTTGTAAACCACTAATGTCTAAAATACACCTTTTAAATTAAATAAGCTTCAGAACATGTTTTTGAGAATCATGTTTTTTGGAATTTGGTGCGGTAATACAGATATCTAAACACTAATCAGCATTGCCAGCTAGTGCTGATCAAAATAAGCTGAATTTATTTATAAATATTTTATCTACCGGGCTATTATTATTAAAGAATACATCACTTAACACTTATAGGGAAAAAAGATGATTACATACATTTGCAAACAAGCAAATGTTTTACTATACATACATATAAGCAAATGTTTTACTAAATATTAAACAATTTAAATTTTTTAAATTAGTTGCTAAAATTCAGAAACAGAATATTTTCTATATATCTCTCTACACTAAAATCGCTCTGATTAGCAATTAAATTATGATAGGCACCAAGTGATCGGTTCTTTAAAACCGAAATTTGTCATATGAGGATTAATGTGAAAAAATTGATTAATTAATGAAAGTAATGCAGCGTGGCAGCCGTGGGCGCAGTGGGTAGAGTGCGTGTCCCATACGCCAGACAGTCCTGATACCATTTCCACCTGACACAGCAAGTTTCTCCAATTGAATTAATTTTTCTGTTCGGCCGTCACCTCTCTGCAGACAATGGCAAAACTCAGAGAGTAAAAACTATTTATATTCTTTTTAAAATATCGAAAGAAAAATATCCCTTTAAAGTGCTATAGAATAAATACGACATTTTAAAACTTATTTCATGAAAATCGACCCAGTACTTTTGGAGTTTACCTAGAAACAAAAATTTGCACTTCAATTTTATATAATAGTATAGATATAGATATAGATATAGATATAGATATAGATATAGATATAGATATAGATATAGATATAGATATAGATATAGATATAGATATAGATATAGATATAGATATAGATATAGATATAGATATAGATATAGATATAGATATAGATATAGATATAGATATAGATATAGATATAGATATAGATATAGATATAGATATAGATATAGATATAGATATAGATATAGATATAGATATAGATATAGATATAGATATAGATATAGATATAGATATAGATATAGATATAGATATAGATATAGATATAGATATAGATATAGATATAGATATAGATATAGATATAGATATAGATATAGATATAGATATAGATATAGATATAGATATAGATATAGATATAGATATAGATATAGATATAGATATAGATATAGATATAGATATAGATATAGATATAGATATAGATATAGATATAGATATAGATATAGATATAGATATAGATATAGATATAGATATAGATATAGATATAGATATAGATATAGATATAGATATAGATATAGATATAGATATAGATATAGATATAGATATAGATATAGATATAGATATAGATATAGATATAGATATAGATATAGATATAGATATAGATATAGATATAGATATAGATATAGATATAGATATAGATATAGATATAGATATAGATATAGATATAGATATAGATATAGATATAGATATAGATATAGATATAGATATAGATATAGATATAGATATAGATATAGATATAGATATAGATATAGATATAGATATAGATATAGATATAGATATAGATATAGATATAGATATAGATATAGATATAGATATAGATATAGATATAGATATAGATATAGATATAGATATAGATATAGATATAGATATAGATATAGATATATATTTCGAAATTAAATTCAGCAGCTAGTTCTGCATAAGCATAAAATACTGGCATCAATTCTCAAGTAGCTTATAGTAGCTTAAATAATTGAAGAAATACCTTTAAAACTGAATCATCTACTCGAAGAAATGTGATTTCGAAGCGTATTTTTTCAATCACTTCAAATCGAATTTTTTTAAAATATTTAAGGTATTTAAAAATTAAAGCCAGTATTTTATGCTTATGTAAAATTAACCGCTGAATTTATTTTCAAAGTCAGATTTTTGATAAATGCGAAATTGAAGTCACTTCCTAACAATGATTCCTAAACCATGAATTTTAGTATTTGTATCCACGTATAAGATAATGCACCTTTTATTAAAACTAAATATTGTAGGATTGTAGGTAATTTTATGTATTATAAAGAAATTCTTAAAAGTTTATAAAAAAAAGAAATCGTAATAAGTTTTTCTGGGAAGTCAGATATTTGGATTTTCCTTATTGTGGTTTTTACAAATTTGGTGTGGGTCTACGACTTGCGAAAACATCTGCTTTTCGCTTTCTATGATCAAATTTATTACCCTTTCGGTAAGATCGCTTACGACTGTGATGCTTCTTACAATTTCCTCGGCGCGCATTTTTAATGGGCGTTTTATACTTTCAAACAAACTTATACTGGAAATATAAAATTATTCGTGAAAGAGTTATAATGTATAAAAAAAAACTCTATTAGAATCCATATCTTTTTTTTTTTTTGTAATCTAGTGTTATTCATTGAATATGAAAAAAATCTTTATAAATAAGTATTGTGTCTACGAGAAAAAAGTTCCTCATTCAATATCTTCTCGATTACTCTATTGATTTTTTTATCTTTTCTGATGGTTTATTTGATGGTATCTGACAGTTGAAGAGCGATTCGCGACCCACTGGTTGGGTACCGCTGGTCTAAAGCATTTTATTTTTTTGGTTGTCTTCTTTATGCAAAGTTTATCATAAATGTATATTTTTGATTCATAACTTCAACCGGTGAACTGATACAAAAAGGTTGAATTTTTAATTAATTTAGATTTTAATTAACTGCAAGTATCAGTTATAAAGTGTTTAGTTATATATATGTTTTTAATGCGTTAAAAATTTAAATTCTTATTTTACTCTTTCATTTACTAATTTAGAAATAAATTTTGTGAGGGGCATTATAACTGAACAATATTTTTCATATCGACAATATTTTTCATATTGACGAATTCTTAGGTTGAGTTGATAAATTTTTTGTCAGTATAGAGCAAACAAAAGATTCTGTCGAGGTTTCTTCTTTGAGTGTAGAAAATTCTTCTAAAGTAATGAAGCAAAAAAATAAACAAAATTGCACCTTCGTTAAATATATTCTCTGTTTCTCAAGTTCTTTCAAAACTCTGTCATTTGAACATACTTTTATTAAGTTAGTAAGACAGGAAACAAAATACGACATTCATACATACGTATATGGCATGTGTTAATATTATGCTCTTACTTAGTCTACCCTTCTTAGTCTTCCGACTTCAAATTTCATCTGAAATACGAACTCATTAAAATTTTTGACACTTTATGCGCAACATCATGAAAAATTATGACAACAGAACGTGTTGAGGAAATGAAAATTGATTCGGGGTTTGGCAAGTTTTTCGCTTAATCATATATTATTAAAAATATTATATGTGATGTGTGCAGATTATTAAAAGTGTCAGAATAAAATCACACACAAGTGCACACAAAGAGCGCAGCTGCGTTGACAGCGCACGTGTTGGTTTTTAATACCTTTTTAGTATGAGTGGGAAGTGTTCTTCGAGTGTGTGTGTGTTGTACGTAATTGTAAGAGATAAAAGTGAAAAATTACACATACCTGCAGACCTACTCTCAAAATATTTCAATCTACTCTCATTTAAAGGATGTTTTATTAAAAAAGTTTTTTATTACAAAGTATTATAGCATTTTGTGCTTTCCTTTGAATAATGTAGGCAAAGGGTTGCATATAAAATTTAAAACATGCCTGGAAAACTTTCAAATTCAACTCTTCTCACAAAGCGCACAAAAAGTTACATAAATAGTTTTTGCATGCCTTAATGGTAGAAAAGGTCGTTATAATCACATTGAAACAAAAACCGAAAAAAAATAAAATAAAATGGACCTAAAACAATTTCCTAAATGAATTTCCGGCGATTTGCAAACAAACGGAAATGCTTTGAAATGTCCAACGAAGTGAATCCTTTTTTCCATCAATAACCAAATACCGAAAAGAAAACATATGTGCGTAAGAATAAATTAAGCAGATATTCAAAGATGAAATCAGACACAAGTAAAACAGAAGTATTAAAGACAACAATATTTGAGGTTAGGAAACAGTTGTCTGCGGTTATTTTAGTGCATATTTATGAGCTGAAAAAGATTTCTTTTGAAGTGATGTAAGTAAAACCAACAAACATACGAACCAACTGTCCAGCAATAATAGTTACAAAAAATCTCACATAGCTGTCTCTGAATCAACAGCAAAAATGTTTGTGGCATAAGCTTTAAAGCAATCAAATTGATGCGCTCGCACACATAAAACTTATCCACAGCTAGAGGAAGATCAACAACATCATAATCATCAAAATCATCAGCAGTTACAGCACCAATATCAGCATCGTCAACATCATCATCACCAGCATCACAATCAACATCAACATCACAATCACTTAACATAACAACAACATTGACAGCAGTTACAAAAACAACAAAGACAACAATTATCATACACTCACCAAAATAATGCAAATGAACATTAAGCTGCAGTCGCTGTTCTAAACCCCGTCCATCAATGGATGAACTCACTGCGAAGTAAGACAATGCCGAACAACAGCTTGAAGTTGGCAGCTTAAAATCCATTTAAATACTTCCTAATCCGTTAACGAGGTTGGAGGTATAAATTTCGCATTCAGCGCACATTCTTGGCATAAAGTTATTTTAAAGGGTTCCAAACATTTAAACATCGATAAATAAGAGCTAAGCATGAGTTGAAGGAAGAAAACGAAGACGGAGACTGAGGCTGAGAAAGCGATGGTGAAGGTAACAAGGCTGTGAACAAGTATAACATTGGCAGAAAAGGGGTGACAGCGATGGTAACGGCGCTGAAGGATGCGTCTATACTAGGAGACGTAAAAGCCGACAGCTGGTTTAATTTCATGTTGAAATTCATGTTCAAGCTGAAGCTCTAAAATCAAGTTGAAAACCTCTAAAAAAAGAAATGAAAGAGTCATTTCAATTTTTGAAGAGAAGCTTTTTAGGCGCTAATGTAACGATTTTTTTATTATTTTTTTTTTTTTTTTTTTTGAGGGAAACATTTTAAAAAAACACCTACACATGTTTATAAACATGTAACAAAAAAGTGGCACGTTTTGTATATAAGCGCTGCCTAAGAAAGACACCGTGGTTGGCAGTTTTAGGGGATCGCTGGTTTCGAATCTGATGTCAGGATTTTAAAAATTATAGAAGAAGGATTGCCCACTAAATAAAAGTTGATTTTTTTTTATTTTTGCGAATCCTTGATATTTTGAAATTCTGTCAACGGATTTTATTTCGAATCTTATATCACAGTTTTAAGATTTCAGACGGTGGATAGGATTGCCAACTAAATTTTTACCATGAGGTTGCCACCTAATAATATGTTATTTAACGAGTTTTAAACATTTTCTAGGAGTCTTAGGGAGTCGCTGATTTCGAATCTGATGTCAGAATTTTAAAATTCGAGACGATGGATAAGTTTGCCACCTTCATTTTTACCAAAGGGTTGCGGCCTAATAAAGTATATTTGTAAGAGTCTTTTAAACACCATCTTACAATATAAGAGGATTCCTGATTTCAAATCTGAATCTGATTTCAAATCTGTCAGAATTTAAAAATTAAAGATGGTGGATAAGGTTGCCACCTAAATTTTTACCATAGGCTTGCCACCTATTAAAATGTATTTTTAAGAGTTTTAAACATCACCTAACAGTAAAAGGGGGTCGCTGATTTCGAATCATGTATCAGAATTTTAAGATTCAAGATGGCGGAGAGGGCAGCCACCTAAATATTTCTATTTTTACGAATTCGGTGCTGAAGCGAAAACTAAGTAAAAATGAACTCTGTATCCGAATTCATTGGCAGAATTTTAAATTATGTAATTTTTTTACAAATGGGATTGCCAACTAATAAAATGTTTTTTTTTTTTTAGAATTTTAAACATCATCGAACAGAGTTATGGGGTCGCTGATGTCGGATGTCAAAATGTTAAAATTCAATATGGCGGATACAATTACCACCCAATGTAGTAGATGTAGAGTATTTTACCATTGCTCATGGTGCTAATAGTCTATAGGTAGGAGTGACAGTTCTTTTGCCGACCATCATTTGTCAAAAACGCAACGAAAAAGAGAAAATAAATTAGCAGAAAACAGATGACAAGCTCTCGGCGCTCTCAGAAAATAGGCAGTTGTCAAGGCTACCTGTCTTATTATATCATGCATAGGTCTGCTAGCATTATAAATATTAAATGAGTTGTATGATGATTGCATGTGAGTGTGTATGTCAGATATAGACACCGACACCGCTTAACGAATTTTAATGAAACTTTCAAGCAAACTGAATCAAAGTCTTGAGAGTGTTTCTGTGAAGTTTGGTATCGATTGAACCAATGGGGCGGTCATTAAGCAAGGGGTCGCAGCCCCTCCCATACAAACAAAAATTGCTATATCAAAGAGCTTTGGAATTATTGGTTACACAGTCTCAGAATTCAGTTACCTTTCTTCAATTTACACGTGCCGTCCCACTAGTTACAATCTATGGTCAATGGACGGGAATCGTGTCACGTTTCAGCTGCACAAATTTTCGATATTGCTTTCGTACTTAAGTCATACGTCAATACAAACACATCGGTACAAACTTACTATTAAGCTGTGCTTAAACGAGCAATGGAGAACAAGGGGACGTGGAGCATGGCCCCTGCGCAAGGATGACACGCAAAATCGTGAAGCGTTCCACATTTTTAACAAAATAAAAATTATATGGATTCCAGGCCATTCTGGGATTCGTGGAAATGAGTTTGCTGACACGATGGCAAAAGACATCAGTATGACACCAGCACCAGTCTTTGACACATTTAGCGCTAAGGACATCCACAATTTTATTGTTAAGCAACGTTCAGTAGAAAATACCGAAATCTGGAATACCTATAGTCATCATTATTCGGCTCTAAACCCTGATCGTTGTAAGCCAGTTTACCCAAGCGGTGCACTAACCTTCGCAATAATACCTTTCACACGTCTACGCCTAGGACACATAAAGCTAACACACGAGCATCTTCTCAACGGTACAAATCCCAATAACTGCCCGTTTTGCAATCTTCCCGCATCAATCGACCACCTTTTAAACATCTGCCCTCGACTAACAACCCAAAGGAATTTTCATTTCTTGGATTCTCAGCCTTACGACATTTTAAAACATCCAACATACGATAATATTATGGAAATTTATAATTTCTTAAAAAGTTGTAATTTGCTTCATCTAATTTAAGTAATACCTATAACCTCTTTTATTCAATATTATTATTATATTAGTATTACGTAGTATTATAATGTATTAGTATAGTAATATTATTATTATAACATATTTTCTTCTCAATTTCATTAAACATCAACTTTATTTTATCCTTACATTATTATCTGCCAGTTGAAAGCCTTAGCTGCTAGTACTGCTTCAATTTGTATTTCTATGGTAATTAATTATTGTATAAATCCTTGAAAATAAAAATAAATAAATAAGGGGACGTGGTCACACCTGCTCGATTCAAATTATTTATATCGAATGGCTTTGCAACTAAATGTCGAATAACAATGAAACTCAGAATGAAGTTACTAATTAGCCAGATCTTTCTACTGGAAAACTAGCACGGGCATTGGAAAACGAAACGTTGCTCCGCCTATACAAGCCATATTTTTGATACAGAATCTCTTTTTGGAAGTAAAAGTAACGGAACATTGAAACTCAGAATGGAGTTACCACTTAGTGACACTCTTCTACTTAAAACCTGGGACAGTCATTGGACTACGGGGTGTGGTTCTGCCCATACAATCCAAATTTTTGATATCGAATAGCTTTGGTACTAAAAGTGACAGAACATTGAAACTCAGAATTGAGTTACTATTTGGTGATGTCCTGGTACTGGCGAACTAGAACGGGCATTGGGCAATGCGGGCAAGCGTGGTGTCTTACTAAGGGTCCAATTTAAAATTTTGAATATACATATTATTTTCTAATATATTTGCCGGGTGTAGCAATGGACATCGGATATTGCTGGTAATGTAATATTAATCTTAATCTAAAAAGAAATCTAAAAGAAATGTCGAAAAAATTCAATTAAAAAAAGTTCTTGAAACACAAAACACATTTTTGTTTTAAAGATCTTTAAAATACTTTGGCAAAATCAGTGTTAGAGATAATAATTAACTTTTATCTCAAAAGACCAAATAAAAATATAAGTATTTATTCTCCACAAAATTATCCTAAGCCAGAGATTTTAATGGTAACTTAATCCAAGAGTAAGCAAAACAAAGTATTAAAATACACGCTTCCCCAAATGTCAAGCATGACGATTATGCCGTCAGCAATATAAAATCAAAATTGATCTCATCTGACATGATATGATTGCCATGAATTGAAAACACAGTAGCAACAAAGCGCCTTTATAATGCTATGCAAACATACCAGCCTATATTTTTTTTTATTTGCGCAGACATTTTTAAAAATACCTTCAGGGCCAAAGGAAAGGTTAAAATAGGTTTAAGTGAAAAGCAAACGAACTGTTTTTGTTGTTATTGCTGTTGTTGCCACTGATTGAGCAACTAATCCTCTTTATTGCCTGCGCACCTAATGGCAACAGGCCGTTACGCGGTGCTGTGTTGCCAGCATGCTGGTAACCTTAGCAACGTGCTAACCATGCAGCCAGCACTCATTCTTTCCGAGCGTACATATTCGACGCTGGAATCATCGTAATAGACTTACCTGGTAATTTAAATGGTAAGCCTGCCATAAGTGGATCCGGACCGAAACGTTGCGGGCCAAACGCAAACGGATGAAAGCCCTGATGACGCACTTTTGACCTCGGTTCGCGGGGACCATCGACAGTTACTTTGATTGCTTTGTTGTAGGTGGCGATTTGTATGGGATTTGTTGATATAACAATTGTGAGTGTGAAGCTCTTTCCTGTAATAGAAAATGCTAGATAAAATTTTAAAAATTTAACAATTTTAGTCCTAAATTTTATTATAAAAACAAGAACTGCGCCCCACAGTCAAAATGAGGTAAACAATTTATTGCTAGCACGTCATAAAAAAAACACAAGCTCACGCAATTCGCGCACATACGGCAGCACATAATTATTTCAAAAATTTATGGATTTCCTATAAAGTAATTTTTAGTGGCTACGCATTAGGGGGGGATGGGTGTGGGTGTTGGTGGTAACGTAACTGACACACATACAACTCCTTATTCTGCAGATAAAATCAAA
This sequence comes from Coremacera marginata, assembly GCA_914767935.1. Taxonomy (NCBI): domain Eukaryota; kingdom Metazoa; phylum Arthropoda; class Insecta; order Diptera; family Sciomyzidae; genus Coremacera; species Coremacera marginata. The sequence goes on from OU612046.1 coordinate 5,275,054, forward strand.
GCTCATTGCAGAGTCGAAATTAGCATAGCGAAAACCTAGGCAACCACATTCAAAACAAATCCTCCCCCTTCTCCCCGCGTGAATCCGCCAAAATTCGCTCATATAAAATTTGAAAATTTTCACCAAAATGAAGACATAAAATTTTCAAATGAATGAAATTTGCTGATTTCCCTTATTCGTGGCCATACGTACACGAATTTATTATGTGCCGCACAACGGTGTCCATGACAGCCAGAAGCAGTAGCAGCCATGTTGCACACACCCATCAAGTGCACCGGATATGCCAAAGTGTGACTTAGGAATTCCACACCCACGCGCATAAAAGTCATCCACCCAATATAGCAACGCAACTCAACATAGCACTCAAGCTCATAGCTCACAGTACCATCTCCATGCTTGTTAAATTAACAGCTCAACGATGCCACATCGAGATATGAATTTGAAAAATTCATAAACTGTGCGCTGCAGGAGTTGCAGAGTTCGTATGCGATACGAACGATAAATGAGTGAATGAATAAATGTACTTGTATATATAACGGTTTGTTTGTACTTTTGCTGTTTTGTTGAATGTTGGTAGTTTCCTCAAATCTTACCAAAAACGACTCCATCACATTGCATCTCTTGCTCTCTCTCTCTTCCTCTATTGTTCTACATACTTTTAGTTATTTCGAATATATGACAAATAAAAGCGGTTGAAATTATTAGTTTCTGTTCAATGAATATACAGGTTTTTCTCCAAAAGTTTATTTTTAAACTGAGAAGCTCAAGCTTGGAGGAACTTTTTTAATAAACCAACATAAAAAAAATAGAGCAGAAATCTTGCTTTTGTAATCCTTTTTTTATTATTTGCGCTTTAAAGGATAAATAGCTCATATCTAAGTTTAGTTAAAATATACGAGTACATCATCAATTAAAGAATGAAAGAAAGAGAGAGAAAGGTATGGGCTAGAATAATTAAAGCTTACTACCGAGTCCCAAGCCAACGCTACACGCAGAAAGAAAACATTTCGCATATCTAATAAGATCTGATTACATATTTAATTGAAAAAATTACACAAACTGCTGTTTTGTTATCAGCCATAAAAGGGCTTTTACAAAAGGCCACCATTTCCAAAAAAAAAATTGTTCTTTTCCTTTAACTTCAGTTAATTTATGTAAACACTTTTTAAAAAAATGCTCTATTAATTTTTCGTAGAAATAATCTAAAAGAACTATTATATTTTTCCAACCTTAGACTTTGGACTAATGCCTTAAAAAAAAAATCACCAAATTAAATTTTCTACCTTTAACTAAATATTTGTATAATATTTAAAAAAATCCCATTGCTAAGTTGTTCTTTTGAAAAAAAATAACACTCTTAATAAAGCCAAATTTATGTGTTCAAAGGATTCTCTCAAATATTATTCACTACAAAGGGATTCGTACTCGTTGATGTCAACATATTTGTAACTGACATAAAGTTGCGCATTTTCAAACTCTTTCTTTTTTCAAAGAAATATTTAAACTTAGCATCTTTAGCCTAGCCTTAGGTTAGGTTAACATAATCGGGTGAAACAGCTTAAGCGCCAAAAAACGCGCTTTTGTGAACACAACGGATGTGAAGCGAAATGAGCAAAAGAAAAGGGTGCAAAATTTATATAGTTTATTATTTATATGAACGAAATAGGGGTTGAGTTTGCCGAGCAGCGGATGTCAAGCGGAGGAACAACAGCAGAGACAAATAATTCATAGCTAAGAAAACGTTGCAAAGCGAAACAAAAGAAAAAAAAAAAATATTAAAACAATTCCCAAAGAATAAAATAAACACACAATATTTATGATTACAAAGTGCTGCAGCTTACTTGTGGGGGAGGTTGGGATGGGGTTGGCAGCTGGTGGTTGGAGAAGGCAAACACATATGGAAGCCCTTGTGTGCCGCTGAAAAATTCCGCGGAAAAAAAAAATTCAAAGGTCTTAAAATGCATGAATTGTTTTCCGTTTGTTCACTGTACGAGTTTCATTCATTTAACTTACGGACTTGAGTGGGAGAAGAAGCATAAAAGGCAGAGACACCAGGCGGAATCAAAGCTTTTAAATGGCGGCACACATTTTGGCCACACGATCTTGGTAACATGAACAATATGAAAACAATTATGAACAATATATTGCAAATACTTTTGTGGATGATCGCAAATCAATCTTGTGGGCAGAAAGCACAGCAACAACCATAACCATAACCATAACCATAACCATAACCATAACCATAACCATAACCATAACCATAACCATAACCATAACCATAACCATAACCATAACCATAACCATAACCATAACCATAACCATAACCATAACCATAACCATAACCATAACCATAACCATAACCATAACCATAACCATAACCATAACCATAACCATAACCATAACCATAACCATAACCATAACCATAACCATAACCATAACCATAACCATAACCATAACCATAACCATAACCATAACCATAACCATAACCATAACCATAACCATAACCATAACCATAACCATAACCATAACCATAACCATAACCATAACCATAACCATAACCATAACCATAACCATAACCATAACCATAACCATAACCATAACCATAACCATAACCATAACCATAACCATAACCATAACCATAACCATAACCATAACCATAACCATAACCATAACCATAACCATAACCATAACCATAACCATAACCATAACCATAACCATAACCATAACCATAACCATAACCATAACCATAACCATAACCATAACCATAACCATAACCATAACCATAACCATAACCATAACCATAACCATAACCATAACCATAACCATAACCATAACCATAACCATAACCATAACCATAACCATAACCATAACCATAACCATAACCATAACCATAACCATAACCATAACCATAACCATAACCATAACCATAACCATAACCATAACCATAACCATAACCATAACCATAACCATAACCATAACCATAACCATAACCATAACCATAACCATAACCATAACCATAACCATAACCATAACCATAACCATAACCATAACCATAACCATAACCATAACCATAACCATAACCATAACCATAACCATAACCATAACCATAACCATAACCATAACCATAACCATAACCATAACCATAACCATAACCATAACCATAACCATAACCATAACCATAACCATAACCATAACCATAACCATAACCATAACCATAACCATAACCATAACCATAACCATAACCATAACCATAACCATAACCATAACCATAACCATAACCATAACCATAACCATAACCATAACCATAACCATAACCATAACCATAACCATAACCATAACCATAACCATAACCATAACCATAACCATAACCATAACCATAACCATAACCATAACCATAACCATAACCATAACCATAACCATAACCATAACCATAACCATAACCATAACCATAACCATAACCATAACCATAACCATAACCATAACCATAACCATAACCATAACCATAACCATAACCATAACCATAACCATAACCATAACCATAACCATAACCATAACCATAACCATAACCATAACCATAACCATAACCATAACCATAACCATAACCATAACCATAACCATAACCATAACCATAACCATAACCATAACCATAACCATAACCATAACCATAACCATAACCATAACCATAACCATAACCATAACCATAACCATAACCATAACCATAACCATAACCATAACCATAACCATAACCATAACCATAACCATAACCATAACCATAACCATAACCATAACCATAACCATAACCATAACCATAACCATAACCATAACCATAACCATAACCATAACCATAACCATAACCATAACCATAACCATAACCATAACCATAACCATAACCATAACCATAACCATAACCATAACCATAACCATAACCATAACCATAACCATAACCATAACCATAACCATAACCATAACCATAACCATAACCATAACCATAACCATAACCATAACCATAACCATAACCATAACCATAACCATAACCATAACCATAACCATAACCATAACCATAACCATAACCATAACCATAACCATAACCATAACCATAACCATAACCATAACCATAACCATAACCATAACCATAACCATAACCATAACCATAACCATAACCATAACCATAACCATAACCATAACCATAACCATAACCATAACCATAACCATAACCATAACCATAACCATAACCATAACCATAACCATAACCATAACCATAACCATAACCATAACCATAACCATAACCATAACCATAACCATAACCATAACCATAACCATAACCATAACCATAACCATAACCATAACCATAACCATAACCATAACCATAACCATAACCATAACCATAACCATAACCATAACCATAACCATAACCATAACCATAACCATAACCATAACCATAACCATAACCATAACCATAACCATAACCATAACCATAACCATAACCATAACCATAACCATAACCATAACCATAACCATAACCATAACCATAACCATAACCATAACCATAACCATAACCATAACCATAACCATAACCTTGATATTTTTTTCCAAAGAAAATTTTTACTTGAATTTTTTTAATTTTTCTATTATTACCGATCTTTTGTACCACTTGTTCCAAAGTCAAAGCCAAAATAATTTCATTTCATTCTGGAAATAATTTAAATAATCTTTCTCTCAGATAACTTTCTTCTTATGATGTCAACACGAATCAACACTAGCGCAACAAAAATGATTCCAAATATTGTCTAAAAGTAAGAAGCAACAAAATACTGTAAATTAATTTTAAATTAAACGAACCTTGAGCTTGTTAAGTACACAAGTTCTGTTCTGGCACTTTGTGCTCTACTCATTAAATTTCAGCTTGGAAACCTCGAAGAAACACAAATGAACGCAAGCAGGCGAAACGAACCAAGAAAACCAACGAAATGAAATTAAACTTTTTTAATTATACGTTCTTGCAGCAATCCCCCTCACATTCCTCTCCCCATTGCCCCCCCCCCCCCTGCTCGACTTCACATCAAAATATAAAGCTCCAAGCACAGCGACACGAATACAGACATAGCTAGCACAAAAAGAGCTCTCAAGAAATTTCGTATAAATCTGTCGCCATTTTTAAGCCAAGAAATTAAAGCGTAAACAAAATAAAACGAGTAGTCGACGTTTTACTAATAAGCAACAACTAAGAGAAAATCCATTTAGCAGCATGGCTACCCAGTCAATACCCTCCACCAACAGCTTCCTTCAGTCATTATTAAAGCATTTGCTAAGGCGACAACAACAAGAAAAACAATTATTTGGCTTTTAAGAATTTTTTTGGGGGGCCCGAACTTTGCATGCCTTAAGCAATTTTTGCAAATGAATTTAAGTCGCAACAAGGGAAAGGGTGGCTGAAAATTATTTTGGCGCAAGTGGCAGGCAATTTAATAGGCATTGTTTTAGAAACTGCTGTGCGTTTGTATGTCATGATAATAATTTGACATTAAACAAGTCTGAGGGTGACACCAAAATGATGCTTAACACACACACAAAAACACCTACGAACATAGTGACACAACCGCCCACAAACGTCACAACTAACACCATTGTATGGGAAAATATTTCACAGCGTATTTGACGTATTTCTTAACAAAAAGAGTGTCGTCGAGAAGAGAACAGGACATGCTGGCATACGGACAGCTTTCATAATTTTAACCTTAAAAATCTCAACAACACCTTGATGTCTGTCATTGCAGTTGACAGCATTGATAGATGTCTAGCAGGCAAAATGCAAAAGCAAAAAACAACCACAAAGAAGGGGTTCATTCTAATGTTTTTTCCGGTGATAGCTACCTCCTCTTGCTGCCACCCACGACTACCGACTACCTTGTTGCATATTTTTCATTATTATTATTATTATTATGTAGCCGGGTTGGTTCTACAGCATTATATAAAACATCAGAGCTGCCTGCCAAACTGTCCTGGTTGCCTTCGGTGGTTGCCTTTGTTACCCTTTATTTGCTCTCTTCAAGCTTTTTTAATAATGTGCGCAACAGTCGTTCATAATTTTGACTCAAGTATAAACAACATCATGTCGCCTAAGGCGTCAAATATTATGTTGGGAAGGGGGGAGACAAGAGATGAAAGTGAATTTTATGATTATTCAAACGAGTCAAGTTGAGTTGACTTTAGTGTTGCCAGATGTCGTACCGGGTTTGACAGGACGTACCCGTCCTTTATTTTTGAATTGTTCCGTATTTTAAAAAATTTTCTTTGTCTGTGACTTCCAAAAACGTATCCACATATAACCTTATCCTAAACGACTGAACCGATGACATTTTTTGTGTGTACTTGAACGGGTTACTGGATGGTTAAGATTCACAATTTTATCCGCTACGATCAGGTTCCAGGAAATTTTTTTTATTTATAGTTTATTTTTGAAACAGCTCACCCGATTTGCCTGAAAATTTTGATATTGAGGCTCTCGGGTACGGTGAATTTTTATGATATATATATTATGTTCTTTCTTGAATACCAGAGGGCGCTGTAACACAAATATTTTTAAAAATCTCGAAAATCTCTTAAACCACTCATCGAATTTTAATGAAAATTTCTATAAAGAAGTTTTCGGCTACATTGCGCATTTCGAATTTATCTTTTCTGTTCTATCTAGAACACCAGAGGGCGCTTAGTACAAATCTTTTAAGAAATCGTGTTAGACTCCTAAGCCGCTGAGGTTATTTAGATGAAAATTGTATTCAATTTATAGGTATTTTCGAGTACGGCAAGCTATTTCTCTTTTTCGAAAACCGAAGGTTGCACAAATACCGTTAAAAAACTCTAACGCAACTCATCCGATTAGCATGATTTCTATAAGTGGCTCTCGATTACGCAGAGTCTTTTAAAGCTTTCTGTTTTGTATACATTTAATGCTGAATCTCACCATGTCTGTATGTATCCGAACTACTCGTACACAGTTTGTCCACATATATTCTTTAAAATAATGGGCAGTATTTAGTCTAGAAAAGTAGGTGGGATTAGACAACGAGGTGGATACTTTGGTTGTCAGAATTCAGCCAAGTTTTGCACACATATTATTTTGTATAATGAGCAATTTGTAGTTAAAAAAGTGGGCTGGATTAAGGGGCGCATGCCGCTTTCATTTGAATCGAACTCCTTCTACACCATTTGTCCGGCTTCGAACAAATTTTGTACTTATATTCTTTGATATAGTTAGCAGTTCATAGTTTAGTAAAGTAGGCGGTCTTATGCAAGGGGCCTGAGACTATAATTTTAGGCCTAGAATACTAACCTACGTAAAAATTACTCACTCCTTACAAGTAATATAACGTATAGTGAACGTAAGTTTAGTATTCTAGGGTTAATGTTACTGCTTATACTCGTACACCGATTGTCAAACTTCAACCATATATACCACATATATTCTTTGGTATAATTACTATCCCGTGGTCTAGAAAGATAAGTGGTATTAGACAGAGGGGTGTGTCACTTCAATTTTAATACTTTGATGAGAAAATATCTTCAGCCTGATATTGATATTTGGAATAGCAGTGAGTCGGGTCTGTTCCGAGCAACATGCAAAAATTGGGTGAGTCTAGACAAGAGGCGTGGAGATTATTTGAAGAACTATAAACATATGAGGTTTGTAATTTATGCTGAGGTGCAGCTCTTAAAAATAACGGGCATAAATTTGAAAACGCCATGTTTTGCCCATGGACAACTCTTTGTCGCTTGCTCTAGAGTGGATAACCAAAAAAACTTATTAATTTTTGCGCCTTCATAAAAATCAAGAAATATTGAATATAAAAATGCATTAAACAAACAAATTAACAAAAAACTTGTTGCCAATATAAACTTTCATTATGAACAATTAATGAAAAACGGGCAAAGCCGGAGAAATGCAGCTACTTGATAATATACCAGACTAAGCGCTCTTTTCAATAAAAACTAAAACTCTAGTTATAGAGTTAGAAACGAAGGTTTTTATTAATAGAAAAAAAGACCAAAAGATATATGGTTGAGATTAGACTCATTGTTGGATTGTTGTTTGTATTACGTTCCTTATATTTATATGATGCTTTTAGGAAAGTAGTTACAACATTTGTTTGATTTACAGTTTTCGAAGAAACAATTTATTTAAAAAATGTTGTTCCTTCCCCACAAATATTCTAAACTAGCAGAGTAGCCACCTTTGTGTGGATAGACTTAATTTTAGTAGAATTGAATTAATAGCAAATAAGGAAAAACTACTTCGTAAAAAGAAGTTTCTCTAAGATAAATAGATACTTTTTCTTTTTTCATTATTGTATAGATGTATATATATAGAAAAAATAATTTATTAAAACATATGTGTGGATATAAATGGCTCTCAGAGACAAACATCCAACCAACAGAGATGATCATTGGGGGATAACCAAGGGCGCTTTGGAAATAATTCCAGCAGCTAAGTGCCAAAAATTAGTGGATTTGATGCCTAGGCGTTGCTCAGCAGTTATCACACATAATGGATACTCCACCAAATATTGAGGTAGAAATTAATATATTTCAATCATTTCTTTTGATTATATCATGAAATTACAAATTTTTTTTATCATAGGTCATGGCTAAAATTAAGTAACTACTTCTGACGCTATTTCAAGTCACAACCAAAAGAGAACATATCATTGAATTTGGAATTTTTTCAATTTTTTAACACAAGATAAAAATATTTCCCCTAAAAAAGTCTACTTTTTTTCAATGTGAAAACAAAAAATTCAATAGTAGTAATAAAATAATTACATGAAGATGTTGAGTTCTGAAATATTTGATTTGATTTCCTTTTTGCTTCTATTGATTTTGATACACTTAAATTATATATAAGTTAATGCGTTAAATCATAATAAATAGATTATAACATATGACTCCATCACTTTGTTTCATTCATAAAATTATGCTATTATTTTCGTGTTTTCTTTATGTTTATTTTTAACGTGATAAGTTTATTAAATTTCAATTTAAAATTATTTGATCCATATAGCATATTGATCCGGCCAGTAACATGTTTTTTCTTTTTTTATTATTATGTCTAATGACAGGTTTTTTTAATAGCATTTCTTAATTCTTTCGTTAAACTTTTCAGCATCACGTTTTTACATAAAAATTTTGCTTTTGTGCCGACTTACTAGAAAAGTAATCTGGCAATATTAGTTGACTTTCTTAACTCTGATATGAGAAAGATGCTGTTGGTTGCTCTTGTTTGTTGTTTGTTGCACTAAGGATCAGATATCAATATTTATTAAATTTGGATGACGTGCACATTATTTTAAGAGAACAGATAATTTTGACATATAAAAAATAGAATTCAGTTTAATTGAGTAATCACTCTGAGTCAATAAGATATGTATAAAAACAAACATTTTTTTTTTTAAATAAACGACTTCAAAAAGGAGGAGGTTCTCAAGTTCGTCGGTTTCTCTGTTTTTTTTTTTTTTTTTTAATGTATGTACATCGATAACTCCTAAGCCATATGCCTGCTGACCATTATTTTTGGTGAACAGATAGATATCATAAGCACGGAGGTGCCCGTAAAAAAGTAGGCGGTATTCGAGAACTGGGCGTAACAATACTATGTCTCGCAATACTAGATACTACTGTATCTCGAATAATATGGACAATAGGGTACTGCAATTTTGTGTATTTGTTGGCACAATTATTACAAATTACCGTCAAAATGGGCGTTATTTGACAAAATGGGCGTGGCAACATTAGAAAAACAGTGTATCTTGAATAATTTTGAGACTAGAGTACTGCAATTTAGTATAGGGTAGGCATTATTATTACAAATTATGGTCAACAAAGTGGGCGTTATTCGACAAATGGGCGTGAAAATATTAGAAAAACACTGTATCTCGAATAATACTGACACTAGTGTACTGCAATTTAGTGTAGAGGTAGACAGAGTTAATACAAATTACGATCAAGAAAATGGGCGTTAATTGAAAAATGGGCGTGGCAATATTAGAAAAAGAGTATATCTCGAATAATATTGACACTGTGGTACTGCCATTTGGTATAGAGGTAGGCATTATTAGTACAAATTACGCTCAAGAAAGTGGGCGGTATTCGACAATTGGGCGTGGCAATATTAGAAAAACAGTGTATTTCGAATAATATTGACACTAGGATGGCGGTATTCGAAAAATGGGCTTGGAAATACTAAATAAACACTATCTTAGTCAATATTGACGCTGGGGTACTGAAATGAAGTACAGAGGTAGGCACAATTATTACAAATAACGCTCAAGAAAGTGTGCACTTATTTAACAAAGGGGCGTTTCAATATTAGAAAAACACTATATCTCGAATAATATTGACACTAGGGTAATAAAACTCGTTACAAGAATGGGTATAATAATTTCAAAACACGTGTCATCTAATTTAAATTTAAGAGACAGATATTTGAAATAACCAACAAACTTTCAGAATTTAATGGAACAAATTTTTTCAGAACAATTGTATTTATGTTGTTTATACACTTTTTTCGAAAATTTATCATATTCTCTAAAAAGGAAGAAATAAAAACTTTTTAAAAAAAAAAACCACCGACAACAAAGTCACTACAAAGTAAAAAATAATTTTAGAATTACTTTTCCTTTTAATTTCTTGCTCATATTTAATAATTTATATAAACATATTATTACATATGAAATCTTATTATTTGAATTTTTTCTTATTTGTTTTATTATCATAAATATATTAATTTCTTGATGAATGCAAATGCTTTGAAGTTGGCGCTTCTGATTAAAAATCTGATTATATTAGCGCCGACCTTAAAAGCTTTTGTAATCATCAAGAAATTTATATATTTATGATAATAAAACAAAAAACAAAAAATTTAAAATAATAAGATTTCATATGCAATAATATGTTTATATAAATTATCAAATATGACCAAGAAATGAAAAGGAAAAGTAATTTTAAGATTATTTTTTACTCTATTTTATGTAGTTGGTGATTTTTTTTTTAAAAAGTTTTTTTAAATGCAGACTATAACATCAATCGCAACATAAATTTGTATTTTTTTTTTAATCCGGAGTGGCATTTCTTTTTAAGACACTAGCCTTAGACACTTCATAAAATCCTTTGTCAGGTACAAAAAATACTAGAGAACTAATGAGATAAATGGTCCAGAGAACGTAAAAGCTTTCAGAAAACTTTTTAATGTTCGAACAAAAATTTTTTTTTAAAAGATTCAATGCAATCATAAACCAAAAGCTTAATAAAAAAATCAACGGAATAACTTCTTTTTAAACTTAAATACTCAGTTTAAAACTCCTTAATTCCTAGATTAGAGCAGAATGATTTTAAAAGTATTTAAGACCACCATATATCCTCAACTAAAGCCCATTACTTGAAGGTTTAGCAAACAGCAGATAAAATACAACAAATACAGCTGCTCAAAAGGTGTCTCAGCACTAGCAATAGTGGCTTTATCCTAATTATTAGTCATCCCAAATATACTCAAAAATAGCACAAAGAACAACGCATAAACTTGAAGTAAAAAAAAAAACCTGCTACGGCAACACTTAAGCAAATGAAAGAGGGTTTGAAAAGGCAACAACGGCAAAAAAGGGTTGACAACAGCGAATAAGCAGCAGTAACAGCAAAAACAAAGCAACAACAACAACAACCACACAGCAATTACAAAGACAAGGTTAAATACTTTGTATAACTTTTATAAAAGTTTCGCTGCATAAAGCCGCACCTTAAACATCAACGCCCACTCCCACAGGCAGCAGCAGCAGCAGCAGCCTCAACAGCCTCTAACAACCTGAACTGCCTATGGAAAGAAATGCGCTATAATGAGATGAGGGCGAATTTCATTATTTCACTGGGATTTTTAGATACTTTTTCATTAGAATCTATTAGCATTTAGGTGTGAGTTGAGATTAAAGTTTTGCTGTTGTTGTTGTGTAGCCAGCGATTTGGTGGTGGAGCTGCTGGTTGTGTTGGTGAAGTTGTAGCCTCGTTAAGCTTAATTAATAGCAGTCAGTAATAAACACCATTCACTAGGAGAAAGACACAAGCACAGACGCGAATAAAGACGCAGATGAAGATGAAGTAGCCTCAACTGAAGCAGAAACGAAGAAAAACAGGTGCTGACTGGGTGAGAGCCGCTGACTTCAGTCTTTAGTGTGAAGTTAACAAAGTTTTGGTTATTAGGAAACAAATGATGCTTAACCAGTAGACAGCAAATGAACAGCTGCTGCTGACAATATAACTGCAACAGAGAAACGCAGTATAGGAAACAATGAACAATGTTGAAAATTTGCCGAAGTTTAAGAATGAAATTGAAATATTTTCCACATTTCAATTATATAGCTTTTAAAAATATGGAAAAAAACGATTGCTTATTAAATTTGATTTTATAAATTTTTAATTAAAATTTTTACTTTCTTAATTTTGAAGAAAGTATTTAATAATAAGTATTTTCACCATAATTTCCCCTGGTATTTGTTTTAATTTTAATTAAATTTCATATAAACAAAAACAATTTAAAGAAAATGATTGCCCCGAAATTAAATGAACGCCTTAACATAACCACAGATAAACAGATAAGCACTCAACACACACACACACACACACCGAGGCACACAATCAAATCTAAATACTTAGTCAAACAATCAAATTCCAATAAATCCATTAGCTAGAATTCTAGCGTTAATTCCTTGCGTGCGCTATATTCTTTTGAAATTCTAAGCAAATGTTTTCTTTTAATATCTATTCCGTGGGCGAATATGTGTGTGTGTGTGTGTTTATGCCTTAGTCTGGCTAAATGTGTCGAATTCCATAAGCATGCATGTATTAGTGGCGCATTTAAACACGCACACCCACAAACAAAACCGAATAAATATTTGCGCGAAGACAAGCTTTGCAATTAAATTGGCTTTCAATTTGTTAGTGCGATTGTGTGCGTTGTGTGTCAATTGAATGGATGTGTAATTTCCACATATACCTCCTACATATACACACACACACACACATACTTAGTGTTGAAATTGATATTAACAGATTTTTATATTTACAAAGAATTTTCATGAGAAATCGAAGGAATTTAATTGAAGTCACGATTTTTCACCCACACGAATTAAGGCACATAGCTACACACGCTAAAAAAAATACTTACAATTAAAATATACGAAAATACGTTCAAAATATATATTTTTATATGTTTTGAAAGCATAGTTAAAAAATAATATTTTTTTTTACCGTTGGTTTTACTTTGAGCACGACTTATTGCTTGAAAGGGATTATCAGTATTGGCGGGAACAAGCCTTGGAGCATAATTTCTGTCTATTAAATTTATTTTCCTCATTTGATGAAAGCAATATTTTCAGTGTATCTGTTAATTTCTGTAACATAAATGTGTGTCACATCTTAGTATTGCGTTTGTATAGCAATAATAATATTTTCTTTTGTATCTCTTGTTTCAATATCTGTAAGATTCTCTTTAACTTTCTAACTCAAGAATTCACTTCAATTATTAACACCAAATTAAGTTAAACAGATAAAATTGTTCTCTTTATCGTTATATATCGTTTCTCCTTAATGAATTTTTTAATTTGCATAATACCTTCAATTCTTCCGAAATTTCGCAATAAACTTTTGGCGCAATATTATACAAGCACACTGAGAAAAAAGTTTATGATAAATTAACAAAAAACCTTGTATAATTTATAAGCTGGCTTTGGCAGTTCTCAGCCTTCCAAGTTCTTCATTAAAACTCCTTTTATAAGTTATAAGTTTTATAAGTTAACTTTCCAATTTTTATTTGGGCTATAAATTAACTAAAAAATTGGTAATTTATACATTATTTAAAAAAAAAGTTAAGTTAAAACTTTTTTCGACTTTTGTTTTTTTTTTCTGAAGCGAAGCTTTTTACGCCTCATTCTGTGATTTGCTTGAGTAAAATCGACACGACACTTTTTTTTGACACCGTTTTTGTTAGAACTTATGGCTGCTTTGTTGCTTGATCTTATTACAATAAGAACATTTAATATCATATATAAAAATCATTCCTTCACCCGCCGTTGGGGATTGAACCCACACCCACCGATTAAGAGTTCACTACATTAACCATCGAGCCGAACTCCTTCCCTACACAGAGTCATTGATTCAATATTAATTATAACTGATGCAATGCCGGAGCTCTTTTTAAAATTTACACATAACTGACTCTTTTCACTTGTCGTCGTCTGACTACGCCGTTTTTCAGTTTTACTGTTCACAGTAAACAAATAAAAAATTTCAACAAAAGTCTTTTGTGTTAGTTCAAACGTATCTACGTTAATGCGTAGACATATGAGGCCGTCTTTTTAACCTAATTTGTTCAGCCAATTTTAGATGGCAAAAAATCTAAAAAAGAATTATGACATTTAAATATTTGTGTTATGACATAACATATGTCCACCAATTTACAAGTTACAATATAATGGCTGCGTTACCAGTAACGACATTAACGAATATACGCACATTACACCGGTTAAAAAATTACTTGAGCGCCAATCGGCTGAACGGATTGCCTGCACTTAAAATTCATTGGGACGTTGAAGTTTTTGTGGATGCAGTATTGGAAGAATTTTTTTCTGTATCCCGACGCATTAATTTATTAACCCTCCGTGTGTCTAGTTAGTATTTGCCTACGCACTGTGGCTAGTGTAACGATATCGTCAAAGCCATTTTTTAACCCCTTCAAAAATAATTTTAGGCCAAAGTTTTTTTTTAAGGTTTCAGATAAGCATTTCAATTAAAGGAAAAAAAAAACTGTTTTGGCCAAAATGTCCACTCAGTTTTGCGCCAAAAATTTCGGAACAGCCGAAAACAAGCATTTTTTAAAATATTAGTCCAAAATTCATATCTCCGGCCCTAATTGATATTAAGGAAAAATATTCTAGTGATTAAAGCTTCATATATATGTCTTCAAAAAAAACCTACCCAGATTTGGCATCGTTCCGAAAACAATAATTATTTTGCAACCTGAAAATTGGCTTTTTTTCGAGTAAAAAAATTTTGAAAAATTGAAGGTTTTATTGGATAAACACCCTCCTAGAGGAATTTAATGTTCAAAAAATGTATTTCGTGATGAAGTTTCCCTTTTCTAAATAAATAAATAAAATTTTCCAAAAAAAAAAATATGGTTGTTGGTCGAAATAAAATTTGGAAAAAATACACACAAACACGTTTTTTCAACTTTATTTGTAGGTAAAAAAAAAAATTTTAATTTGAAAAAAAAATCAAAAATTTCGGACACTTTTTTTTGGTCACAAATACGTACTTTTTATGTTGCATTCATTTATACATTGAAAAAAGTAAAACATATGGCAAAATTACTTCTTTTGGAACAAAAATAACAACATTTTTTACAAACAGTAAAATAATAAAAAAAAATCACATCCTGTGGCTACTGTAACGATTTCGTAGTCGGTCCAACTTTGCACTCACAGTACGGACAAACGGCTAAACCAAAACTGATGCGGATTGGCAGGAGTTCATACAAAGGTTCAAAGTTTTTTAGGAGGAGATGCCAAACGTCGTCCATTGCACTTGTCTGAGATACAGCTGTGTCGTAAAAAGTAGGGTGACGATATCGTTACACTAGCCACACAGAGGGTAAAAAAAGTAGTTCTGTACTCGGAATACTAAAAAAATAATCTGAAAATGTATATAACTAGAATCTTATAAAATATAATATATCATATTTTCTGTACATCCATTTCATAATAGATTTTTTTTTTTTTTTATTTAGAGTTCCATAAAATCAACCACATGCAAACTACAGTCGTGAAGTGAAGCCTTCGAAAAAATGAAAAAACATAAATATCGTATCTAAATAATATGATTCAGATACGAGAATGTATGATTCTTTTATGATAGTAAAACAACACATTATTGAATGCGATGGCCAAATCGGGCCAATTACAATTCCAATTGGTTGCTCACCCACCGTTTTCTCCAGACTTAGACCCCCAGATACTAAGTATTATCTTTTTCTAAACCTCAAGCGGTGGCTTCAAGTAAAGAGATTCAAATCGAATGAGTAAGTCATCGCAGAAACCGAGGCGTATTTCGAAGGCTTGGACATTTCGTACTACGTAAAAGTCATTGATATGTTGAAAAATCGCTATACGAAGTGCATCGCTTTTGAAGGCAACTATGTTGAGGAGTAAATATAGCTTAGTCCAAAAACCGCTTGTTTTCATAAAAAATTCCGAGCCTCCTGCTCAAATCTCAATGATTTCCGAAACTATATTTTATAAGTTAGTTACATTTTCGAGAGTTGTTTCCACTAGAATTGTAGAATTGAAATATAAACAGACCTACAACATGGGGAACGAAAGTTTATTTCTCAGCTGTGGCATACTTTTTAATTTTATTTTCCTATTTTATTTAATTTTTTGGTCTATCAAGGTTCAACGAAGGTTTCAACGATCATTCATTTCCAAAGGTCATAAACGAAACTTATATTTTATACGCTCACTCCTTTCTCTCTAAGAGTAAGTTATGAAAATTTAGTAAAAATCCAATTTCATGACGAATCATCTGCATTATACAGTCTTTAAGGGGTATCTCTTCTGTTTGGTAAATGGTAAAAACGTTTTGATCTGATATTTAAATAACATGTAAATAATATGTATAAAGAAATAACAAAATACGGCAAATTTTTTGCTAGCATAAACTTTCCGTTTAAATATCAATGATTCAATGGAAAAATTTTAACTAGCGCTGCTAACCTCAACAATAAAATCGGTAATAAAACTGCCCGTTGGCAATATGTCACGAACAATATCTTTAAGCTAAAATCTTAGAAAAATTCCAATTCTTTTCTATAAACTTAAACGCCTACATTTTTGTGTTCACAAAAAAAAACATTAAAACTTTTCTTTTACTTTAAAATACAACAAAACGATAGAAACAAAAAGAAAAAAAACAGTTTGTTTTCTTATCTTTAAAATGCTATAAATTGCACTCGCAGGATTTTTGAACTGCTTCTTGATGCTGCTTTATTGGTGATTATGTGACATTTATTGTTCACGCTGTAATCGCATATTGAGGACAAAAGAGAAAAAAAAACACAGACCAGAGGCTAGATATCAGATACCAGTGATGTCTACTAGTGAGACAGTGTTGGCTGTGAGGGCGTGAAACAGTGCGTTTTTCCCCATTTTGTAAAGTGTCGTCTTTGTGTGCTTATTATTACCAACATCATTATTACCCTAGTGGTGGTTGTTGTTTTTGTTGTTGTTGGTCCACATTGGTGGTTGTAATGCTGCTGTTGCTAGACTCATTTTATGCTGTTGTTGACACTCTTGTTGTTGCTGTTAATTTAAACGCCTCAGGACATTGTTTCGTTTAAGTATTTCTTAACTTTTACAATATCTGCTGTTTTTCTTTTCGCGTTCCTTTTTTTTTTAAGTCAATACAATACATTTTCTTCATTGCCTTTGACGATTTTTGACTTGAACTTGGTTGTTCTGACTCAAATTTCCGTTTTAATAAACGACTTTTCCGGTTTCCTTTTATTTTGTGCTACCATTTATTTTACTCAATGCCAGAGGCTGTGCTTGTTAGCATCATTGTTGTTGTAAAATAAAGTCACTTGGTTTCTTTATGTGTAAAAATAGACAGAAAAGAACAGTTGTTTTTATCAGTGATACGCATTTGAATTTTGACTTGAATTGATTTTTTTTTATGCGATTTTAATGACTTTTGTCTACTTTTAATACATACATGACTGTTCTTAGCTTCATGAAGTATCATAGCTCAAAAATAAAAAAATATAAATTGATTCCTAGCTAATGTTCAATTGAAACTCCTTACTAAGCAGAATTATGTAAGTACAAGTACAATAAAAAAAAAAAATAATTTGTATGTACCAGTAAAAAATTTCAAAAAAAAAAATAGTAATGAAAATTTTTCCAAATAAAATCGTTTGCTTTTAAAATCATCCGTGCTTTAAAATAATCAAAAGAGAGATCAACAGGATTCATTGATTTTTTTAAATCAAATTTAAATCAAAATTAAAATCAACAATGAAAAATTACAATTTTTTTAATCCGCATGAAGTTCCTTTTTTGAGATTTTTTAGTCATGGTTTTAACAATATACTTTATAATGCTCGAAATTTTTAAAATAATCTCTTATTAGATTGAAAAAAGTGAAATTCATTAGTACAAAAAAAATTAAAATTATATTTTTTTTTTTAATTTTCTTATAAAAATATTTTAAAATTTGAATTCACGACTTAACAAATTATCAGCTTTCTCATAAAAATTACTGTTTAATTTTTTTGAAAAAAAATATTTAGCTGAGAAATTGTTTTTATAAAAGTTATATATTAATTTTAAGAGATTTTATTCCTATAACTCGTAAACTTGTGTATAAAATATTGGTCCTATGTTTTGTAAAATGCAGTAAAATTTATTTGACTTTTTTGAAAAACGAAAAACTTTTTTGAAAGCTTAAAAAATGTTTATAAAAAAATATTATGAAGTGAGAATAAATTTTCTTGAATTTCAACAGTTTTAAAATTATTTTGCATCAGTTGTAAGTTATGTGTTTACACAACTTCAATAATTTTTCAATTATTAAAGGTTATATTTTATCGAGCTCAAGGTCAATGTTGCTTTCCGAAGAAAACAAAATTGCATTACAGCGATTCCTAGCTTCAATGCGAAGTCTTTTCCGATCGGCATTCTTATAAGAGCGCCAATTCTGAAAAGCTTCCTCTTTGAACCTGACTGCGATCCTTCAAGTCTCATTAAACCTTGAGTGGCCTTTTGGTTTAATGCTTCTCATCTTATTGGGTATGAAAGACCGCATACCCAATAATATAATTTCTTGCACCATAACAGCCGCGACATTCACATTTCTGTCAGCGAAACATAATTTTTTTGAAACATTCTGATTGAAGTTGCTATAAAAATTATTAAGCGCAGTCCAATTTGCTTTTCCATAAAACCATGCAGTACTTTTCGGGACCATGCAGTACTTTAGAATATGGAAAAACAGCGGAGATGGTGCAATGGTCCGAATTACCAAGAGGTGCGTTGACGCTCACATCATATTTTTTATGATGGAAAAAAGTTGTTTTCTTCACTAGTTAAATCAATTGGTTCGATTCAGCAAAAAGCTCAACATATTGGCCTTCAGGTGTTGTTTGGCCCGAGTGACATAGCCAAGCCGAGCTGTGGACATTGAAGTCGCCAGCTAAAACGGTTTCACTATCAAGAAACAACCTCAAAATGTGCGATATTGAATCAGAGACAGAATCTAGTTTGTTAAAAGTAGGCACTTTTCCTAAACTCGGACTTCTATAGACGTAGCAGAAATGTAGCAAGTACGAGCGGACTCTGACTTGATATGCGGACTTGAGAAATCCTTAATATAAATAACTGAATCTAAAGTATGCTTAATAAACACTTATAATAACAACTGCACGAAAAAGCTTATAAAAATCTTGCAGGAGTAATATTATCACGAGGGTTCCATTTAAATTTTTCTACAATTCTGTGGCAATAAGCAACAATCGCTTAAGTCGACTTAAGACAGAACTGAATTATTGTTGTAGCTGTGTTCTACGAGTAGATTTCTATGTGCACACAAAATTTAATGTTTATAGCGTTATCTTAGCTGAAGTTATGACACAAAAAATCTCATAGAACTTGTATGGTGATTGAAAATTTTGAAGCCAGATTTCTCAAAACATTGAATTCAGACTTAAGCCGTTTTTGCTTATTGACTCAGAATTGCTGCGATAATCTTTTTCAATAGTTTCTCAAGATTTTTTTCAAGCTTAAGGATTATGTTGTTAAGATTGTTATAATATTATTCTCAAGCATTTTGTCCGTTTGGGTAGTGTTTTATATGAATGAATAAAAAAACAACTGTAAAAAAGTAAACTAACGAAGTTTCCAAGTTCGCACTATATTGAAGCTTGGTTAATTCTTTTGAGCTGTCAAAAACTTTAAGATTTAAAAAAATTAAAGCAATGACTACCTCTGAGCAACATTGCTGCTTAGAGGGTTAAGTTACGGTTTAACATCCTTATTGAAAATATTGCAACAAATGGCAAATGTTCTCAAACATGTGTTGATATAGGAGAATGCAGGTAGTTATCAAGGAAGGGTGCATAAAATCAGTCTCGACAAAGCTGTCTAAATAACATCATAAATTTATTGCATTTTCACACTCGGATACATGGCATCTATGGCGGGGGAGTATATGAGTGGGTGTAGGTAGGTCAAAGTAAGGGGTTTTTGCTGCAGTATGATGCAGTTAATGGTCTTGTTCACAACATTCATTAGAACACCGTTTAAATTCCGTTGTAGAATTAGACAACAGACAATACATAGATGTGTTGTTATGGTTGTTAATGTTTTTACTTACTTCCTTATGCTTACAGCTGAGCTTCCTTAGAGGGTGCGTGTGTGTGTGTGTGAATGTGACTGTGTTTAAACAGAGCAGATCTGACCGAAACATTTTAATTAAATTTATTTCGCATTAGGACAATAATCTGCATATGGCAGCAGATCAAAGCTGCTGCTACTGCTGCGCCACTCGAGACTCCTCCTTGCATAATCCATGTTGAGTTGTTGCTGCATGTAAGGATGTTTATTTTGCTTGCACATTCATACAATCACATCTAAAAACACACACACACAAGTACAAATGCACTTGCTTAACCTAATGAATTGCTTTGCAGCTCGATGCATTAGCTGCATGGCTGGTTGAATTATACATTACGTACAACTCTCAGGGCAGTCTGGTCGTAGATGTGAAATGCAGTTTATTGTTGTTGTTGTTGTTGTTGTGTTGGGGATTGTAGGCGGTATTATAGCTATTGCTATTTTCAATGACAATCTCACTTGCATGATTTCCTAGCTCTTGTTACTGTTCCAGCAACATTGATATGTTAATTAACTCAACAAGAGCATCAAAAACATAATCAACTTCATCATCAACATCATCATCATCATTCAACTAATGCGTACATCTTTCAGTGCAATCCGTTTCTATCGACGGCTTAAATGTGCAAATTCCGTAAATGCATCGAAGTAATCCTGAGCGTTTGTTAGAGCGCTTAACTTTGAGTATTAATTTACAAGTACTGCATCTTTATTAATACCTGCATTTGCACAAATAAATGTTTGTAATTATTAACTTACATTATTGATTGGAATTTTTATTACTGCCACTTATTGTGAAAACGTAGTTTTATTGTTATGCGACGAGTATTGAGTGGATATATCGTTGGCCGAAACATGATTTTGTATATATGTTTTGGTATATTTCTCTTTTTGTCTTTTGTATAACTTTTGCTTTCAAAGACTTCAAATCGATTTTACTCAAAACTGCAATTTCAGTGATTGGTACATTACGAGCATAAGCACATCTGTGGAAGGGAACTCGATAAGGGAACCTGAGGTGATGAAATAAAGTTTATCCTAGGATTTTGAATATGATGATGGACCAAGTCACGAAAAAAATTATGGACCGCATTCGGCGTTTGGAATTCAAGGAATTGAAGTTGATCAGGGCACATATTGTTTTGTTGGGAAGAGGCTCCGGAAGGTGCCAGTTTAACTGGAAAACCAAAAATCTCGTAAATTTTTGGCATAGAATTACATCTTATAGTGCGGTTTGTATGAGGTTCTTTTTTGCAAATTTTTTCAAGCTAATGCAACGTTTTTGCTAACTTTTTATGGTATATCTACAGCCTTTAATATCCATCTTGCAAATATTAAATTTATGCCAAAGCGTCAGTTATGTGGCGGATAAAACGAATATCACATTTTGAATTTTGTCACTTCTATAATAAATTCACAAAACTAGTCATCCCGTGTATCGTTAAAACGTCAAAATAAAAAATATCTATTGATAGGTAATTTCGTTTTTACATTAAGGACTACCTCTACCTTGTATCCAAGGATTTCTTCATAGAACTTTCTATGTTACTGTTGAATTGTGAAGTAGCCCAGTTGTTACTTATCATAGCATTATAATAAAAATCTATCACATGCTTTAAGGCTTCACAAAGAAATTTGTTTTTTTCCGCAAAAAGTTGTTTTAGCTTTTTTTAAAAAATATACAATATTTAAGAAAAAATAAGACATTGCACATCTACAGAGCAAGACCTCTCAATTGCTACCCTTTTTATGAAAATCGCGTCTACGCTTGAGTAATAATAATACACAGCAAAAGTCGACATGTTTTCAAATTGAACACAATGTTATCATTTTCAAAATGTTTTTTTTTGTATAAAAATTTTTAATTTTTTTTAATATTTACATATAAATTGATAATATTATTTTGTTAAGTATATTGGCGAAATTTCTTTTAAGCTAATTTTTGATCAAAAAGATTTCAATGTAAAAACTATTTGTGATCAAAAAATAGCATAAAACAAATTTCGTCAAAATAACAACATAATGTTATCAATTTATATGTGAATATTTAAAAAATCCTAGAACTTTTAATGAAGGAATACATTTTGAAAATGATAACATTGTGTTCAATTTTAAAATATTTCGATTTTTTTTTCAGTGTATAGATAGCAAAATATAGAAAGAAAAATTCACATTTTCATATGAGAAAAATCATGCATAAGATTCTCCAGTATCTGCCTATATTGTTGTTATAGTTGTTGGTTTGGTTCGTGCCAAAATCACGAACGCAATACCGTGTCGTTTGTTGAAACGAATATTTCTTAGTAACTGATTTTGTTGTTATTTGAGTTTTGTTTTTATAGTTTGCTATAGTTTTCGTTAACCCTTAAGTGCCCAAGTTTTTTAATTGGCAGGAAATAAAAGTATATTATGTAACTTTGAATTCTGAAACACTTTTGTTCTACGACATATTTTATAGGTGCGTTTTACTCCTTGTACATACAAATTACCTGGTCATACACTTTTTTTACAAGTTTTTTTTGCAAAAGAATTTATTTAATTAATAAATTTATAAATACACTATTGTCAAAATAAATTTTCCGATCGCGATAACGCCAAATTTTAAAAAAGAACAACGTCCCGAAAATTTATAATTCACTAAAATTTCGTTTTTTTAAGATGTTATCTCTTGACCAACTAAAACACTTGACAAACAAGTTAAAAGCACCAGTCTTCAAATCAAAAATGGTTACAACAATTAACAACAAAATTAACAAAAATTAAATGGAAAAGATGCGAAAAAATAGTATAAGTGGTTGGTTACTCGCGTTGCCAACAGGCATTTAAGGGTTAATCTTCAGCAAGATTAATACAATAAATAATACAGATGTATTAAGCTACAAAAAATTGACTTACTACTACGCAGATTTAATTATAAATTCGAAATTTTCTAATACAGGGTGTCCCGCAATTGAGTACAACTATTTATGGAGGTGAAAGAACATGTCGAGTTGAGCAAAAAAACGTTTGGGAGGGGGTTCTATTTTTACATTCTTAGGAGCTACAGGGTTAATTAATATTTCACGACTTTAATTCACGTTTTTGTTTCTAGAAGAAAAACTAACTTACAGAAAACTTATTTTTGTAGCCAATACCTTACCAACGATATATCAAAGCCGACCCAACCGGCTTAACCGTTACCGAGTTGTGCTCGTGTGAAAATTAAATCAATCGGTTGAAACTACCAAATTTCAATTTTATACGTAAGTGCAAATTTCTCAGAATTTAGCGAAATAAATGAAACCACGGCGTTTGTGGTTCAACTCCTCTAAAACAGCTCGACCAACTTTAATGAAAATTTTTTTTTTGTATGTTTGGTATGTATGAGATAGGTCGTAAAATTTGCTCCACCATTCTATACAAAACGGGCGTGGCTTCACCATACAAGTCACATTTTCGATATAGAATAGCTATAATAGGAAAAGTCACAGAACAGTAAAATTCAAAATGAAGTGTACCAATTGCTGATGCCCTTTTAATGAAAAACTTGGACGGGTATTGGACAAGGGATGTGGCTCCGCCCATACCAGTGAAATTTTTGATATCGACTTGCTATGGAAGTAAAAGTCACAGAACATTGAAACTCAGAATGTCACTAGGTGATATATTTCTAATAGAAAACGTGGACGGACATTGGGCAAGTGGGTGTGGCTCAGCCCATATAAACCAGTTTTTTGATTTTGGATAGCTATGGAAGTAAAAGTCACAGAACATTGAAACTCAGCTCAAATTGAAGTTACCACTCAGTGATGTCTTTCTAATAGAAAACTTGGACTTGCATTGAACAAGGGGGTGTGGCTCAGCCCATATAAGCCAACTTTTTGATATAGAATAACTTTAGAAGTAAAAATCACAGAACATTGAAACTCAAAATGGAGTTACTTTTGGTGATGTCCTGTTACCAGGAAACTGGGACGGGCATTAGACAATGAGCATGGTGGCAAACAAAGGGTCAAACAAAAGGTTTGATATTTATTATTTCCAATTTTCCAATATAATTTATTATTTTATTTTTTATTTTTATATTAATTTATTAATAGAATTTTAAAATTTTTAAATTATATTAATTTATTACTTTCCAATATAATTGCCGGGTGTAGCAATGCACACTGGGTTAAAGCTAGTTTTTTTATAAAAATAAATAAATAATTTTATCTAAAAAAGTAACTTATCTTTATTTTAACGCATGAAGCTTCAATTATTTTTAAGAGTATGTGTTACTTCATAATTATTTTACATTTTCTGAGAAATAACTACAAATTATTATGCCGAAACCATTAATCTAAGTTTACATAATGTTCACATTTATCTTTTAATCTTTCACCAAATGCTGTCATATTATATACTATTCTTCTAATATTTTATTCTCTTTATTCTATTTTCTTAAACATTATAATTCCAAAGCATAAATGCATTTGAACTAAACTTAAAGTGTTACTTCGTCGATTCTCATCATTTTTAAAACATTTAATTGACTGCGTGGCAAAGTAAAAAAATTATAAAAAATGTAGCCCAAAATAAATATTGCTAAAAACTGTAGCGCCTGCTTAACAACCACTTAAAGCACACCTGCTACTTGAGCATATTTCCGGCGCACTTTGACTTCCGTCTTCTTTTCTTTTTTTATCGTTTTTCCCTCTTCATTTTCCTGCTACGCGTAACTTCCGCATCCATTTAACTTCATTAAAAATTTAATATTTTTGTCTATTAAACTTGTATACCTTATTTTTTCCATGACTTTTGACATGCTTTCTTTGTATTTGTTTAACGCGAAACACCCGCAGACCAGACAACTTCAAATTTCTTTACATTTTTTAAGGCGGATTTGGCGAAAAGCTAGCAACACGAGGACGTAAAGTCCATAATGTTGTTTTTTTTTTCGTTTTTTACAATTTTCGGAATTTCATTTATGTGTTTGTTTGTAGGTTGAAATTATTTTTTCATGAAAAGTCACAGCCAGAATGTGCAGAGTGCAGTGCAAATTATTGATTTTCTGAGGAGGAAACTTAAGGAACATGGAGCATTTTAAGAGTTTTTATTTATAAATAATGCTTTAATTGTACCCAAAAAAAAAAAATAATATTGAAGAGTAATAACGTACGAACGAGTATATTATACACAATTTTCTTTCTGTTGTTCATTTTTAACTTATCAAAAAAGTTAAGCTAACAAGTTTTCAAATTCGACTTATGGCATTAAAAAAAACCCCCTCCAAAATAAGTCTAACTTTGAAAACTATTCTCTTAAAAAACTTATGACTTAAAATATTAATTAGAAATAGTTTCTGAGTGAACAAAATAAAAAATTAAAGAAACTTTATTAATATATGTATAAATGTGCCAAAAAAATATCACTAAAATGTCAACCGATGTTAAATCCTTGAAGGCACTGCCATTAAATCCTTGACAAATACGAGTAGCTCCAAAATGCGATAAAATAAATGTAATGCTTACTAAGCACTAAACAAATAAGCGATGCCATTAAAAATGACTACTTAATCCTTTGAAGCGTCAGCAAATAACGGCATTCAGACAGCAAGCAAGACATGGATCCCAAAAAATCATCACAACGCTGATGACCCAAGTAATCCTTTTTGTAAATTTGTTAAAATTTACAAGAGCATTAAATGCACTACCGAGAAAGAAAAAAAAATTATTCCGCTTAAGGGCAGTTTGAGGAACATTTTAACAAGTCCAAAAAAGAAAAAAACACATACACACTGTCGGAAAAAGTTTCAATGCAAATCCCAGCGAATTAAGCACATTTAAAATGCCAAAAGAATTATTTACTTTGGTTAAAGTAAAGCAAAGAAAACGCATGCCCCCAATTTGGGGTTTGGCTGTAGATAAAAAAGTATCGGAAAAAAGAAGCCCGAGACAGATTCGCTTAATGAGCAAATTTTACAAACGCCTATTCAAGTAGCTCCCCCACTCATACCGTCCTCCCAAAAACAGACAGACAAACATAAAAAGGCGCAACAACGCGAAGGTTTGGCAAAGAAAACAGTTCTTGAAAATTTAATCTGAGAACAAAATAAACAGTTACGCTGATTTAAATTTTTTATCCACTGGTTTTTGTGTATTTTTTTTTTTGCCGCTTCGCGACCATGTCACCCTCGATTTGATTTAACATGCCGTCCGTGAAAAATTGACAAGAGACGAGGACATAACACAAAAAAAAAACGCCAAAAAGAAACTAGGGAGTGAGTCACAAAGGAAACTTACTTTAAGATGAAAACAACAAACATAAAAAATTAAGGAAAGAAAATACTTCGATCTTGAGTTTGGGTATCCCCTTATTTGGAAAAAAAAAACTTGTACCACTTTGAGAGGATTTATCAGTGAACAGATACTTTTTTTGTTGCTTCAAATCTTGTTGGTTCGTGGTATACTTAGAGCATTCTTTATTACAACTGCTTTAAAAATATTTAAGTAACATGAATTGGAAATATTGTGTTTGTATAACTTTATTTTTTCACTTAAAATTATTTTTTATCACGAACACTTAAAGCTAAATATAAGAAAAAGTTAAGTAATGGACAGATTGGAATGAAATAATTAAAAAAAAAAATACTAAAATACTAAATTGTTTATTTTTTAAGTAAGAACTGTAATTTTTCGTAATAAAATCTGAGAATACATGTTTAAGTCCGTTCAAAATTTCTTCTAATATCTTAAAGGGGCGTACATCACTTACGTCCATTATTTTATTTTTTTTTTTTTTTTTTTTTCTGAAAAATTTGTGTGTGTTCTATAAGAGATAATAGATATTGATTAAAAAATTCTTATGTTTTTTAAGAATAATTATATTATTTAAAAAAAAAATTGTCATTTTTATCGTAATAAAAAAGTCTTTGGGCACCAAAGCAAGAAAAAAATCGTCGGACAAGATTACTCAAAAACTAGTAAATAAGTAACTTCGGCAGGGTACCGAAGTTAAAATACCCCCCCCCCCCCCACCCGCGGCCGTATTGAAGTATATCCGAAGTCCTTAGACGTCTATACAATTTTTATGTATAATCTGCAAAAATATTTGTGTCATACGCTTAATTTAATTTTGCCCTTAGCTGCCACATAAAGTTATTTATAAACAAAGTAAAATGAATATACTAGAAAACGCACTTTTTTAGTATAAAGACTCCACATTTTACCGACGGATATATGTTTACTATATCTATATACGTATATATATATATCTATATAGATATAGTATACATATATTACTACAGATATATATATCTAACCTATAGATATATATGTATCTATAGGTTAGATAAACGACGTGGGGGGAACTTGGGTGCATACAGAGACGATGTCATTCAGTTTTATATATTTACGAAAGTTTTTCAATTTTGATGACGTCACTTTGTATTGAAGGTAGGCGTCGTTTTCATCCAATTTTGCCAAATATCAAAGAGTGGTTTATGTTAAATATCAAAGTTTGTATGCAAAAATTCAAGATATTTTTGTAATTTTTGCAGGTTTTTAAGCGATTTAACGTTTTCAATAAAGCCACTTTGTACGGGAGGTAGGCGTGGTTTTCATCCGATTTGGCCAAATAACATAGTGGTAGTCTATATTATATATAAAAGCCTATGTGCAAAATTCCAAGGCATTTCTGCAATTTGAGCAGATTTTTAAGGGATTTTACGGTTAGTATAAAGCTACTTTGTATGGGAGGTAGGCGTGGTTTTTATCCGATTTTTCCAAATTTCATTGCTTTGATTTATATTGAAGATCAAACCTTACATGCAAAATTTCAAGGCATTTCATAAGTTTTTGTGGATTTTGAAGAGATTTTACTGTTAAAAGAAAATCACTTTGTATGGGAGGTAGGCGTGGTTTTCATCCGATTTTTCCAAATTTCATAGTAAGGATTTATATGGAATATCAAAGCATATGTGTCAAATTTCAAGGCATTTCATTAATATTTATGGATTTTGAAGAGATTTTACGGTTAAAATTCAACTCAAAATATTAGCCATCTTTTTGAAACCCATGTTCCTACGCGTACAATTGTTATACAAAATGTATCTTGTCCTTGGTACACGTCCAGTGTGCAGAATGCAATAAAAAACCGAAATAAAATGCACAAGCGGTGGAAAAGAAATCCATCGTCGGAAAATTGGGAAGAGTATAGAGTGGCAAGGAATGCTTCAATTCTTATTTGCAGGCAGTCCAAGCTAAGATTTTATTCGAATAAGCTGAAAACGTCGCTTCCTTCTAAAGAGCTATGGAAAAATCTAAGAAACATTGGAGTTGGCAGCAAGCCTACAGTTAGTTGCTGTGTTAACCCAGATATCATGATTGATTTTTTCATAAATAATAATGTAAGCCCTTGTAATCATAAAGAATTGATAGATGTCCTTGTTGAATCCAACTTTCAGTTTGCTGGAGTTTGTAAAAACGATGTTGTTAAACATATAATGAAAATTAAATCGAATGCGGTTGGTGAGAATGGAATTGCGATCAAATTTATAAAACTCATATTGCCTTTCATAGTAAGCCCACTAACGCATATAATCAATCATTGCTTCACTTCCTCTTCTTTTCCTAATTCCTGGAAAATTGCAAAGGTCATACCGGTAGCCAAACAATCCCAAGCAAGCGAGCCCAGTGATTTCAGGCCTATTAGCATTTTGTCCTGCTTGTCAAAGGTATGTGAAGCTATTATGGCTGATCAAATGTTGAATTTTCTCACACGAAGCAATTTTTTGTCCCCATTTCAATCTGGGTTTCGTAGTAGCCACAGCTGTGCAACTGCTATCCTCAAGGTACTGGACGATATTCGATCACCTTATGATGAAGGCCTTCTTACACTACTCTGCTTGATTGATTTCTCTAAGGCATTTGACACAGTAAATCATTCCTTACTTTGTCAAAAACTAAAAAACTATTATGGGTTTTGTACTAGTGCTGTTAATCTTGTAAGAAGCTACCTATCGAACAGGATTCAGAGAGTAAATGTTGACAATAAGTGCTCTCAATACAAGTATGTTTGCAGTGGAGTGCCTCAAGGATCTGTTCTCGGGCCGCTTCTATTTTCAGTATTTATAAATGACATTTTTTTCGTATGTAAATATTCCTCTATGCATGCTTATGCAGATGATGTTCAGCTTCATCTTTCCCGCCGAACGTGTCTTCTTGAAGATTTAAGCTACAGGTTGAACGAAGATCTCGATAGTGTCCATAAATGGGCTGTTAGGAATGGTCTTCAACTGAATGCGCTGAAAACATATGTGCTACCTATTGCGAAAAACAAAATCTGCTTAGATGACATACCGCACCTGTACATAGGAGACAGGAAGCTGAAAATAGTAAGCAACGTAAAGAGTCTTGGTTTCCACATCAATTCTTCGCTAAGTTGTACCGATCATATCAATAGTGTAGTCCGAAACATTTATTATACCCTGCGAAATTTAAGAATGTCGGCCCAGTTTACACCTGTTGATACCAGGCGAAAATTGGTGTTGCAAATGATAATCCCTGCAATAACTTACTCTGAAATTATTTATAGTAAACTAGATTCACGTTCTGAGCACAAACTGCGAATTGCGTTTAATCATGCGACGCGATACGCCTACAATATACAAAGGTTTGATCACATATCCCAGTTCAAGAATAGTATACTTGGTTGTGATATAATAAGCTATCTAAATGCTCGTAATTGCATGTTTCTTTATAAATTGATTCACTTTAAAATGCCACTGTATCTTTTTGAAAAATTACAATTTTGTCAGTCAAACAGAAGTTATATGATGATAATACCTAACTTTAATTCCCTAAACTCTACCAGACTATTTTTCGTTAGTGTCATCAGATTATGGAACGCATTACCCAGTCACCTTAAATCTATTGGAAATGAGAGAAGCTTTAGGCAAGCCGTTTTAAAACATTTTGCTTGATTGCAAATATCGTTATATAAAATAAAATAATCAGATTTCTATTTCTATTTTTTTAGCTCCCTATTAACATTTGGTCTTTCTTTCTCTCTTATTACAAAAATTATAAAAAAATTTTTATGAATTTTTATTTTTTATTTTACATTTCTAAAATATTTTTACTTTCTTTTATTTTTTATAATTAATTTTTATTTTCATCAATGTCAGCTATCTCTAAAATGTATAATTTAATTTCAAATTATACCATTGTATCTAGGTTTTTAATTTATGTTAAATTTTTAATCTCAGAACACCTGTTATCCAAACGCTTTGTTTATTAAAAGAACTTTGTTCTTATTATACTGATATTATTAAATAAATAAATAAATAAATAAAGTCATTTTGTATGGGTGGTAGGCGTGGTTTTGATCCGATTTTGCCATTTATCATAGAGATGGTTTATATTAAATATCAAAGTTTATCTTTTAAGACATTTCTTTAATTTTTGTGGATTTTTAAGAGATTTCACATTTAAAATAAAATCACTTTGTATGGGAGGTAGACGTAGTTTCATCCGATTTGGCCCCTTTTCGAACTTGATCTTCCCTTTTTAAAAATAAACTTATATTTTTAATTTCATCGCGATAGCTTTAAAATTACGGCTGTAATCGTGTCGACAGACGGACACACGGAAATCTCAGAAGGGGAACTCAGAAGGGGATGCTGATCAAAAATATATATATTTTTCTATACCTGCCACGCCTCCTTCTTGGCGTTACAAACGGAATGACAAAGGTAATATACCCCTTACGCAGTACGCGTTGGGGTATAACTAGTCAGTCGATTAACTTGAAAGTGTGTGTAAGAGCCTCCGGGAGTTTTTCGAAGAAAAAATTACACTTTTTTAATTTTTTTTTTTCTTAAGCTGTATTTTATTTTAGAATAAAATTTTTTTTACAACTTTAAAATATAACTATTCAAAATTTATCCCTGACATTTTGGTGCAAAAATATTCGTCGATAAGGTAGAAATGAGCAATGCTGCGAAAGACCTTCAATTTGCGATGAGCAAGATATCTGAAGACTGGTTCATATGAAAAATAAATCTTTCGGCTTAGTAAAGTTTTTTTGGGCGCTTAATCGTTGATTTTTGAGAAAAATTAATTTTTGACCAAATGGCGGGCGGGAAAATTTTCCTTTTTTATGTTCAAAATTGAGGTCGTTTTAGGTCAAAAATAAGTCAAAACATATGTATCCAAAAATAAAATGATATGATTAAACGCCCTCTCTTAACTAAGCCGAGAAAAAAATTTTTTTCAGATGAAGCAGTCTCCAGATTTCTTTGCAGAACTGCACTTTTCTACCTTATCGACGAATATTTTTGGACCATGATATCAGGAATAAATCTTAAATAGCCATACTTTAGTAAAGTGAAAAAAAATTTTTGGTCTAAAATAAAATGCAGCTTTTAAAAAAAAAATTAAAAAAGGTGTCTTTTTTTTTAAAAAACACCCATAGTTCCTTAAGTAATATATATTTCTGGGACTTACATCGTGCTTGTAAGTTTTTGAGGTATACAAAATCGTATACACTTATTTTTACTTTCAAATTATAAACATTTTTTTAAAATTCAAATGCAATCAAAATTTTTTAAATCGAAAATTTTTAAAAATCTCTATGTTCATCTATAGTCCTAAGTGTGTTCTTTAAGTTAGTTTTCTTGTGTAGAATTTTAAAAAAATCAATTTTATTTTTTGCATATTTTCGAAGATTTGACTCTTACAAATATATCCTCCAAAGAAATTTTTTAAATTTAAATTTTATACGGAGTTATAGCTATTTTAGTGACGTATGTTATTTTGACTTTGACAGTCTTTAACTTTGCTCTAATCTTTTTTTCTCGAAAATTCTTTTACTAATGGACCGATTAAATTTGTGGGACTTTTTAATATATCCCTCTTTAACCCGGACTAGAACTATATAAAAATTTTGATTTAGAATATTTTTAAAGAACTCAAAACTTTGAAAAATAAACCAAAAAAATTACTTCCTTTCTTTAAACAATCGCCATTTTGCAAAAAAAAAGATGTCCGTGATAAAGCGACATTCTTACTAATTAAGAATTTTCTTTCAGATGACTACCTTTTTTTTAGCACCCCCTACTCTGCCAGCCTATTATTTACCAGTATATTATTGAAATATTAATAAACATATAATAAAAGACTGGACAGTAAAAATATTTTTAGGTTTTTTTTATTGAATTTTAAAAAATGCTCAAAATTTTTCTCTCTATACTAAAGGGTGCTTAAATTTTAAGAGCCGATGTTGAATGTGAACCACACCTAAACGTCAAGTTTTTTCTGCATTTCATTTGACATTTCTCAATTTCAGACTAACTCAATTTGAACCATTGAAAGATACACAATCGAGCAACGCGTTACTCGATACGCGTTACTAATAACTATTCAGGCTTATTATGAAAATAGGCGTTCAAATCAAAATTTAATCGTCCAAATGTGCGTACAATCGGAAAAATCGTGCAAAAATTTGGGCAAACCGGGTTTGTAGGAGATGTGAAAAGAGCAGTGCATGCTTGTACAGATCGTACTGCATAAAATATTGCTGCTGTTCGCGATAGTGAGACTGAAGAGCCGTCAAACTCAACTCGTCGTCGTGCCCAACAATACACGCTTACAAGGTGCAATTGACTCAAGAACTAAAGCCTCTTGACCATTCCAAGCGTCGTCAATGGTCAGAATAGTGGCAAGAAATGGCACATTGGATGATCAATTTTCGAAGAAAATCATCTACAGTGATGAGGCACATTTTCACCTCAGTGGATTCGTCAATAAGCAGAATTGCCGCATTTGGGCGAATGATAATCCAAGAGAGATTGTCGAAAAACCAATGCACCTACAAAGAGTGACTGTTTGGTGCAGTTTATGGGCTGGCGGCATCATCGGGCCGTATTTTTTCCAAAATGAGGCCGGTCAGGCAGTTACTGTGAATGGTGTTCGCTATCGTGAGATGATAACGAACTTTTTTATGGCCCGAATTGGAAGATATGGATGTGGACGATATGTGGTTTCAACAGGACGGTGCCACTTGCCTCTTGCCACACAGCTAACGAAACAATGGCTCTTTTGCGCGACAAATTCAATGGCCGTGCTATCTCACGTGGTGGCGATGTCAATTGGCCGCCAAGATCATGGGATTTAACACCGTTGCACTTCTTTCTTTGGGGTTATTTGAAAGAAAAGGTGTACGTCAATAAGCCAGCAACAATTCAAGAGCTCAAGGATGAGATAATTCGGCACATTAATCGGCATAGAACCTCACTTATGCCTCAGCGTCAGCGAAAATTTGGACCATCGGATGGAGGTGTGCCGCCGAGGTTGCGGCGGCTATTTGGCCGATATTTTGTTCCATACATAATTGAACCACACCAATTTTATCATAATAAAAAGAAATAACAATAATTTCCTAAATAATTTGTGTTTTATTCAAAATCAACATCGGCTCTTAAAATTAAACCACCCTTTAGAGTACTGCCTTAACAAGAATTTTTTTCAGACAATCCGAATTCGAGATTTCCCTTCCCGCCAAAAGAGACTTTTTTCCCTGGTGTCTCAGGGATTTAATTATTACGAAGAAATGAAGTCACAAAAAAAATGCGTCTTTATACGGCGTTATATCTACAATGACTAACATTTAAAAATTTACAAGTATTACAAGATTTACTGTGGCAAACCGTAAAAAAATGTCTTATAATTTCTTTCCAGAAGTTATATTTTTATAGTTATTATTATAGTTAGAAATTTTTTTTAAGATAAACACTGATTTAATTTAAAGATTTGTAATGTAATTTGTGGTGAGTATTGATAAATTAAAATATTATTTTAAACTTTGCCCAACAAGCTGAGAAACGAACCGTCTCCTCGACAAGTTTCGCATGCCAGTCAAACGCTCTTCCACAGAGCCATTGCTCGCGTTGAAAAATTGCAAACAAAACATGTTTTTGTATTGCTTACAGTTCTGGCGCTTAATTTGAACACTGTAATTTGTAATTTGTTATAGTGTTATAATTGAATAGTTTCCTTAACAAAATATCGCAAAACTTCCCCATATTTTTTACTATGTCAATTTTTTACTCTTCATTTCTTAATTTTGAACAATTCGTCACCGTGCTTTTCGAGGTTTAAGCTGTGGTCTCCTTATTTTTTATTTTTTTTTTCTTTTAAGGAATTCAGTTACAATTATTGAATTTTTGTAACAAGCAGTAATTTTTCATATTAATTCTTACTACATTACATTTTGAAATTTGAATAATGTTTTCTATCGTTTACTTCTTTTTTTTTTTGTGTAAATAATAAAAATTTTCACTTGATTGTATTCAATAAAATTGTGATGTAATGATTTAAAAAATACCATTAAAATCTCTCTTGCGTTCAAAAATTGATTCATATTGCACTTCCCTTCTCTTCTTTTAACAATCTATCACTCACCTCTCCCGCTTCTGCCCACAAAACGTAAATCATTGAATTTGGCCACTTGATTCTTCATCACAGCCGTTCCATTGCGCAGTTCTCCGCAAAAGTTCTCATCGTTGCCGGCGCGTATTGTCACAATTGTGCCGTCCATCACTTCGCCGAGGGCAAGCACTTTAAAGGCAATCGGTAGCGTTTTGTTCGAACGCCAATGGGTGGGCAAAGTTGTGCAGACCTGCGGAAAGTTAATAAGATAAAATTGATAAAATTGCCGCGACAATTGTTGGTGATAATTTAACAAATTTAATTTTCTGAATCGATTGGCAAGAAAAAAAAAAAGCAGCGCAAAAAGCAAAAAAAAAACAACAGATAGGCAAATTATAAGTCAAACTGAAATATTTTCTTCACACTTTAAACATTTGTGTGAAAACATATCTATTTAAGGCGTGAATAATTCAGGTTGTACTCTTATGTATAGCTTTACGAAGTAATTTAATAGAATAAAAAAATTCATAATCAATAAATAAACCAGCAGAACTCAAAAATTGTTATGATTTATGGAAATTAAAATGGCATGTGTATCTATTAAACTTTCACACTTAAAAGATGATTAAATTTTTCAGAAATACATATTTTCCTGCATAGACAATTTTCTTGTTCGACAATTTTTTTCTATACTACCCATGCGGCAATGGCAAGTAAATTCAAAGGGCTACTAGTGGAATTTTGTTGGCGCTTCTCGATCAATTTAAGTACCTATACTTTCTTTTTACAAATGGAATTGTAAAATTTTTCTGGCTTCCCGCTATCGTTTCGCTTAAGGCGGCAGATACATTAACTTTTATCGGTGAAATCAATTTAGCAAAAAAGTATTTATTCGCACGAATATTGTTTAAAAAATGTTTTAAGAATGAAATTTTACAGAAAATTCTTTTATCTGATTTATGGAAGTTTTTCTGCAAGCATGCAGAGGCAACACTAAAATGCGTTTTTCTCGAAACGACATATTCCGTGACTCAAGCTATTTCGTAAAATTTTCAACAGATTTTGATGAAATTTTACGGAAATATTCTTTAAACCATTCACAAGATCTTCGATTAGGTAAGGTAAGGAGCGTCGTGCACCATTACCTGCTTTTCTGCAGTGGACAGGTACCTTGCAAGTCTCATTTTAGTTTGTGGTACTATATAAAACCATTGTTTCGATTTATTCCTCAAACAAACCAGTGCTTTGAATGAACTTAAAGATGTCTACGGTGATGTGTTCACTTGCTCATTCCAAGGCTTTGAAAAATCACTTCCCCATTTATCGATATTCATTTAGTCGATGATTCTGTAGATTTGAACATTCACATAGAAGGTGAGTTATTATTTCTATTTCTTTCGGATCCTTGCAGCTACTACAGAAGCCTGGCACAGTTATGTCCATCGTATAGGCCAGTGGTGTCCAACCGAATTTGTACTGAGGGCTACTTTGAAACCATGACCATAATTTGCGGTCACTAATTCTTACAAAAATATTTTATTTTTTTTTTAAACACACCCAAATATGAAAAGTTTCTAAATTTGACATTACCAACGTCAGAAAAGCTTTTTTGTTTGCTTGTTGAATCTAAAGAATGCTTTGATATTTGACACTTTTAATGTTGACAAATTAGATTTTGAAGCAAAATAAAAAGTCATGTACAATGAAAAATATAAATGCAAGATGTTCTGGTTTCCTCCATATCAGTACACAATTGTGCAAGTATCTGAAGAATTTATTGACGGCATGAGTGAGCGTCTACAAAGAAATAGCTCTGCACCTACAAAGCTGATGTTGCTGTCAATTTGAAACTAGTTCAGGCAGTGTGAACGACCGTGTTAAATGAAGAACTTTTTTTTTTGTTAGCTTAACAAGTCGATTTGAACATGTTGCTTCTAAAAATGCTTGTAAAAATTGCCGATTCTATTATTCTGTGCATAATTTTGTTTGCGTGCGCTTAAAAATACTGTCGCGAACTACCGGTTGGACACCACTGGTATAGGCCATTACACCAATGGGACAATGATCTGTTAGAACTCTAACAAAATCAGGACTTCCCGTTTGACCAAAAGCTGAGAGTTTTATATTATATGTTTCATTTAAAAAATAGCCCAAGAACAAAATACGAAATTGTACTCAAATAAATTGCAAAATCGCCCAAATCTGTATGGAAAAATAATATATTTTCTTTTTCTTTTGGGCGGTATTTTATAGGAAACTTCTTTTGAAAACGCCTATTTAAATGTACACATCTATATCAGCTCAGTTTGTATTTGCGGATATTTCACGCTTCGCCAGTTCATCCGACGTCCCGTTTCCTTCGATATTGCTATGTCGGGAATCCAGCAGAGAGTGACGCTATGGATATTGCAACTACTGTTCAGAGTTTGTTTGTGGTCGAAATTGCCGAAAGTAACCATACAAATTAAATAACCAAATTTTAGTCTCTTACAATTGGAACAGTCGGAAATATTGCACTTTTATGGATTTGTAGACAGTAAAAGGGGGCGTAGTTAAAACTAAGTATGCAATTACCTAATCTCTAGTTCTCTAAAATCTAAAAGTTTGAACGAAATCCGTTCAACCGTTTAGATTTGAATAAAAGTCAAACCAACAAAAAAAAAGAAAATTATTTTTATTAATATAGATGGATAGATGGATAAAATGTTGTTAACATTTTTATAAACCTATAAAACATAATTAAAAATATATAAGAAATAAATATGATTTATAGCTTATTTTGAATTTTTAGTATGTGTATCATAGGTAAGCTACAGAAAGGTAAATAATGAACTATTTTAAAGTAACATTTCAAGTTTTTGTAGTAAAAACCAAATATATTTACAATAAAAATGTACAATCGAAATGTATATTTTTACATTTTACTTACATTTAAAAATAGTTAACATTAAAACATAAAGTTTTGTTTTAGTATTGAAAATACAACAACTTTATTCTAACAATGACCAATTTAAGAACGAAAATGGAATTCTTATTCAAAATAAAAATATCATTTCTGACTTAAAAACGTCCAATTTTACCCTATTTTTGTCACTGTTGACTTTTAATTTGACGTTTTTATTTTTAATTTTACGTTTCTTCTTTCTCGGTGTACTTAACTCAAAATTCAACAAAACCAATGCGGAATCATATGTACTGTTCAAATTAATTAATTTTTTTTTTTTTTATTTCATGCATGCCTTCTTTGGATAAAAAAAAAAACATGTTCTTAATCAATAAGGATTGTTCATTGAAAGCAATGTAATGTACATTAAAATAAATGTATTGTATTGAAACTAATGTATTGTACATAATGCAATGCATAAATTCTAAAATAAATAAAAAGTTGAGGGCCATTTTTTTTTACTCATAGGTTGGTAATGGTACATAAAAAGTAAATGTTTCCAAAACAAAAGTTTTTTAAAAAGACAAATTTAATTTACAAGGAAAAATATTTTAATTTGTAAGTACGTTTTTATTTTTCTCCGACGTTACCCTGGTGAAAATCTTCAAAAATTCAAATTTTCGTAATGTGAAGTTTCTTTTGTTTTCATAAGAAAAAATCAAACTTTAAGTACATTCGAACTTTCCGCCTGCGGAAAGTGCACAAAAATGTTTCATTTTTTTTTTTAAATAAAAGTTATGCGTTATTTCAGTTTGGTTTTAAATTTGAAACAGCTTTAAACTTTTTATAACTTTTAGTAAGATAGTTTTTTTTTTTAATTTTATCCTTGAACGCATGCAACTGCTATCAAAACTTAATTATAGAACTACGTCAATTTATTACGAGTACACTTGACTATATATATAAAATTTACAGCTGAATGTTATTACAAAAGATCGTGCACAACACCTTTTCACAAAATTCTGATGCTGCTTTTCTTGAAATTTGGAATTAAAGTTTTAGGCTATTAAAAAACTATTGCCTTATTTTTATAATTATTATTGACAACTTAAAAAAATATCATTAGTTGAAATGTGTCTAAATATGTGTCTCACACTTACCACATGTGGCGATCCCGTCTTCACCAGCTCACCTGGATGTTCGGCCAGCAAAACATCAACGGTGCGTTCCAAAAGATTTTCCGGCGTTAAATAAGGACTTGTGTCCACGGGTTTTTTATGACTATCACTGTTTGAATTGTTGTTGTTGTTATTGTTATTACTGGCAGCACTTGAACTTTGATTTGAACTAGAAGCACGCTTAGATGAGCTCGTTGTCGAGCTGACTTCACTTGAAATGTGCATTTTGAGCCAGCTTGTCAAGTTGTATTTTGTTTTGGCCAAATTAAAATTTCGTTTATTGATTTTTTACTTATTTACAACATATTTTACTACAATCACTTTAAGGAAATGAATTTAATTATTTATTTCCTTTTTTTTTAATTTCAAACAGCAAAGGAAACTTCATCAAGCTAATGGTGCGCGCATTATCCTGACTCAACATATGGTGGCATAAATATGCACACATCATCACACATAGCTTAGTTATTGTGCTTGGCATGAATGTGGCTGCGGTCTTTGAAGTCGACTTCAAATTGTATTACAACAAAAACAACAACTACTACTGCAACTTCAAAGGCTTGCAAAGACCTGTTGAATTGAAATTTGTAAAACGGAAACGGAAGTCAAGTTTAACGGCTACAATTTGCAAGCACACACACACACACACTCATTCATACGCCTACTTTTCCCAGAACATGTTGTGTTCTGCCTGTGATGTTATTTGCTGATTTAAAGGGGTTTTCACTCAACTGGGAAGTCAAAGCACAGGCAAAAAAAATGAAAAAACTGTTGTTTAACTTGACTTCCTTGAGTCTTTGGAAAAAGGCTTTCAACTGCTTGTAGTATCGAAACAACTCAATCACTAACAACTCTGTCTTTGATGCTGTCTAAAACAGCTAATTAAAAAGCTGCTTTGTAATTTTTATTCTCACTTCTTTTTGCCTTTGATTTTTCTTGACTTTTTCACTTTTCGTCCGGTCGATGGTGTTGCCAATTTTGAAATAAACAATCAGCAATAAGTGTTGGCGTTCAAAACTTGAACTCTGCTTCTTTTTTAACACTTTGTTTTACACATATCCATCGTTTCCACAAAAACGAGTAAAAACTGCGTATTGTTGTCCACACTCAATGGTTGACGCACACAAATAAAAATACATCCGCTCAATAGCTCAAAACAAAAAAGTTTTTATATTAAAAAATCAAAAATCCTTTAACAATGTGTGTGTGTGTGTGATCCATAAAAACCCTATAGGAACAAACTAACTTGTTTTTAAAAACAACTAATTAAAAAACTAGTTTAAAATAAACCAGTATATGAACTACTTTGAATTATATTAAGGAGGCATCCACTTCAATAAATGAAGTAATTGAAATACTACTTAAAAACCAGTGATTGATAAACTACTTTGAATTATATTAAGGCGGCAACTACTCTGATGTTGGCATGTTTTAATTGAAAATTTTTATTAGATTACAAGCTTATATATATTTAACCATGTTATTTCATCAAATATTATTTACTTTTGGCCATCAGTAATGTTTTCAATTGGTTATTTTAAAGCAATTAAAAAAATAATTTAAATGTAACTAATTTAACAAGTAGTTGAAAATATATGCAGACGACAGTCAATTGACTTATTTAGCGGACACCACCATACAAAATACGTTAGTTCGTTCTATGGAAAAAAGTCAGAATTTCAACTAGTTGTGGTTGACAAAAAACTACTTTATCAACTACTTTTAAATTAGTTGATTTTCCTACAGGGAATGTCAGTATTAAAAAAAAATTTTTTTGTGAATTTTTCATGTTTCAACGTTGAGTATTTTTTTCCTACAGCATCCGGTAAAATTTTTTTTTTCGGAGTTTTATATGATTCGCATATATTTTTGTGGGTGACTCCGACAGATGGTCGTTCGTTAAGTGTTAATGTTAGGGTAATTGTACCGTAAAGCTGTGATAACTATGCAGAGCAAGTTATAAGCTAACTACTAAATGAAACCCATTCTTCCGAAAAATTCGGATGAGTATTAAAACAAGTGTTTCATTCATTTTAAGTTCAAATAAATGTTTTTGCCACAAGTTATTATCAGGCCAGATGTCAAGTTTTTCAAGACAAATCTATCATTTAACTCGATAAATAAAATTTTTGATATAATGAAAGAAAAAAAAAAGCAGAAAATCCGTAATTTTTGGTAAATACTGATGCCAGAAGCTGGCTGATTGTTAATTTGATTAACAGTTTAGATGAAAAAATGTCCGTACACAATTAATAAAATGCAAGATAATTCTTATGAAGTTATTAAATTTCCATCAAAAACTATATATATATTGGACACTTCAAAATATATATTATATTTTTTCTTTATCTTAATGATATTGGAAGCAATACAATTGTCAAAAAACACAAAAAATCACATTCAAATGGTTGTAAAAAATTATTTATTGAAGTTTGAATGATAAAACTGACACATTGTTGTAGCTTGTTTAAGGGGGTCTTCTCATTGAGCAACTTTTTTTTTTTTACTTTTTTGCATTTATTTATAGCTTGGGTAGTTGTGAATATGCCCCTAAAAAGATTTTTAGAAATTCGAAATACTTTAGAAGATACAGCCTTTTTTGTGAAGCAAGGTCTTCGTCAAAATGAGCTATTTTTTTCGACTCATTTTCGAACGAAGCGGCATAAAGTAACCACCGAATTCCGTTGAAAATGTTTATTGTTAGGTAAAAACGTGTTTGCACACATATTCATACAAACATACGAATACACATTTCTGCTTATTTTAGGGGTTGAAGCATTTTTTGAGTCCAGGTGTTCAACTGAAAGCATCATTTAGTTCAGTTTGTATCGAGTTGAGCAACAGACGCGTGCGCTTCAGTGAACGGAAAAGTAAATTTTTCATAAATTTATTGTGATTTTTGTAAAATGGATCGGAAAAGTAATAAAAAAAAAAAAAAACGCCCAAGTGAGCGTCAGAATCGTGCTAAAAAACGCGGGTTTAGTGGAAATCAGCATCTTAGACCAGAGGATTCTGAATATACCAGTACATCGGCCAAGAAATTCAAGAATAACGAAGACGACGAAGTATCAATCAAAAACAATTTGAAGTATTGCATTCTCGAGTTCTGTTCTGTGTTTACCACGTTGTCAGCGTTGGTAATTTGTGCCTAATGCAAACAAAAAATTGAGTTCTCAGAAGCCTCACCAAATGGAGTTGGAT
Source organism: Coremacera marginata (assembly GCA_914767935.1). Classification (NCBI taxonomy): domain Eukaryota; kingdom Metazoa; phylum Arthropoda; class Insecta; order Diptera; family Sciomyzidae; genus Coremacera; species Coremacera marginata. The sequence goes on from OU612046.1 coordinate 5,317,190, forward strand.
TTAAAGTCGCTTTGAACTGCGCCTGCCCACGCACAACATATATTCCTTCGTCACCTATGATCGGAAAATCATATGAAATTAATCGACGCTTGGTTGTTGCCATGCGGCTTTTAGGGATTGGGCCAAAAGGTATAACCATGTTTTGTGGCCTCATGGACCTCGAACAAAGTTTGTCCAACAATCTGTACTATACTATCCTACAAAATTTGTACGTTGCTGGAAAAGCCATGTACGAACATGTCATTTCAAAAGCTATTGGAGAAGAAAAAGAGGCTATGATCGAAGCGAATCCAGAGTGCGATCCCACTTTATTTACTGTGTCGGGGGATGGGACTTGGAAGAAGCGTGGCTTTGCTTCCCTTTATGGTGTCACAACTTTGATTGCCAAGCATACCAAAAAAATTGTTGACACTGTCGTAAAATCTCGTCTGTGTAACAGCTGCAAATATTGGGAAGCCAAGAAGGAAGAAGAGCCAGAGGCTTACCAAATTTGGCTTGATACTCATGACGAAGAATGCACCATAAACCATGAAGGAAGCTCTGGGAAAATGGAGGTGGACGCTGTAATAGAGATGTTCTCCAGGTCGTTTGAAACACACGGCATAAAATATGTAAAGTATATCGGCGATGGTGATTCGCAGACCTTCAAAGGTGTATTAGATGTCGACCCCTATGACGGTGACCCTATAGTGGAAAAGAAAGAATGCATTGGGCATGTGCAGAAGCGAATGGGCACGCGACTTCGAAAAATAAAAAAAGAAAATAAGTGCATTGGAGGCAAAGGTGCGGGCAAGCTCACCGACAAATTAATACCCGAGTTGACCACATATTATGGCCTTGCGATCCGCCGTCATCCTGACTCCGTGGAGGATATGAAAAAGGAAATTTGGGCCACTTTTTACCATAAGTGCTCCACCGATGATAAACCGCAACACCAAAATTGCCCCACCGGTGCGTCAAGCTGGTGCGCATGGCAGAAAGCAGCTGCTGAAGGTACGTTAGATAGCTTTCACCACACGTATGCACCTCTCGACAAGAAGGTGATGGAGGTAATAAAACCAGCTTACGAAGCGCTGTCGGCAGATAATTTGCTTGAAAGATGCCTTGGATCTGAAACTCAGAATTCCAATGAGTCCTACAATTCTGTTCTTTGGTCACTTTCGCCCAAACACATCAACTCAGGCGCACGCACCATCGAAGTGGCCAATTTCATTGCAACGTGCCTCTTCAACGACGGTTTTATACCCATACTTAAAATTATGGGTTTGATGGGTATTGCGATTGGCAAAAACGCATACGAATACGCACTATCTCGCAATGAAGACAGATTGAACCGATCAGAGACTCGAGCTGCGGCATCATCAAAAGCTGGCAGAACGGCTCGCAGAGCAGAGAGGGCAGCAGAAAGCAGTTTCTACGAAAAAGAGGAAGGTGGCCTGTATGGAGCTGGCATCGCCGACTAATATTTGTAATTAAAAATTGTCAGCTCTTTAAAACTGCATTTAAACATTTTTGATTTTTTTTTTTTCCCCCAAAAAAATTACTTCAAACTTTAAACGCGTTTATCTCGAACCCACGTTTTTCGAACTGGCGGCCATGATATCTCCAGTTCAACTGAACCGATTTTCATGAAACAAAGTGGAATCGACGCAGAATTGTCACCATTCTCGGGTGAACCTCGACCATAATTTTAAAAAATTTTTTACTATTTTTTTTTTACACTAAACTACAAAAAAAAAAACCCGAAATTGAAATAATTTTTTTTTGAATGGCCGCCATTTTGTCAAAAAAAGTCACAAAATTAAGCTTGAGGTTCACCCGAGAATTACATCTATACTGATTATAACCCCGTTTTTTTTTCATTTCAGACGCTCCGGAGACCCGGAATCGTGGCCGCCGTGACGACACCTTTTTTTTCACCACCAACTTTGAAGTCTCATTACTTTTTGAACAGCCCCACGTATCGAGGCAAAAAAAATTTTTTTATTTACTTTGAACCTTTTGTAATACAATAAATATAATAAATAATATAATAAATAATATAATATAATATAAAAATAATATAATAAAAAAAGTTTTCAATTATTCTTTGCGTTTTCAAATAAGAATTTTTTTAAAAAGGGTCAAAAAAACGGGTTTTGAATGAGAAGACCGCCTTAATTCTTTTTTGATTTTTCAAAAACTTTCAAGCACGTAAAAATTAAAACATCAAAAATGCACTTGAAAAATCGAATAGCCTTGATGCTTGAAGGGATAAAATTTTTTTATTTGCTTAGAATAAAAGAGGTTACCATGCTTTCATTAAAATTTATTCAAAGTTATCATCATCAACATCATCATCATCATCATCGTTTCCTCGAGCATAGGGCCTAGAGGGGCCCTAAAAAAACGATAGGTCAAAAGTTATCATAGTTTTTGATTATTACCTATAGTTCCTGTATAATGATCCCAACTTTTAGATACATAGTTTTGAAATTCCTTGAAACAAGATTTGAATTTTTTTTTATTTAGTTTGCCAAAATTGGAAATCATTTGAAATTTTTAAAAATTGTATTGAAAATCTTCAAAAATAACAAATTTTATTATATAAAATATTAAAATCTTAAAAAAAAAATATATGTATCGTTTTGGGCAAACATGCCACTAGAACTTAAAAAGCATAAATTAAATTAAAAACAGTTTTTTCCCAAGTAAGATTATTTTTTGTGAAATTTTTTGAAATTCTTAAAAATATAAATTTTTTTGAGAGTAACATTTATGAGCTTTATGCCAAGTAGTTCATGAAATAACAGGTCGATACAACAATAAGTTTATTTACAGAACAAACCACCAGTAGACTAGGCAGCGGTTTTTTAATAATTAAGATAGATTATTAGTTAATTATTTAAGATTATTTGTATTTTATAAATCACAAAGTTTCACTTTAACCCCGCTGTTGTAATAGAAAAAATTAATAACAAAAATATATCTAAATTCTAAAAGTTAAAAATTTTTAACGACTTATTAGAATTAATTAAACAAAAAAAAAATAAAAAGGAGTGTAAACAAAAAAATCAATTTTGAAGCAGCTACTTGTGACTTGTTATGGAAAAAAAGCATTCTTATATCTTAAGTTCGCTGTACTAGGGTTGTAAAAGATTGCAATCCTTTTGCAAACCAATAACTTTAGGTGATGATTGCATTCTTGAAATCATTTCTGATTGCAATCACTTTAGCATAAGAATTCCTGGATCACTTTTAAACTATTGAATGCATAAAAAAGTTGAAGTCATTATGGATTTCATTAAAACTAAAATCATAGTCACGACTGCAAAATGAATTTTATTGCATTCCTTAATTCGTTTGAAAAGATTGCAATCACCTTAAGTCTTCGTTGAAGTCTATGAATGCAATTTAAAATGCTTGTGGTCAAATTATTAAAATTTTTAAAAACAAAATTAAATCATGACCATAAATTATCACAATGTATAATATCTTAATATCTAATTCGAAAGCTTATATGTAACAAAAACTGTTACGAATTTCGCATACTTTATTCATTATGCATACTAAATTTCTTAAAAAATTTTTTGATGCCATCAAAAGACTTCAAGTGATTTCAAGTTATTTCAAAATTGATGATTTCGTGGACTTCAAATTTATTACAATTGAATTGAAGGAGCACGTCTTCACTTCTTGTGAATTTATTAAAAAACTTCAACAGAAACGTTTACCAATTGATTTCAAAATCATAACTTCAAAATAATTACTGATTTCAAAACTTGAAGTCATGAAATCTTTAAGTAATTTAATAAATCAAATCATTTCTTTGGCATTTAGTGTCAGATTTTTATTAGATGAATGCAATTTTTTACAAGCCTACGCGATACACTGTAACATCTCATAACTTTTTTAATTAACCATGAATAAATGTCTCAATTCATGAATCACTCAATTTATTCAAATTTTTTATGAATATATGACAATATTTCTGCATAAGCAAACATTCAAAAATTAAAATTTTTATTTGTGATAATTTTCCCTGAAATAAACAATATGTATTTTCTGAAAATTATTGATGTATTTTTATATTAGTTGTGAAATATTTTTTTATATTTTATTTTGAATGTTTCTACTTCAAATGTAAGTGTTGTTCAGAGGTTGAATTGAGTATTACAGGTATATTTTTCTTTTTAAAAAATTCTGTTCAAAAAAGGAATAATAAATTTAATAAAAACTCATTTCTTTTGAGTTTGAACAAAAATATATTGGTTTGATATTTGTTTGTTAAAATTTGTTAAAATTTTTACCCAGAATTACTTCTTACAAGGCGTGGTTTCAATGTGAATATTTTTCGCAAGTTTTTTAAGCTCATGCAACATTTTTGTTCACTTTTTGGGGTAACCCTACAGCCGTTAATATTCATCGTACAAAAATTAAATATATTTTAAAATATCAATGATATGGCAGATGAAACGAATATTTAACATTAGATTTTGTCATGTATTTAATAAAGTCTCAAAATAGCAAAATCTAAGAAGAAAAATACACATTTTCATATGAGAAAAATTATGCATAAAATGCTTCAGTAGCTGCTTACGTTGTTGTTATGGTTGTTGGTATCGTGTCGTTTGTTGAAAGTAATTGTTTTACGACAATTTCTCAGTGACTGCTGGTTGTCAGCAAGATTAATACAATAAATAATACCCAGTAAAACAGACCCAGTATATATCTCAAAAAAATTAAATTACTACGACGCAGGTAGTATGCAGGTATATGCAGAGACTGCACATGAACGTTGTGCTATGAAAACTCCATTTATTCTTAAAATATCATAATAAATTCGAATTATTTATTATATTATTATATTTATACCATATAAAAAATATATTTTGTTTGCTAAAACCTGAACTTTTAATGGAATTCAAACAATAAATTCATATTTTTCCAAAATATTTATTTGCATTTATTAAACATAACATTGAATTACATTTATTTTGAATCAACATAAAAAAAAACAAGAACAACAAAATTATCACCAAATATAACGAACGAAAAATTCTACGCTCACACTTACGATACTGTCGAAACTGTGTCTTTTTTGTTTATGATTTTTTTTTATTTAACAAGTCATAAAAACGAATATCATTTCAAAACATGCAATGGTATTTCTTAAATCTGAGCAATTTATTTTGTACTGAAATTTTTTTGTTCTTTTAATGTTTTAGTTATTTCTGAAGAAATTTTTTGTTCATTACCGAAACTAAATTTATTTTTTAACAAAATTATACTGTTCATATTTTATCGGATTAAAAAATAAAAAATTTATTTTAAGTTTTGATTCACAGGCAATATTTCCAAATCAACATGTGAAAAGTCTCACCGTTTTACGGTATAAAGCACTGGCCAGCCGCGCTTACATTGAAGTATTTCTGAAGAGGATATTTTTTGCAAACTGTTGATGACAATAATAATAACCACCGAATGGTGACGATGATGTTAATGATGAGTCGTCCACATGTGATTGTGTTGCTCCACAGAATCCATAAAAACGGGAACCGCGCTCAAATAAATGTCCGGGATTTTTTTTTTTTTGCAACACTAAAGGACGCAGTTTTCACTGTTTAAAAAAGCAAGAGAATTTTTTGTGATATAACAAAAAAATTAAAAAATTAAAATGAAAATACTACGTAGGCTCAAACCAACAAATGCTCACACACACACACACACACCCAAGTGTGTGTATATAATGGCATACTCACACCAACAGGAAGTCGCAAACAATTTGCAAGCAATTGAGGCAAAAGTTTGTTTTATCATATGTTTTTGTTTTTTTTTCCTGTTGTTGTTGTTGTTGCTTTTTTTATATTGGTAACAACTTGAATGCGCCAGAGACCGAAAAAGTGGCAACAAATGCGGCCAACACGATGCCAGCTGCGCGTATGGATTTCGCTCATTCACACATTCACACGGACTTTTTATAGTTGTGGAAGAAAAAAATAGATTCCACATCCGCAAAAAAAATATTGAAAAACAACAAAATTAAATTTTAAAAAAATGTGTTAAAGTTAAAAGTTGAATTGTTGGCCATATTGTGTGCGTGTTTGTTAACGCATATATGAGTATAAACAGCTTTTGTTGGCAGTAGAGTGTGTGTGTGGCGTTGACAGAAGTTGAAGCAGCGCTCGGTTCATTACAAATACTTGCACGTTTATACGTTCGTGCTAGTGTGAGTGAATTAACAGTCGCGGATAATGGTTGACCAGAAAAAAAAACACAAAAATAAACAAACAACAAAAAAAAAAAATAACAATTTTGCAAATCAACAATTGTAAAAAAATAGATAAGCGATTGTGTCTACACACAAAAAAAAAACTTATGTTCTGAAGAATTTTTAATAAAAATCACACGCTGTAACGGAATAGAATAAATTTATTGAAAAACTCTTACAATTTTTTAAATTTCTGATAATTAAAAAATTGGAGAAAACACAAATTTGAGAGTTTTTAAATGTCGTTTAAAATATTTTAAGTATTTTAATTTTATTCAGTGTCTTTTTCACGCTAATACACCAAAGACACTTAATGTGACATGTGAAGCCTTTTTTGATATGTGAATATTTTTCAAAATATAAACCTAATAAAGGTTTGCCACATTTGCATGGTTGTCGTCATCAGATGCCGTGCTTTGTGTAAATTGAGTATAAAACTATCAGTATTTTTTTATTTTATTAATTGTTTGTATTCTTTTATATTGCTTATAATAATAACAACAACAACAAAGGCGCTACACAATGAGTTGTTCATATCTGATAATATAAAAAAAGTGATATTTAAATATTTGTACTCCGTGGCGTATGAGTGACTGAAACTCTTAACGATTAATGTCGATCATGCGTCTTTTTTTGGAGTGTTTCCAAAGGGTTGATTAATATAGGAATAATAGAATAGAAAAATAATGAACTAAAAAGAACAAAACTGTTAACTATAATATAATAGATATTCCATTTTTTTATGATAGCAAAATTTCTAAAAAAGCGCCTTAAAACCGACTTTAAATCGCCCAAAACATCTTTTATGGCATACAGCAGGGGAGGCCAACACGTCGACCGCGGGCGACCGATCGACCGTAAAGGTTTTGAAAGTAGCCCACGAAGCTAAAGTTAAACAATTTGCTTTCACTTAAACTAATTTTTGAAAAATCTTAGTTCGATAATTTATTCTTGTGCAAGGCATACACTTTGCAACTGTTGGTACAACGCGTTTGGTATCAAGTTAGGCGTTTTACTCACAAACGTTACAATTTTGTGTACAATCTCATAACAATTTGCCAAAAAAATCAAACTCTTTTGATATTGCGTACAACAGACACAACTCAATACAACGAGCCCAAAAACTTTGCAATATCATGCATAACCTCCTCATATTGTACCAACAGTCGCAAAGTGTAAACGAAATTAATTAATTTTGTAGAGTATGAAATCACATAAAATCGCGGAAAATCATGGCGCAGACGGATTTAGGTTAGGAGCTTATTTTTTGCCAATGCCAGTTTAGTAGTTATTTTGAAAAGACCGAATTTTTATTAAATTTATTCCCTGAAAATATAATATAGTTAGAAAATACTTGCAAAAAACTTATGTTTCCACCTTTAGATTTTCTTAGAAAAAATTTTATAAAAATTCGGTTTTTCTTAAAATAACTCTTGAACCATCAATGGCATTGTCAAAAAGTAAGCTGTTCTCTTAAAGTCCAGATATTGTTCATCCGACAAAAAAAAAAACATTAAAATACATGGAAATATACAAAAGTTCCATGGCTGCAAATATGCATATAATGTAAAATTTTAAAAATTTTTTACTTAGAAGGCCAATATTTTAAAAACTGCAAGAGACAATGCATTAAACTACACAGAAATGGTTAGGCACAAATACAAACTCCTTTAAGGTCAGTGAAATCGACTGATGCGTTAGAAAGATACGGTCCAATTAACAGAAAAATAATCGTTTTTTACATTTTTGCCTTTATCTCCAAAACCTGACCTGATAAAAAAACGGACTACGCACAAAAATACATTCGGAACTACTTTCATCTTTTCTGGTCCAAGACCGTGTAAGACTATGTTATATAGTAAAATATGTATGAAAAATTTGAAGAGTCCTCAAACAGTTTGCCCGCATTCATAGTCGCACGCAGTCTATATTTTACAGAATAAGTAGAGGAAAAAAGTTTGGCCACACCCGGCATACAGTCGAATTTTCATTTATCGAATCCAGAAGGAGTCGAAAATTAGTTCGGAATATAAAAAATTCGTTATGTTCTACGAAAACAAAAAAATTAAACTTCTATCAAAATAAGAATAATAAAATGTGAAAAGTGTTCTCAAAATGAGTTCATAATAGTGAGCAGTATTTTGTATAGAAGTTTTTTATATAGAAGTTCGACTATACTCTTAAACGATGAAAAATTTACATTTGAACCTAATGTTGCAACATCGACTTTGAACATAAAGAAAAGAATGAATATTTTCAGCTAGCCTTAACTCTAATGGAAAAGAGAATTCAAATACAATTAGAAAATAAACAAAATGCGAAAGTGATAATAGGAATAAGTAAGAATACAAATGCTCGTGTATAGAGTTACGAGATTTATTTCTAATTTACTTTTAAAACTCAATTAGGTAAATAAAAAAACAAAAATTCTGAGTTGACTTTCTTCATAAAAAAGTTCTCTTATTCAAAAATTTAAGATTATCCCATTAAAATAATAGAATAAATTCTAAAAAGTTCTGATATTTTTCTCTATATGTCTGAAATACCAACTGTAGGAAATTACATGCATCGCATACTTATATGAATATAAGTTTGTTTTTATAAATTATTTTAAATAGGAAAAATAAATTATTGTAAACCATTGTCAAGTGCTTTGTAAATAATTGTTTTGAAAATTGTGAGTTATTAAAATATCGTCATGTGGCTCAAACACTTAAAACATCACTCTTAAGCAATGAGCTTAGGCACAATTATGGCTTTTTTTATAAAACTATGAAAGTAATTGACAAGTTTATTTAAAAACAAAAAAAGGAATGGTCATTTTAGCTCTTGAAAGGACTTTGACCGAGCTTCTTATGATCAATTGTGTTGTGTCCATTTCGCCATTTCGTTTTTTTTTTTCTATACAGATTTAATGTAAGATAATCAAAATATAAAAGAACAGATTTGAATAGTGAGTTAATGTTGCTCTCTGAAAATATCTGCAGACTTCCTTCAGTCTATTTGTTTTTGATGATTTTTCATGAACAATGAGTCAATGGACATTATTTCCCGATAAGGTCCAAATGATAAGGTCTGGATAAGATTTTTATGATAAAATTATATATCCTTCTTTCTAAGTTTTTGGTAAACAAAAATTAGGGCGTTTTTCCATATTTTACTTTTTTTCATATTTTAATTTGGCAAAAATGCCCGATTTTTCTTTGGGCCTATATTACAAGCTTATTTTTCGGTCCTTTCTTCCTTTTCGAATATTTGGAAAAAATTCCCGAAACTTATTGGCACAAACACTCGTTAGAATGACATAATCACCAGAAATTACGGCATTTTTATCTAGGAATTAATAACAAATTTTGTATGGAAAATTTCGGATTTTTTTTTTTTTTTTTTTTTTGTTTTTGCATAAGTTCATCGGGCGTAAGTTTGGGAGCTCCTGCAAATCATCCAAAGAAAGAAGTAGAAAAAAAAATATATTTTGAAGTATTTAATATTAATGACTTTTTTAGGTTCTTAAATAGACACAAACAGCTCCGTGCAGCTAATTTGGGACATTAGTTTTTGAAGCAAACATAAAAAAAAAAAATAAAACGAAATGGCCATTTCAACGGCTTATGTTCTCAAGAAGCTTTTCATGGCAGTTTTTACTCTCTAAGGTTTGTCATTGTCTGCAGAGAGGTTGAAATTGAAAAAATGTTGTGTGTCAGATGGAGGATTCAAACCTGGGTTCTCTGGCGTAAGAGTCACACACTCTACCCACTACGCCACGGCCGCCACTAACAGCAAACATACAACAATAAAATTCCAAGAGTGTAGCATAACCCTAAGTATCGATACGTTTTCTATAGTTCAACCCTGGTACTTTCAAAACACAACATTAGCAGCACTTTTTTTTAACGTTATTTGTGCAAAGTGAAGTCATTTCATAAGTTTTTGAAAAGCTAATTGTGCATTTAATTAAGAACAGTTACAAAATTCGAAGTTATTGGCTAAATAATCAAAAGGAAAAGGTTTGTTTATAGTTTTTTTTTAGTTATTTTACGACTTATTTTACAATTGTTTTTTTGTAATTTAGAATGGGTAAAAATAAATCTTGTGAAGTCGGCACACGTAAAGTAATTATTCAGATGCACTACAATAGAAGCTGATGTAGACAAATCTTAGTTCCCTGCAGCCCTAAAGGTTTCCGAAACCATTGTGGTTAATGCTCTACAGTATTTTAAGAAAAATGCGACGGTTGAGAAAGTTACAACAGCTCGCAAAAATACTCTGATCATCCGAGAATCAAAAAAAATCCTCACAAATCAGTCTATGGTGAAACCGAAGCTGCCCCATCAGCAGATACAATAAAAAGACTTTTGCGTAAAGCCGGTCCCTATGGAAGTATTTCTCGGAGGAAGCCGCTACTATCTGAAGTAACCAAAAGAAGAGACTTGAGTTTGCAAAAAATTATCGTGCTTGGACTGTGAGGGATTGGAAACCAAACTAAAATTAATAGAGTTTTTCCTGATGGTAAAAAATATGTCCGTCGCCTGAGATCAAAGGAGTTCAACCCTAAGTACACCCGAGCTACTGTGAAGCATGGTGGAGGAAGTATCATGCTTTGAGGTGCTATGTCATGGCCTGATATCGGCCCTCTGCATAAAATTGAGGACCGTAAGAACAGGTTCCAGTATATTGACATTCTTGAAAATGTTCCCTTATTCGGAGGAGAATATGCCTGTTACATGGATACTGCAACAGGACAATGATTCGAAGTAAACAGCAAGACTAGTAAAGCAGTGATTTATCGATAACCAAGTGACTATTTTGGACTGGCCATCTTGCAGTCCAGATCTAAATCCCATTGAGAACCTATGGCAAACTGAGAAAAACGAGGTGAGCCTTCTGAAGATCAACAATTTCGATGAACTTTACAGCGAAACCAAAAGAGTTTGGGTAGCACTACCAACGAATATTTGTGAACACCTAGTTGAATCCATGCCGCGCAGATGTCAAGCTGTGATTGATAGCAACGGTTTTGCTACCAAATATTAAAAAAAAAATCAATAAAATTTATATTAAAATATAAAAATTGATATGTCCTTAATTATCTGCATGACTTGTTTGAGTTCCTTTTCATGTTTTTTTTTTAATTTAAAAAATATTGATTGAAAACTGTAAAACTAAATATTTAAACTTATCTTTAATTAACTAAACTTAATATTTAAACTTAATATTTAACTTTATTTAATTTTAATTTTATTAAAATTTAAAGGCTCTAATAGAAAGGCAATGAATCTCTGAAGAAAGTATCAAGCAAATTTCAATGATTTTTTGTCTTAAAAATAACAATATTATGGAACAAATTAAACTTTACTTAGTGTCCCTAATTAGCTGCACGTAGCTGTATATTTTCTTTATCTGTATGTTTTGACGGGCATTTTGAATTTTTTTATGAGAAATATCTTGCATTTTCTGAATTAAATTTTCAGACGTTTCTTCAACTAATGTCTACCTATCCATGGATTTGTGTTGCTGGCACCACCATTCCTCAGAACAAAAGTGCAGACATCTTTTTCCCCGTTATAAACAACTTTCGGGTAAAAGGGTTAAGATTGTAACTATTTAGATTTTATACAACAGGAAAATTATCCATGTATGTTAGGTTGTCCCAAAAGAGTTGAAAGTGTGTTTTTTTTATAGCATACCCTCAAAATTTGTTCTTAAATTTGGAAATAAATATAAATAAAATTTCGTGTGCCTAGGACCACGGCAGTTCGTACTGACTTACATCGAAACCTGTCAGTACTTGGCGATATGTGGAAAAAACTACCAATTTTTTCAAAAACCCCCAAATAACTTTTATATAAGTGTAAAATTTTAAAAAAAACTAGTTCAGAACTCGTATTTTATTTAATTTTTCTTTAAAATAATTGATAGCTTATTTAAAAGTGGATTAAATACGATTAAATAACATTATAATTGAATAAAAACAACCAGAGTTGTGATTTTTTACTTTTCAAAAAAACTATTTTTTGTTCTTGCTGTAATAAAAAAAAAAAAAATCTAAAAAATCCAAATTTGAAAACATTTAACTGTAATCTTGTGAAAATATTTTCTTAAGCTTACCTAAGGCAGATGCAAAAAATTGTGTAATTTTGTTGAATAACTTCGAAAAAATTTCGAGTTTGAGTATTTTTACGAAAAAAATCCCCAAAAATACAATACTTTAAAAAACAATAGCATGGATAGTTTAGGCATAATCATGAGCTATTTTCTGCAAGCAAATAAAAAAGCCAAAATTCGGAACTTGACTTTATTTCAAAAATTTTTAAAGAAATTATAAAGAGTCGAAAAATACACATTTCTCAATCGGAGAAACTTTAATAATACTCAAAAAATAATTCTGATTTTCATTTGAAAAACTTTTGAATTCCAGGGTGGCCAAAATACCGTTTTTTTTTTTTGGTTTTAAGTACATTAACGATAAAGTCCCCAAAAGTCAAGAAATGCTCTTCATTTTTAACACTAACGTGCTAATTTCACTAATTTATCCCTAAAACACACGAAAACCAAAACTAAAAATTAAAAATTATTTAATAACTAAGCCAATTTTTGCTAAAATTTAATAAAATTGAAATTTTTCCTAAATATTTGAGCAGTGCTTTCAATTTAGAAAACTTTTTCTTAAATTGCACCGTGTTTGAACTAATATTTGCTGATTTGCTTTTAAGCAAAACAATTGCTTAATTTTAGCAAAATAGTTTTCTCCGTGTATAATCCATGCCTACATTAAACTTGACTCCCGGTTTCTTATTAATTTTTTAAAATGTTTGAGTTATATATCAATCAAGTGCTTTAAAAAGTGCCAAAAATAGTGAAAATATGGTACAAATCTGTTAAGAATTTTAATTTTATATCCAAAAAAAAATTTGAAATAATTTTTATAAATTATTTTTTAGAATTTTAGTTAGCTATAAAAGAAAAATTTTTTGTTGTTTTTTTTTTTAATTACAAGAAAAATTTTAATTCCAACTTTGTTCAACACGAAGTACTGTGATGAAGTTTTCAAGACGATTTGAAATTTTTTCTTTCTTTTTTTATATAATTTTTTTCACTTGCTTGCATTTTCAAATCATACTTTTTAAAAATTGGATGTTGTTAATTTTGTTTTTTTTTTTTTATTCACTTAATTTGCACTACTTAAGTGACCGACGCAGCGCGTATTTAATGTCCAGATACAGTAGCGACCGAAGCGAACGAAAGGATTCACTCAAATTACGGAGATTTCAATTATACTGGCGATCGAATCAAACGACGCAACGATATTAAACTATTTTTTGTGGTAACCATGAACGCGACCACCATGAGAGCGTCGTCAACATCAGTGGTAACAACCACGACGACATCGACGTCAGCATCTTGGTTCTTATAGTAGTTGTTGTTGTTTTTGTCGTCGCCACCGTTGTCAACGCAATCATCATGAAGAAAGCCAACCATTTGCCGCCCAACATTTTTACGAATGAACATTCCACCATCATCAACATCATTAACAGCAACATCAGAAGCAGCACTGGCAGCAGCGTCGTCAGCAATAGCAGAACCATCAACATCATCTTCATCAGCATAAGCCACACCAACACAATCTTTACTCCTTTCTACTCCCTACAAATTTCGTTTTTTTTTTTTTTATTCTTATTGTTTTTGTATTTCTACTACTTACACTCGCACATATAAATCTACTTTTTCTTGGCTTTACAGTCACCGCGAGAACCAGTAGCAGTGGTTGCTCTTGTGGTGTTGCAATACCGCACCGAAACCCAACCGAACCGAACCGAAACTTTACCAGAAAAAACCCCAAACGCATATAACTGGCTCACCTATATAAGCCACAGCCGCTCAAGGATTTTTATGTAACGTCAGGATGAGCCAGATAAAACCAAAAGAAAACGACACTGGAAAACCAACGATGCCAACCAACAACTAAAAAAAAAAAGTCAACAAAGAAGAAAAAAGCTCAAAACGCAGTTGAGTATTTTTTTTCACCTTCTTAGACTTCCAGCAGCTTAATTTATGTGACGTTTTCATTGTAGTCAGCTGGAAGTTGTGTAAGAAAATAAAAAAACCTGTTATTCGAGCAACATAATAATAAAAATTTCACCACATCACCCACCAAAAGCCAGCCCCAACATCATCACCCATACCTAAAATACAACAGGCAACAATATTTCGCGAGAGTCCTGCCAGCGTCAAATTCGACTCAATTCTTCCATAACTTGAGCAGTTTCCGCTACTAGCTAGCCTCCCAAATGCCAACAATTTTTCTTTCTCCTTTTTTTCCTACGACTTTTTTGAGTTGGGGGGGTGGGTGCAGTCACGCAGGGTGGTCCATTCAGAAAGAATGACAAAAAATATGGCAATAGGGGAGGTTATACAGCCATTCCAATGTAATGACTTGAACAACTTGGAGATGTTGGTACACCACGTAATGGTACAGCGATGGGAGCAGCGGTAATAAAATAAAAATATCCAACAAAAACAACCCCTAAGAAACCAGACTGGAAAACATAAAATAGAAAAATGAGAAAATTCTTAAAGAAACCTCAAACTCTCGCGAAAAAGCTTACAGAATGAGCTGAAGTAAATAAAGACAAGACAAAAAAATACAAAAAAAAAAACAAACACTCAAGAAAAACGGGGAATTGAGAAAAAAAAATGCTGAAAAGAAGTCTCAAGCATATAAGACCAGCGCAATATCAAGCAGCGTGTTGGCAGGCAGAGCAATAAAAACTGACTACAACAACAACAATTTTGGGGCATACCTCAAGATATACTTAAACCGAAAACCTCCAAATAGCAGGCAAGCCACATTGAGGCTTACACCAGGATGTACTGTGTTGGCAAGGAGAAGATGTTTAAGGATTTTCAATTATAGACTTTTTTTGTTGTTATTTCTACTTTTTTCGAGCATGGGTAGCATGGAGTGGTATAATCTTTCCTTTTTTTTTTTTTTGTTTTCTTGAAAAAAGCTTAAAATATGAGTTATTTAGCTGCGCCAATGTGCTTGTGGCTACACATTGTGGCTTAAGACAACCCATTTCTTGGATTTCTTTTTTCATATACCCGTTGTTCCTCCCACAATATTTTTACATATGATCCATTTTTTTCTTTTTTTTTCTCCAACATTAATGTAGGAATTATAGAATACCACAAAATATTTCATATATTTATAACCTCTACTCTTGCTCTATAAGGGCGGAGCCTCGATATCATTTCTTGGTACCGCTTCTTTCACTCACTCACTCACTCTGCTTCTGCTGCTGACAACAACAAAGTCTTGTATGTTGTTTATTGGCACCCTCATTATTGTGGTGTGATATGATGTATATAGCGCTTCAAGGAAAAAAAAAAACAGAAAAAGGGTGCGTGTGGTTAAAGTCGAAAACCACAAAAATTACTATTCACTGCGGTTAAAAGAGTGACAGAATTCGGTGACCAATCGAACTATTAACACCATAGAAGGGTTCATAAAGAAAAAATAAAATGGCGTTTCATCAATAAATACTGATACTGAGAAATAGATTGTGAACATTTATATCAAAGACAAATGGGAAGAAATAAAAAAAAAAACTTTTCAAAATATCAGTTGACTAACAGTTAACTAATGAAATGGATCTTTAATTGAAATTTAATAAATTTAAAGCTAATTTTTAAAAATACTCTTCAAATCAAAATATTTTAAAATAAATTAAAAACTGCCACAATTTATTTTTCATGTACAAACTGGTACGAGCCCGACCTCAGAAAATAGGATGAATCATCTTTTTTTCAAAAAAAAACTTCTCACGCCTTCTATGGTTTAATATCAACGAATTGTTGGTGCCAAAGCATGGAATCGTGAAAAGAAGTAAACAAAGAGCGCAACAACAAATCTTTGCAAAATTAATGTAGTCAATTTTTTGAACCTTTGCTTTGTGCTAAGAAGTAGAAAAACATTGCATTTTAAATTGGAAAACACACAACTGCAATTCCGCTTTGGTTTTAGCAGAAGGTGTGCTTATAAGATTTTCAAAGATAAAAGATAAAGATTTTCCATTAATGGACTGCATAACCCACAGAAGATTACTGATGAGTTGGTGTAGCGACCAACGAAACAGCTGTCTAGTCTGCTGGTGGTTGTTCTGTAAAGAACATTGTTGTTTTGGCGACCTGTTGCTTCATGAAATTACTTGGCATAAAGCTCTAAGTGCAATTCTTAAAAATTAATTTTTTTAATATGAAGAAATAGGCTGTGAACATTTATATTAAGGACTGTGGAAATTATATAACAAGGAGGAAGAAACATTTTCAAACTTTTTAAATTAACTCGTCAAACCAAAATATTTTAGTAGCTGATAATTTCGCAAAAACAACGAAACACATCTATCTAAACATATGTATATTTGTAATCTTAAATTTGATCTTTAAGATTAAATATTTCGAATAATAAGAAAGAATTTCTCTGAAGTTAAAAAGCATTCGTTCTATAATAGCAAAGGTTTATTAACAAATCTATCTTCTATATACATAAAAAAAAAGTGGAAAAAGCGTCTGTTTCCCTCTGCTGCCCGTAATTTTCAACCAATTTAGTCGATTTTTTTTTAAATGTTGATAACACATGGTCCAATAAGTCCCGAGACTAAGTAATAAAAAAACCTTTTTTTACAAATATTCTTTTTTATTCATCAACATAGGTTCCTTCAAGAGCAATACATTCATTCCACTGCTTTTTCAACTTTTCAATACCGGTTTTGTAGAACGATTTGTGCTTCACCTCAGAATACACTTCAGTTTCAGCCATCACCTCTTAATTGGAGCCAAATCTCAGCAAAGAGCCAGTAGTCGCTGGGGGCCAAATCTGGCGAATACGGTGGATGAGGAAGCAAATCGAAGCCCAATTCGTGGTTTTTCACCATCGTTTTCATCAATTTGTGACACGGTGCATCAAAGAAAAATTTTCTCCAAGTGAAATGGGGCCGATTTTTCGCGATTTCATCCTTCAAACGCTCTAACAATGCTATATAATAATCGCTGTTGATTGTTTTTCCCTTCTCGAGATAGTCTATGAAAACAAAATTCCATGCGCATCCCAAAATACAGATGCCATAACTCGCCTCCAGGCGACTGTTGTGTTTTTGGTCGCTTTGGTCTGCTTTCATCGGTTGCTCTCCACTCAGCTGACGACCGTTTTGATTTCGGTGTGTAATGGTGGATCCATGTTTCATCCATTGTCACATACCGACGCCAAAAATGCATGTTTATTCTTTGTAAGCAGTGCCAAACAGCTCTCCAAATCATCGACACGTTGTTGTTTTTGGACCGGTGTGAGAAAACGCGGCACCCATTTCGAAAACAGCTTTCTCATCGACAAACGTCCGTGTAATATTGTTCCCACACTGCCTTTCGATATCTTCACAGCCTAAGCTAGCTCGCGCACATTCACTTTACGGTCGGCCAATACCGTTTTGTGTCCTTTTTTTATGTTTTGTGCAACAACTGCCTCATTTGGGCGTCCTGAACGTTCAGCATCATTTGTGTCTGTACGACCAAGTTTAAACTCAGCATACCATCGACAAATGGTTGCTTTTGGTGGAGCATAGTCCGAATTATACTTTCGAAGGCATTGCCCAGCTTGATCGGGGTATTTTTCCCATAAAAAAACAGTGAACAGTGAACACACGGAATTGCATTGAATCCATTATTTTGAAAATATCAAAAGTAGCGCCACTTAAATCACTGTAACTTCTGAACACAACGTTAGATTGTCATGAAATTTTCACAAGTGTTGTTTGAAGGTTGAAACTATCGAAAAATTGTATCGATATTTTGTTAGAGACACCATCTATTAGTCAGGCTCGGGACTTATTGGACCATAATTATAATGCAAAGCTTAGCGGCATAAAAAAATAGAGTTTTGACCTAAATTTTTTTATTTTTACGAATTTGATGGACGAACACTGGGTAAAAATGGGTCACTGAATCCGAATCCGTCATCATAATTTCAAAAGTTATGTTATTTTTTAAATTACCTAAATTTTTAAATTATTACGAATTCGAAATAACATATTTTTCCCTTAAACACTGCCACTTCATTTTTTTTTTATTATTACGAATTCGGTGCTGGGGCGAACATTAGCTAATAATGGGTCACAGAATCCAAATTCGTTGTCAGAATATCAAAAACAATATTTTTTTTAACATAGAGCTGTCACCTGAATTTTTTAATTTTTACCAAATGTGCTGGGCGAAAATTAGCTAAAAATGGGTCACCGAATCCGTTGTCAGAATTTGAAAGTAACGTCCTTTTTTCCATAGAGTTGCCATCAAAAATTGTTTTATTTTTTTCCGAATTCGGTGCTAGGGCGAACTGTAGGTAAAAATGAGTCACTAAATCCAAATTCTTTATCAGAATTTCAAAATTATCTTATTTTCTTACCATTGGGTTGCCACCTATATTTTTACTAATTTGGTGCTGGCGAATACTAGGTAAATATTAGTCGCTAAATCCGAACCCGTTATTTGAATTTAAAAATGATGTAGTTCTAGACCTTACACACTATAAAAGCCATGAGGGCAGGAGAAGTTATGATTAATTCATTCATATAACATAAAGATAACCATAGAGGCAGGGAAAGAGAGAGTTTTAGTTACTCTAAAATGCCTTATTCTTGTAAAAATTTAGGGAAACAATCCTTATACAATACTTTTTGGCAGAGAAAGTGAAATCGTGAGAGAACTATTCAAAAGGGAAGAGGTATTAGGAATGGATCAATACTCCAGCTAATTCAGTTCAAAGAAAAATTTAATGTTCTTGAGAAGGATCAAAAATGGAGGAGAGATTTGTTATTATCTACAATTTATACGAGTTGAGGTTATTGTTTCGGAAGCAAAGAAAAGTCTCAGAATTAATCACATAGAGGGAACTATTTGAGAGATTTAAAAGTATTAAATATTGATAACTTTGGGGTGACAATCTTATATTATTGATTAACTAGCTTTTTTATGAAGAATAATCGTTAATTTATCATAAAACGGTTTAAGGGACCATTTACCTTCAGTCACTTTAAGTAAAAGAGCACTAATTCAGCCAATGAAAGAACTTACAGAAACTCTCTCTCAATTACAATAGGCATAAAACTATAAAACTATGACTCCTGAAATTTCTGAAAATTGCACAAAAATGAGGCCTGGACGATTGATTAATAAATTGGTCTGATTTAATCGACCTGGGAGTCCGTCAACTTTGACACCTAGGACGGGGACTGTTCATGAATTAATTACGTCAGCTGCTGTCACTCAAGCTCAAGTTTAATATTTTAGAGGTAAAATAATTTGTCTACTCACATTGAGAATCAGAAGTACATCAGGTTGAAGTTTATTTAAAGAATGCATAAAAAAAAAAAGGAATGGCCATCTCAGCCCTTGAAAGGACTTTCCGAGCTTCTTATGATCACTTGTGTTGTGTGTGATATGTAATGTTTGCACACAAATGATCGAGAACTGGACCTACATGTTTTACGCCGACTCCGAACGGTTTATGTTCTCAAGAAGCTTTTCATGGCAATTTTTACTCTCTGAGGTTTGCCATTGTCTGCAGAGAGGTGACGGCCGAACAGAAAAATTATTTCAATTGAAAAAATTTTCTGTGTCAGATGGAGGATTCGAACCTGGGTTCTTTGGCGTAAGAGCCACACACTCTACCCACTACGCCACGAAGAATGAAGAAGGGACCGATTGGCGTATGGGTCAACTACTTTATAAGTGGGGCTTAAACTCATCGCAATTGTCTGACACTATCAATGGTAGCCCACAATCGTAAGTCGTACAAGCTTTGCACCACTAGTATTGAGCAGCTTTTTCGGAATATAAGATATCGATGAAGCACAAAGGTCATAATCAAACTAAGATTTAATATAAGGGTTGATCAATACATTGTTGCTACATGTTGATCAATAAAGGGGCAAGTTCCTTTAAATTTTTACGAATCATGTCAACAATCCTCATTTGTAGAGATGAGCGAGCCGGTGATTTTTTAAGAACACAGTTCATAGTGAACGTGACCGTGATCACGCTTTTTACCACAGACATGAGAGATACCGTGATTTTTGAAGTTTTTGTAAATCGTGCTTTTGATATATCACATATGTAATTTTATATATGATTATATATGTTAAATAATTACAAAGTGGCAATTGCATAAAATTTTAAAAAATTTTGTAAAAACTGACTTTTCTCATTGAGTTTCATCTCAATAAACACAAGAGAAAGGCGAAAATAAGGGACAGAGACAACACCAAATGCGAACAGTGCGAATTTTGTCAGCAAAAAGAGGCAAGAATATCAAGTTACGAATAACTAGAAACGAAACGTAGCTATTTGTGCAAAACAAACAAAACAAAAAAAGAAAAAACAAAATATCACCAAATCACTTATCACTGTTTCTTACAAAATTTGGTCACCACAGTTGTCAGTTATTTTTCAATCACCGTGATTAAATCACCGTAGCAATATATCGCTCATTTCTAGTCATTTGGCGTTGTGTCAATAAAACAGTCAACTCACGAGTTGTAAAAAAGTTGTGACTTGTGACATTTCAATTCACAAAATGACAATTTTGATGCCGAATTGATGGGCTGTATGAATAGGCATCCTCCACAAAATGACAATAATTGTTCCTCAAATATGGATCTTTCAAGTGTTGAACCCCTTTTGTCGAAAACAAAGCGAATAGGATTCAATTTATCTAAAGTACTTAATCTGTCTCTGAAGAGGTACCTTTTTGTAAGTTTGCATGTGGTCAGTGCAATGTGTATGTTTTCGCCTCGAATGGTGACTATAAAGTCATCATTTTTGTTTTCGATTAGCTTTTAAATTAAAAGCGAATATCTGCATCAAAATGAATTTGTCAAAATGACTTAAGAAACGGAATCGGGTTAAGCTATTTTAAAATTTTCTTAAACCCCATAATGTGCACAGCACCCTATAAATGTTGCCACAGCAACTCGTTGTGGCTCTACACAAATGGTAACCCGCTGACAACATTTCGTGGTCCAACAAAATATGGCATAGAGTGCGAGAACGATATCTTGCCTTCACCAAAAAAGGATTTATATAATGAACGGTTCGCAGAAAAACATTTATTCCAATATATATGTACAAATATATATGTATAGCGACTCAGTAAATAAGTTGTTTTATGTGAAGACGTTGCTAGCCAAGCTTGATGAGCAAAAATTACTACAAGAAACTTTGACATTTCCAAGCTACAGCATAAACTCATTTCTCCTCATTGTTGGAAGTCCAATGAGCCCAAAAAAAAAAAAAATTAAAAAACTACACAATAATGACAGATTCAACTAAGCTACAGCAATAGCGCCTAGCTAGGATGCTCTAAGGAAGTGGGAATTTTTTTTTTCTCTTTTTAAGCGCATTTATTTCCATATCAATGTCGGTGGCTCGTCATGGGTAGCATTTTTTTGTATACTCTGAATTATTAAACATCTTAAGTGTGCGTCCTTTAAGTCCTTTTTTTTAAATTCTACTTCTTGCTGCATAAAATTAAAAAAGCATCTTAATAAATCAAGTGAATTTTTGCGATGACAACAACCAGCTGCCGACGGGTTTTTGTGGTTCATTAAGTATTGGCAAAGTTAAGAATAAATTTGTTGATTTTCAATTTTTAAGAATACCATAAATAATATTGAGTTGTGATAATTTTTGAAAAATATTTAAATAAAACTGATATTTTGTAAAACAACAAATAAGCTAAAATATCAAAACAAATTTTGTCGCATATCTATATATTGCTTTAATCAGAGTTCAGTTAAACTCACTTAAGAATTTAATAGTAGATTTTTTTGGAAACTATTTTAAATACTATTTTTAATAGTTTAGAAAAATAAGTTGAAAAATACCATAGTAACACAATTTACTCTTTCTAACTTTTAACTTTTAATGATAAATTCATTTATATTAATTTAGTATTCTATAACATACATAAAATTGTTTTTATTGATAAAAGTTTCAATATCTGAAACTTTGTTGATAAATTTATTTGTTTGAATTATTAAATTTTTTTTTTTCAATGCAAAATTTAATTGGTCTTTATGCAGTCCTTACGTTGTAGCGCAGTTTTGTTTCAATTTTCAAAACATATGTATAAAAATTATTTTTAATTATTTAAAAATTAGAAAAAAAAAAAAAAATTAACAACTTTTTTTAAGGTTTTAACTAATAACCTCAAGCTAATTAAAAGTACATACAGTGACTCACAGCTTATTTCGTGCAGACGCTGTATTAAACTTTGGAATGCTATTATGTGGCGATTACTACCAATTTAAGAAATATTTAAAAAACATTTTATGCTGCTAATTATATATGTATAGGGAAACTTAACTTTTTTTAACATAACAATTCATTAAAAAGAATAATTAAAAAAAAACTTAATATGTAGAAAAATTGCCACAGCTTATTTCATGCACTGCACTGTATCTTAAGGAATGTTTAACATACCCTTTTTTTAATATTTTGTGTGGCCGTCATTTGTTTTATAACATCTTTTAGCCGGCTAACCATTGATTCCACTAGTTTCTTTGTAGTCTCTGGGAAAATTTTTTGCCATTCTTCCTTCAGGACTTTTTTTAAATCATTTTCATTGGAAATGTTCCGCTTTCAAATCGCACTATCCAAAATCGGCCACAAATTTTCAATAACATTTAAGTCTGGTGATTATGCCGCTGGATTCATAAGATGCTGGCAATTCCATATCAACCATGACTGGACAATTCCCGATTTATGTTTCGGGTCGTTATCCTAATAGAATCGAAAACTCTCGAGTACACTCAAGGTTTCAGCACTTTCAAGTAAATTTTCCTTCAGAATGTTTAGGTACATTGTCTTTTCCATAATTCCGTCGATGAAAACTAATTTCCCTTCGCCCGCTGCAGCCATACAGGCCCAAACCATTATGCAGCCGCCACCATGTTTTACTGTAGGCTTGAAGTGTAAGCTCGGTATTAGCCTTACGCCACACATGTAGCATTCCGTCTGAGCCAAAAACATCGAATTTGGACTCCGAGATTTTCGAGAAAATGACGTCGTTCCAGAATGAACTAGGATGGGCAATATGCTGTTTGGCGAAGTTAAGTTGGCATAGCTAATTTTTTTTTTTTTTTTAAAGGCTTTTTACTTGCAACTCGACCATTAAACTCGTTGGTCCGCAGGAGAAGACGAATAGTTTCGGCACAACATTTCTTGTCCAACTCTTTCCCAACCTCCATAGCCAATTCTGGAGCAGATAGCTTCGGATTTTCCTTTATTTTACTCAGAAGTCGCTCGTCCACTTCTGTAAATATTTTATTTGGAGCATTTCCGCCCTTATCTGCCACACGGTTTTCATGCAAAAAGCGCTGGATAATACTCTGCACTGTAGAGGGTCTCAAGTTTACAATTTCAGCTATTTTCCGTCAGCTTTTCTCTTTTTTGAAGTGAAATAAAATTAATTCACGCTGTTCTACTGTTGTGCGACGTCCCATTTTTAAAACAAATCAGTGTTGACATTTAGGTTTTGAAATTGAGACTGAAATTTACTGCTAACTTCGATCACAATAACAACGACATAATAAAAAAATTAAAATTATGTAGAGCTCTCATGAAAAAAATGAATGCACGAAATAAGCTGTGAGCTTACATTTTCTACATAAAATTAAGAAGTATTCTTACGTGACTAGGGAGGCTCTTTGCAAATTTCAAATACATGCCTAATGTATGTTGAACTTTTGTCTACAAATATGCGTTGGAAGTTTTTGAATAAAATTACTAATTTAGCAGCTGGAAACATTTAAACTTAATATTACGTACTGCACGAAATAAGCTGTGAACCACTGTATAAAAAAAAAGTACATATAATCAAAGAAAAAGTGATTTCTTCCAATGAATATTTCATTAAAAATTGTTCAATATACACGTTCATTGGTTAAATGAATCTCTGTTCTTAGAAACAGTTCTTACTCCAATCAACTGTTCATTAAAATTAAGGAACATTCCATTGAACTCTGCTATGAAATTTTTCCTACAACCATAGGAATAGGAAGAGGAATAGGAAGAGGAATAGGAATAGGAATAGGAATAGGAATAGGAATAGGAATAGGAATAGGAATAGGAATAGGAATAGGAATAGGAATAGGAATAGGAATAGGAATAGGAATAGGAATAGGAATAGGAATAGGAATAGGAATAGGAATAGGAATAGGAATAGGAATAGGAATAGGAATAGGAATAGGAATAGGAATAGGAATAGGAATAGGAATAGGAATAGGAATAGGAATAGGAATAGGAATAGGAATAGGAATAGGAATAGGAATAGGAATAGGAATAGGAATAGGAATAGGAATAGGAATAGGAATAGGAATAGGAATAGGGATAGGAATAGGAATAGGAATAGGAATAGGAATAGAATAGGAATAGGAATAGGAATAGGAATAGGAATAGGAATAGGAATAGGAATAGGAATAGGAATAGGAATAGGAATAGGAATAGGAATAGGAATAGGAATAGGAATAGGAATAGGAATAGGAATAGGAATAGGAATAGGAATAGGAATAGGAATAGGAATAGGAATAGGAATAGGAATAGGAATAGGAATAGGAAATAGGAATAGGAATAGGAATAGGAATAGGAATAGGAATAGGAATAGGAATAGGAATAGGAATAGGAATAGGAATAGGAATAGGAATAGGAATAGGAATAGGAATAGGAATAGGAATAGGAATAGGAATAGGAATAGGAATAGGAATAGGAATAGGAATAGAATAGGAATAGGAATAGGAATAGGAATAGGAATAGGAATAGGAATAGGAATAGGAATAGGAATAGGAATAGGAATAGGAATGGAATAGGAATAGGAATAGGAATAGGAATAGGAATAGGAATAGGAATAGGAATAGGAATAGGAATAGGAATAGGAATAGGAATAGGAATAGGAATAGGAATAGGAATAGGAATAGGAATAGGAATAGGAATAGGAATAGGAATAGGAATAGGAATAGGAATAGGAATAGGAATAGGAATAGGAATAGGAATAGGAATAGGAATAGGAATAGGAATAGGAATAGGAATAGGAATAGGAATAGGAATAGGAATAGGAATAGGAATAGGAATAGGAATAGAATAGGAATAGGAATAGGAATAGGAATAGGAATAGGAATAGGAATAGGAATAGGAATAGGAATAGGAATAGGAATAGGAATAGGAATAGGAATAGGAATAGGAATGAAATAGGAATAGGAATAGGAATAGGAATAGGAATAGGAATAGGAATAGGAATAGGAATAGGAATAGGAATAGGAATAGGAATAGGAATAGGAATAGGAATAGGAATAGGAATAGGAATAGGAATAGGAATAGGAATAGGAATAGGAATAGGAATAGGAATAGGAATAGGAATAGGAATAGGAATAGGAATAGGAATAGGAATAGGAATAGGAATAGGAATAGGAATAGGAATAGGAATAGGAATAGGAATAGGAATAGGAATAGGAATAGGAATAGGAATAGGAATAGGGAATAGGAATAGGAATAGGAATAGGAATAGGAATAGGAATAGGAATAGGAATAGGAATAGGAATAGGAATAGGAATAGGAATAGGAATAGGAATAGGAATAGGAATAGGAATAGGAATAGGAATAGAATAGAAATAGGAATAGGAATAGGAATAGGAATAGGAATAGGAATAGGAATAGGAATAGGAATAGGAATAGGAATAGGAATAGGAACAGGAATAGGAATAGGAATAGGAATAGGAATAGGAATAGGAATAGGAATAGAAATAGGAATTGATTTTAGTTTATTAACTCTTTTATAAGCTGCAGTGTAAACTAAGCTGGAAAGTGCTTTTACCCTTTCGATTGTATCCTTTATTCCAACTGAAGTTCCAAGTGAAGAAACTAAGATTTGTTTTGATAGCAACTTTTCAATTTAGCTTGTAGGTACAGGAAATTGTGGAATTTACATGTCCTAAATTGTGGAATTTACATGTCCTTTTTTAAATGGGCAAAGATAATAGAAGCAGAACACTCAATAAATCACATCTCTAAAATGAAAATTGTTTATAAAATTGGTTCCTTCACAAAAACAAAGTTTACATATTGGCCAATACATGCACATAAATGTACATACATTAAATTAAGTGGGTCAAAATTGTAGATAAAAAAAAAAAACCTCAGTGCCTCACACGAAAATGGGTTGCTGGCATCGCCCAGAGTCCAACGGTATTAAATGTTTAATTCATGTATTCGTTAGCGAATTCAATTTTTGTCTATTCTGGGTTTTTTATATAAGAGGGGCTTATTTATGGGAGCTAAATTCCAGCTAAATCGGACGAATATGAAGAATATACAAAATTGAAGTTTGCTTCAATGAAACTGCTGAAACACTGAAATTTGACTGAAAACATTCGTTCACTACAAGTTTTAGTCTAAGAAGCAGAAATGTATTCCCAGATTTTCATTCATTTCGGTTGCTCATATGAGTGGACTTCACCACTTTGGTTAAAAAATGACTGATGATTAAAAATATGGAAAGGAAAAATCATATGATGACCGATTCAAATGTAAAGAGATGTTCACGAAATGATCATATCAAGGTCAAAATACTGATAATGATATTAAAAACTACAGTTTCACTTTTAAATTAAAGCATATTATATTGATTATATTGATTATATTGATTATTAACTGAGTCAGTTGTTGTTCAAATCAAGTCATTTATGGTTTTGTCAATTGATCAATTTGGCAGTTCTCCAGCTGGTTGATGAAAAATCAAATCTTTTGCATGTTATCTAGCAAGTCTTTCAACTCGATTGTGTTGTGTATGATCAAATACATAATACAATGAACTAGATAGATGTAAGGGAGAAAGACCCAAAACTGTCAAAGCTAATAGAATATAAGAACAAAAAATGTAAGCAAACTGAAAAAATGTAACGATTTTGACAATTATGGTTGACAAAAAGAAAGCTCAAACAGTCCTGCTGCTACCTCGTTCATTATACGTTTATTCACTTACAAGAAACTTGTTACAAACTGTTACAAGTTTTTAGTAGTAAAGCGTTCACGTTCTCCAAAAACTTGAAAAGTGAGAGAGAAAAAAGCAACTACAAGCTTCTGCTAGCAAAATTTCTACTTGCAAGAACTTGCAGCTATCGAAAAAAAATTGTTTGTCAAAAAAAACAAGCTGTCAAAAGTTATTATTATGGTGAAAAAAGATGCTTGCATTAATATTATGAAATATATAAGAAAAAGGTAATCTATTATTTTGACTATTATAGGTGACCCTTCATTAAAGCATCTACTAATTATACATAGTTCATAACGCGAACCGAGTAATACATTTGATGTGAAGTTATTATGATGAATTTTGTAGCTAAATTCGAATTACTTAAACACCTTAAGATTTAAAAAAAAACAAGATAAAAAAAGCATCTTCTTTGCCTACTCCAAATTATACATCCCTACAAAATCTTTCGTTTTTCCTTCCACCTAAAATACTTGACAAACATTTCTCGCAGCCGTATTGGAATATTTAGAGGCAATTAAAACATAACCTTAAAACACGCATTTTCAAGTGGCTGAAGTGCAGCCTGGAGAACCTTTGATGGTTCCGTTTTCACACAGACACGTTGCAGCTATGAAACTTTTGAGCTCAAAATAACTGAGTAAAAAAAACTGAAGTAGGCGCAAGTACTAGCAAGGCAGCAACAAAAACAACAAAAACAAAAAAACGCAAATAGCCGGAAGTTGCAACTTTTGTTGTTCTTGCAATTGTTACTTAGTTGCAAAAACAACAACAACAACAAATCTCAACAATAACAACAACAGCAGCAGCCACTTGCCTACAATTGTTCGTTTCCGTTTCACGTTTGTTGATTTTTCTGTTAATTGTTGTGGATTCGCTTTCCGACACCATTTCAAACCTCAGCATAAAAAACAATGGGGTAACCTCCGAGTCCCAAACGGGGTTATGTACCAAATAAATAAATGCCAACATCTACCGACAATGACAACAACAACAACAACAATAGCAAAATAAAGACAGCGCATTCATTAGCACAGGTGGCTAGCATGTGTGTTAGGTATGATGATTACCCTCTGGGTAGCCTTTCAGCGTACTGCTGGTTGGTAATCGTGTCATATGCATACACACACACACACACACATACACCCACACTCATACACATGTCATTTGTCACTTTCTTGCCGGAAGAACGACATACGTCAAAAATACAACGCGCAATTGTGTCAAACCCTTTGTCAACACGAGTGCTTAAATGGTACAGCCAGCAAGTGGGAGGTTAAAGTGGGAGGTTTTGGTCAGAAGGTAGCAAGGCCTGAGCTGTTGTTGTTGTAGAATTGTTAGAAAACTTTCTTCAAGTGTCGCTTACATTTACGACAGTACAAATGTAACTCAAGCATATGAATGAGGATGCAAACAAACAAAATTTTATAAAATTCTGGTGTCGGGGTTGAAGGTACGCGACTACCTCGAAGGCGTTTAAGCATGGATATCGGTAAGATTTCTGACATATTTTTTCGGGATTCTTAATTGAAAAATTTGCCTGTCGTGCGATTTGTGGAGGTAGGGATTTGTTGAGTGTTGGGATGGGATTTTTTTTTTAATATTAATCTGGGATACTGTCAGTCACGAGAAAATGTCAAGAAGTAAGTAATTAAATAAAACGCGATTTTTCTACATGAGTAAGAATGTTTTATAAATATTGTATTCAGTCAGAAGTTATGCATCAGCTATGAGGGATTAATTGAAAAGTTTTGTTTGGAAGTACCACTCGAAACTCACATGACTTCAAGTTGTTTTTTGAAAAAAAAAAAATGAAATACAACAAAATTGCATTGTGGTATTTTTACATAATTGACCACAACGATTACTAAATTACATAGAAAAATATTTGAGAATTTATGCTTTGAGTTGGGTTAAAAATCCTTCGCTTTTAATTTTCTAAAAACACTTCTATTTTATTCGTTTCAATTTGATATCATTTGCATTTAAGTAAAAATATTACCATAATTATCTACTTGAATATCTTTTTTACACCCGCGACTTTAAAAAAACTCCATAAAAGAAGTTTTGAGCGGTTAAATCGGGGGATGTGGCCAGCCAGTGTAACTCACCAAAACGAGAGATTAAGCGACCCGGAAATACTTCCTTCAGAATATCGGTTGTGGCTCAGGCAGTGTGCGCTGATGCACCGTCCTGTTGAAACCACATGCTTTCCAGTCCCAATTCATCCAATTGATGAAGAAAAAATTCTCAAAAAAAAATGGCCTGATGACTTCTTCAGCGTAAACAGCACAACACGCAGTAACTTTGAGCTGATTTAATGGTTCTTCTTTCGGTGCCCCAGAAACGATTATTTTGCTTATTTACGTAACCCCCAAGATGGAAATGAGCCTCATCGCTCATGATAATTTCCGATAAAATATCATCGACCTCTTCGTTGAGATTCAGGATGGCTTGAGCGTAGGTTACATTACAAGCGGTTGGCGGTCAACAGCTAACAGCTGATGCACTGTCTGCATTTTGACGGGAACATCTTAAAATCTTTCACCAAAATTTTGCGTAGGGACCGCCGGCTAATGCCCTATTGCGTGGTACGTAGTCTAGTCGATGTTCTGGGCTCTTCTTTGACATCTTGAGTTACAGCAGCGATATTCTCAGCAAAACGGCTGCTCCGGGGCCGGCCAGCTTTGGGAAGTCTCGTGTTGTCCAAGTCTCTTCAAGGCGACGAGTTGGAGTCAGACGGCCAGGAAATCTGCGACGAAATTCACGCTGCGCCAACACAACCGATAAATTGTTGCACATGCAGGCTCAATCTCTTCAAGACCAACGTCCGTAAGGTACAGAGGATCTCATGGAAAAACTTCTGCTCAAGCATAGCAAAAAACTGCAGACACAGACAGGCTCAGGAAGCTACTCTCAAAGCAGCCCCCAATTTAGAGCCAGTTACGCAAAAGCAACGGGGAGTAGACGGAAAGCAGTCAGGAATCTCTTGATGTTCTCTGGAAGGCACACTTTCCCGGCTGCACAGAAAATGAAACCTCAAACATCTATTCAGTACAGAGACACTGGGCAAGCCCGCTACAGTTTCCAAACAACTTAATAAATAACATCGAATAAAATTCTGTGGGCTATAGTTTCGTTCTCAGGATATAAATCTCCAGGACCAGACGGCATTATCCCCGCCATGCTGCAAGCGGCCCAGCTACGAGTCGCTACTTGGCTTATGGCCATCTCAGGTGCATTCAATAATGTATCGACTGCAGCCATCCTCTATGGCTTACGCGCAATAGAGGCACCACCAGCAATCGACCTCTAGATAAACAATTTTTTGAATTGTAGAAGGTTCCAAGCTGAGTGGGACACTAAGGCCATGGAAAGTTAAGTTCGGAGGCGTACACCGCAGGGGGGAGTCCTATCTCCCTTAGTATGGAACCTAGTTGTTAATAAACCACTCAAAAACTTCGAAGATAGAGTTCCGTAGATAACAGCTTATGCAGATGATCTAAGCATAATTATAGTGGGGAAATGTCTACCAACATTAAGTTCAATAATGGAAAGCACACTTATGGAGGTGCTCAGATGGACGAACTCAGTCGGCCTTAGCAACAATGCCGAGAAAACAGATCTGGTTCTATTTACGAAAAGGTACAAGATACCGCCGGGGATACCACCGAAAATAAACAATATACGCCTCATCCCGAAAACACACATGAAATACCTAGGAGTCGCCTTGGACATTAAACTGACATGGAGAATCAATGTTGACGAGAGAGTGAAGCAAGCCACCAACGCTTGGGGTCTCTCACCCTCTCTGATGCAATGAATCTACGTAACGGTAGTTCGTCAAATTCTACTACACGGAATAATCGTGTGATGGCCGACGGTGGAAAAGTAAACATACCTCATTCACCTGGAGAAAACGCTGCGGCAGGCAGCGATCTGTATAATAGGTGCACTGAAGTCAACTCCAACGAAAGTGCTAGAAACCATCCTACGTATGGACCCCCTAGATATACACGCAATACTAATAGCCGGAAACAACATGCACAAACAAAGGTTTGGGCACTGTACTATATGCAAGGATTTATCCAGTAGCACAGACTACATGGTACCTCGCACAATAATAGATGCATGAATATTAATACGTCTAGGACCGAACGTCTGGTGCTACGGCATACAACAAGCACAGCGGGCGGTCAATATACTCACATATTCTAAACTGCGTACGGGCGTGGGAGCTGCAGTTTACTGTGCAGAACCAGAGATAAGTCAGCCTTATAAACTATCGGACCACTGCAGCATTTTCCAGGCGGAACTGGTCGTCATAAGGAAGGCCGTGGTGACTGCCCTTAACATGAACGCACATTACTCCAATATTAACATCTTTGTAGACAGTTAAGCGGCGATCAAGTCCATGTGATCCGCTACTATCAGGTCCACAAAAGCCCTGGAAAGCAGGGAAGCACTTGATGCAATATGCGCTTCAAAGAGAGTGCGCATATACTGGGTTCCAAGCCACCGAAGCATTGATGGAAAGCAGAAGGCGAACAGACTAGCAAAAAACAGTGTCGGGCTGGGATCAGAGTTCATACAACATATACCAATCACACTACATGAACTGTATAGGAACATTCAAAACAGGGCCGCACAAGCAGTGATTCGTAGATGGAGAGATATGACAACATGCAAAATCTCAATAATCATGTGTGATATAAGATGCGAAACACGGAGTCAGTACATCCTGGCACTACCGCGCAAAGAATGTAGGACACTGGTGGGTATACTCACGGGTCACTGCATGGTGGTAGCTCACTCGAAGACGATGGGTATCACAACGGATGACAACTGTAGGAAGTGCAAAGAACCAGGCACCGCTGTGACCCTACAATGCACCTGCCCCGCTCTACTTTGATCGAGACTGAAAAACCTAAGCTCACTGACGATTACGTCACTACATCACGTGGCTAAAATTTTTCCAGAAAACCTCCTAAGATTCGTAAATTCGCGAAATCTTTACCGACTTTTAACACCCGGTACCAATAAGGGCCTGAATGGTATATGTGAGCCTCCGCCAGGAGGTGGCAGAATTAACCTAACCTTTAGACAAAATGCTATTCCAATTATATGAAAGATGATACGTTAGAGTCGTATTATTGAATTCTTCAATTATTTAGTATCTTGTTTCATCATAGATATTGCCAAGTGTGTCCATATTTGATTTAGCAGTACTTTTACAACGTAAATTATGACCATTAATAACATCATACCTGTATGAAAGTCGAACGCTGAGGTCAAGCAATCACATTTTTTTTTTTTTTTTTTGGTTTACTTATAGTTGGTATATACAACACCTACTCTGGAGTATAACCAGATAACAATTTCACCTAAATATTTGAAGTTATTCATACTCAACTGGAAAAAGCCTTGTATAAAAGTAATTATTCATGCTTTTCTCTAAAGAACCTGGTAAAAGCCTTGAAACTTTAAATTTCTTGTATAATTTATTATATAAAGCTTATATAAAGCTTCAATGACACATTTTAGGAAGAAGTCAAGTAGATTCTTACTCAAGCCTAGATAAAGATTTTAGATAAATCATAAAAAAAAAACTATTTCAATAACAAAAAAAGAAATTGTCGTCTGAGCGCGGGATCGAACCTTGGATCTATCTGTCGATAAACTGTCTCCTTAAGCCGATGGGCTACCGAGGCAATTTATTGAATTGAAAATAAGTGCGTTTATGAAATAATTGCAATCGAGAGCTTTATAAAATTGTTCTTAAGGGAATTCAAAGAAAATACTAATTAAGTTTCAACGTCGCGCGATCAAAGTCCTGAATAGACGAGTGGGTAGAGCATGTGGCTGGCGATGCAAAGGATCCGAGTTCAATCCGTGCTGGTTGGGACATATACAAAGATTTTTAAAATGTACTCGTATATGTTTTTTGTGCTAAATAAAATGAAATGATGAAACGTAGAAAAGGAGATAACAAAAACAATTTAATTTTTTTCTCAGTTTCCGACTTCCTGAATAAGCCTTGAATAAAAACCTTAGATCAAACTTTATATAAGATCTTGTATAAAGGAATTAATTTCATACGCCTTTTTTCCTTGCATAGACCTTTTATAAAACTTGTTTGAAAGATTGTTAAAGGAAGTTTAAATTCTCCTTTCATTGTCAATTTCTTATACAAAACTTTACTTAAGGCTTATTTAGGTGAAATTGCTATCTGGGATAATCTCCATAAACAGCGCATATTTTATAAATTCCTTTGTCAAAAGTGCTTATCGCCTTCCTCATATACGTATATGTATAATATTAATGTACTTAATGTCAGAATTCATGTTGTGCATACAAAGTACATTCTTAATTTTGTACTTTTTTACAACTAAGTAGCAAATAAATAAAAATGTTCGATTTATAGATACTGTTACAAGTTATGCAACGTTAAATATTAGTTCACTAAATTCCATAAGGATGGATATATAACAACAACAATAGACACAAAAGTCATCACTCTTTGCGCCGATTATCCACATGGGAGCTGTAACCGCTTTTTATGGTTTGTTTTCATGGCTCATTTTTTGTTTTGCCCAACACAAAGTTAATTTGGCAAAAAAACAGAACATCTTAAAAAAAAACGCAATCTCACCGACATTTCCCCCAACTAATCTCGCTGCTTTGTTAGACTTAAAAAAAAAAGCCACGGAAAAACAATGGCTCAGGCTTGCCGAATATAATCGAATCTGAATTTTTGGCAATTGATGCGCTAACCTAGCGGGACGTAGACGAAGGCATTTGAAGCACGAGATTTACATCCCCCTATGTGCAAAAAAAAAAAAAGTAAACATCGACGAATCGTTCATTACAACAGGAAACAG
The DNA here is from genome assembly GCA_914767935.1 of Coremacera marginata. Lineage (NCBI taxonomy): Eukaryota > Metazoa > Arthropoda > Insecta > Diptera > Sciomyzidae > Coremacera > Coremacera marginata. Next base: position 5,351,412 of record OU612046.1, read on the forward strand.
CAGTAGCTAAGCAGCAAACAATATCAATAGGCATTGCCAGAAATATACACCTATGTCCACCCCCTTCTCATATGTAACTTCATGCTTACATTAAAACAAGGACAATAATGATGGAAGCAACAGAAATGCTTAAATAACAAAAAATGCGGTCGTGCAGCGAATACGCAAAAATGTCATGTTTTAGTGTTTCAACATTTATTTGTACCCCGAAATTACTTCGGTAATAAAAACAAGAATAAAAAAATTGTCCATAAAAAAGGACTAACAGTTCGAAAAAAACAAGCATATTGATAAAAAGTACATCATTGGTATCATCAGCAGCAGCAGCCTCATGAAGTGTGTCCTTGTGTTGCTGAGCAGCGGCAATAACAACAAATAACGATAATCAGTACCATAAAAATTGACCGTTGTCCTTCTTAATCTTATCGAAAGTTTATGTTATTCGAGTCCGCAATCAACAGTGGGTCAAAGTAATTTTGTTGCATATAAAAATATTTTTTTAAACGAGCTTGCTGTACATCGAGAAAAAAAGCTATAGGTAAATCATCTAAGTGCTTGGGTGAAGAGAATTGTATGGGAATTATAAACTTATGCTTATTCACCTAAGCAATTCATTGTTTAATACATTACTTTGAAAGCACATACTTCGATACCTTGCCAAAAAAAAAATATTTGATTCACAGATGTTAACAGATGCTGTATTAACAGATGCAGTATGTCGCAGTATTTATAGCTGCAGTTGATAGCTGCAGCATAGCTTCAGTTGTAATTAACAGTGAATAAATCACTCCGCGTAACGAAGGAGTTTGACTCAATGCGTAGCGTAGTGTCTTCATATGCAGTGGTGTCGGGTTGGTATGGGTTCGAATCTCAGCGGCATGCAAAGGTAAAGTTTTGGAATTCGATGTTTAATTTAATTTAATTTAATGTTCTTGTTATAATACACGTCAATCAGAAAGAAAAGTCGAGAAGTCATTAATTTCTAAGAAAAAAAACGGTGTTGATAAGAGAAAAATTTGTGTTGTTGCCGATTTCAGTCAAGCAAATCACGGAACGAGCGGCAGCTTTAAAAAAAGGAAAATAAAAAACCAAAACCCGAAAAAAAGTTATATATCTGAAATTCAATTTTTTTTTTTTTAAGTAGTGTATAAAAAAATTACCATATACTTGGTTAATTTATCACCCAATAAAAATTGGCAAGTCAACATGTAAAACTTAGGCGTTTTGATAAAATACTTGGGTGGCTGAAAACTGCGAAAGCCATCTTATAAATTATACTAGGTTTTTTTTAATTTAACATAAGCTTTTTGCTCGGTGTAGAAACCAAGTGCTTTTGAAATCAGAATTGGAACTGACAAATATTTCGATTCGATTCGATTCTGATTTAGTGGTCTTTTTGCCAAAGCTTATCAGTACAATTGAAGGAAGGATTGGTTTTTACACCAGTCGATTCGTTTAAGTTCAACTTATACCACACTGAGAAAAATATTCGGCACAATGTATGAACAAATTTTATTTCACTCCAACAAATATTTCGTAAATGAAGTTTTGAAAAAAAAAATTGCCAAGCTTACTTACAAGATTCTGAGTATTTAAGGTTAAAGTTTAGAAAAAGTTGAAGAATTACAAACAATGCTTTTGTTCGTAAAAAATTCGTTAAGTAACATAAAAAATTAGATTTAGTTCTTCTCACCAACAACAACTCACAGAGTGATTTGTAAAACTTCGTTTCAATAACTTGTTTCTGTGCTTTTCTACAAAAAAAGACCAAAGGCTAAAGACCAAAAATTAAGATAAACTTGACCTAAAATTAAATTCACTGTAATTGTGAATTACCCCTCCCCCTCCCCCCCCGCCCCCTCCCCATACGAATGTAAGTAAAAAATTTCTTTACAAAAGTATAATGATTTTTTTATGAACTTTAATTTTCTTAAAAAGAAAAAATAATATTTTGCGGATACTGAGAAAATAAGACGAAAGGTTGAAATATCTAGTCGGATCTAAATAAGATGAAATCGGAGGTAAAAAAGTTGTAAAGACGAATTGTTGCCACTTTCTTTACGATCGATTCAGAACTGTTGAAGTTATTCAAAGAATATCATTTTGAGCGCATTTTGGGTCCACCAAAAAAATTAATTCTTATGGTACTTAAGCCCTTGTAACATAAGCTTTCAAATGAGGGGTGGGTATTTTAAAATTTTTTTTTTCCATAGGTGACCCACCTTAACATGTATACACTTTCAACGATCATAGCTAATCAATCAAGTTTTAATAAAATATAAAAAAGTGGGACTTAATACCCACAAATTATTTTTAAAAAAATTTTTATGCAAAAATGTTGGTATGAGTACGAAATTTATCTTTTTAGCATATTTGGGTATGCATTCTGTGAAAAATAAAAAGTCAGAAGCAAAAAATATGTTTTTTTTACCAAAAAGGACCTTCAGTAGAATCAAAACGGCTTCGTTGAATTTTCTCTGATATGAAAAAAAGTATGCAGAAATCGTTTTTATGAGTTCCTCTAACTTTTGAGACTGTGAACAGCTGACTTTTTTTTCTCCATACAAAACGATCCGACGTAATAAGCGCCTACAAAAAATTTTATTCTAAAAAATATTTTCTAAAAGTCTTTGAATACTTTTATTTAAAAAAGTCAGTCATAAGAGTTTTATGAGGCTTATATATTTTCGATAATATTGGCAAAGAATAACAATAAAAATCAAAGACTGGCACCAGGTTTTGAACAAGATTAAGTTACTAGATAAAAATTATCACTCAGCTGGAATTTTTGTGTAGGTATTTCGCTGTAGGTATTCCATGATATAAGAACCCAGACAAGATTGATTTATAAGGTTGTCGCAGGGCTAATCGCACTCTCTTCTCAGTACCCATAATTGTCAAAACCAGCCAATTTTGCGAATGACTACGAAAAAAAAGGATGATAATAGAGAGCACTTGCAGATTTTCCATGAGCTGTCAATTTCGATTTGACAATTATGGTTACTCGCTCTCTCTCCCTTGCGACAACCTTATAAATTAACCTTGAACCCAGAAAGCATTGATAAGGGTTGATTTTCTCTTCTACAGGCATACCACCATCTGTCAAAAACAGCTGTACATGCAAAACAGCTAAGAGTGAAGCAAATGAGCATACAAACATTGGCTGCATTCAGCGGAAAATTTGCTACGTAGCTGTTGAACAACTTTCGAGCTGAATGGTATGTAGTATAAAGCACTCACACAACATGTTCCCTAAGCGGTCACCATTTTAGAAAGCCAAAAAATTGTATGCTACTTCGCTACCTGAACGCTCTTTCGGATAGAATGCAGCCATTATCTATACATAAATAGTCGAAGGCCAACAGTACAGAACTTTCTTTATACTTTTCTCAATACATTCAGTTTGAGCAAACAGTTCAGTATTTTCTCCTGTGTTTCTCAAACGACTTTGATGATTTTTTTTTTTTTTTTTTGATTTGATGAATCAGAGTAGGGAGAAGCACCGACGAATTTTAAAAGAAAAATTATAGCTGGAATACCCGGCGTTGTTCGGGGATGGTATGGCATTCAGGGTGTTCTCAACCGATTTTAATGTTTTCTTTTTTTTTAAATGAATCAGAGAAGCGAGAAGGAATGCACCTAAAGTTTTTAAAGAAAAATGCTAACTGGAATAACTGGCGTCGTGTGGGGTATTGCGGTTAGGTCGAATTTCAACCACTGTCGTACTCTAGTATAATTTATTGTGCATTTGAATAAACAAAAGATTTAATATCATGAAAATGGTGAAAAAAATCGAGTGTGATTTGTTCGAAAAGTTGTTCAGTCTGAAGTGTTAAATTTTATGCAGTGCTTAAATACGAAATTACAAGAAGAGTTCTTCACTCTTAAATCAACGTTTCTGTAATCAAAATGCTTCCGATTTTTGTTTTATTTAAGTTTTTTTGAGAAAAAATTCGATAAAAGTTTGTTGGCAAATTAGGCTAGGTCAAAATATTAAAAATTAATTTTTCCATAAAAGAAAATGCCAAAGGTTTGTCTCTCCACCTGATAGAATAAATCGTTTTCCAGAAATATTAAATTTCTACTTCTTCTGAAGCACTGAAAAGATAAGCAAAATCTAAATTTAAGACTTCCCGAAACTCGGAATCAAGACTTTAAGTTTTCTTAAATCAGATTAGGAAATAGTTTGAGAAATGTTAATATCTCTATTGGACTTTTCGAATTTTATAATTCCTCTAACTTAAATTTTACCCCAACACTCAAATATAGCTGCTCTATACACCCAAATCAAATTTAAATCTGAAATTAAATCTCAAATTTTATATAATAAAGGAAAAGTGAGTTAACCAAAACACGTCATTTTTGACCAAACATTGAAAGAAAAACGTCAGGTCATAATTGAAGACTGAAGACATATGTAATTGAAATTGATCAGAATTGAGTCCTGCTCTCCAGCTCGAAAGTTGCTTGAAGTATGCTGTAAGAAATGTTTTCCAGCTTCATAAGAACAAGCATCAAGAAGAGTAAGCATCACGATAAACAAGCAAATGTCAATTTGTCATTTGTTGTTTGCTTAAAAAATAAATTTATTTTTACCTATTTTTACCTATTTTCTCAGAGCAACGACCAACACTTGTCAAAATCAATACAAAGTTTAATTTTTCATCTGTTTTGCTGCTTATTCGTTTTTTCTTTTCTATGCGTTTTTGACAAATGCTGGTCGACAAAAAAACTGTCGCTCCTACCTTGTAAATTATTGTATCATGATATCAAAATTAATAAATAAATAGCAACAAATAAATATTTGTAACAAGTTTAGATTGACGCTGTCAGCCCAAAGTCGTGCAACAGTTACATAGCAAATTTTCCGCTGAATGCAGCCAATGTGTATTAAAGGCAGCTAATAACGAACGCTCTCTTTCTTGGCATTTTTTTTTTTGACAGATGCTGGTATGCCTAGGAACTGTCATTACTACCTGGGTGCTTGTATCATGGGTACTACAAGAGCATAAATTCATTACTCAATATTTTCCAGATAGCAATGATTACTTTGTTCCACAGTGACAATTTATTTCTATGGTTGCCAATTGTTTTTTTCCATTTTTTCCCCGTTTTTTAAACCTTACAAGCCACGCAGAGACACACACATACTTATCTGTTTCACTCACACATTTGCAAAAAAAAAAAAAAAAAAAACTTGCTTGAATGACCAAAAAAAAACGCTCATCAGCTTGAACAACTTGGTTAGAACCAACAGAAAAAAAAAAAAAAATAAAAAAACATTCATTGGATTTTGAGTGACCCATTCAATTAAGCGTATAAAAAAAAAACTCCAATAAAAACGTATAATTTTTGTCAAGGAAAAGTTGATCCAAAAAAAATATAAGGACACTCCACCACTTAAGGAGCCCCGCAACAAACACGCATCACTTGTCACAAAGCAGCAGCGCATCCTTATGCGAAGCATGCACAGGATATCATGTCCGAGTCGTTGTTATTGAGGTGTAATACAATTTTGTGCTATGATACCCCTGCCTAGGGCGGAATTCAACACATAGCATAGATTTGGTGACAATATTGGTGCGGGGGTGAGTCTATTTTATGTGCTGTTTTATTATATTGGTGCGAAGCGAAATAAAAAAAAAAAACATTCGGGTACAAATGATCAGAAAGAGGGTAGAATAAGAAATACGAACACATATGGTCAAAGTTTTTCTCGCAGTTGTTGTTGTTGTTGTTTTACAACATTCTTGCGTATGTGAAAAAATGTCGCTTTTGTTGTTCGAGTTCGCTTTAATAACCCTGTAGGAAAATCAACTAATTTAAAAGTAGTTGATAAAGTAGTTTTTTGTCAACCACAACTAGTTGAAATTCTGACTTTTTTCCATAGAACGAACTAACATATTTTGTATGGTGATGTACGCTAAATAAGACAATTGACTTTCGTCTGCATATATTTTCAACTACTGGATAAATTAGTTATATTTAAATTATTTTTTTAATTGCTTTAAAATAACCAATTGAAAACTATTACTGATGGCCAAAAGTTAATAATATTTGATGAAATAACATGGTTAAATATATATATAAACTTGTAATCTAATAAAAATTTTCAATTAAAACATGCCAACATCAGAGTAGTTGCCGCCTTAATATAATTCAAAGTAGTTTATCAATCACTGGTTTTTAAGTAGTATTTCAATTACTTCATGTATTGAAGTGGATGCCGCCTTAATATAATTCAAAGTAGTGCATATACTGGTTTATTTTAAACTAGTTTTTTAATTAGTTGTTTTTAAAAACAAGTTAGTTTGTTCCTATAGGGGTGTGTCTGAAGGTAACTTTGTGCACATGTATATGTGTGTGTATGTGTTTTTGACTGTGTGTTAAAAAGTTGCAATTGAGCCAATTTGTAAATGTGGAAAGGACATTAATACACCGCTCGAAGGATCGAAGTTTCGCAGACCACTAAGGACTGTAAAGCAGCTGAACACGAGCGGAACTTTAAGTGTTGCATTTAAAAAAAAAACACACACACACATTTCTACACGAAGTGCTGGGAGTTTTAGAATGTCAAAGGAAATAAAAAATGTGTGCTGTTAGATAAAAAGATGTAATTATAATACTTAAAAAGCATCTGTTTATAGCAGCGTTGAAGAAAAACCAAATGAATCTTTGAAGTTTTTGTAAGATAAAATGATTATTTTGTAAGAAAATAATTGAAATGATTAAGTTTAAATGACTAAATTAAAAAGTACACAGAGAAAGGAACCATAGTAAGAACATACAAGTTGACTTTTGTGACAGAAAAATGTCTGAGTGGCAAGACTTATTTGTAATCACAAAAGTATTTATGCAAACTTAAAATGAAAAATGAAACCTTCGATAATTTCTACAAAAATAAATTGAATTGTTAAAGTTGAAGTTTGTAAAATTGAGAAAATTCTTGTTAAATTGCTCAAAGGTTATATATACAATTTTATTTAATCATCACTTAAGCTTAAAAAAAAAAACAAACGAAATGGCCACTTCAGCCCTTGAGAGGACTTTGACCGAGCTTCTTATGATCAATTGTGTTGTGTGTGTTGTGGAATGTTCAAACACAAATGATCGAGAACTGGTCCTACACGCTGGCCTTCCCAAACATAATTTGCAGGAAGTATAATATGTTTCTGCATTTTTCTCCACATATAATATGATTAATTAATGCAATTTCTCTTTATATATATAAGTGGACTGAGAACACTTTTAGTCTGTTACTATTTGTTTGCTTGGAAATATAATTTAGTCAAGAATAACATTAAATATTCACGGACAAATATATATTAATTGGAGAATACATAATTTAATTGTAGCCAAGCAATTATTATCAAAACGATAATTAAGAACAACATAATATATTTACCGATGATTACACTATATTTACTTGGAAATATATTTTAGCAAAAGAAATGCCAAAAGCTTTTCACTGTGATTACAAAATATTTGCGTAGAAATAATTGTTGGTTTGAAGCAAACAAAATATGTTTAGAAAACAGTAAATAAGTTTTTCTCGGATTTAGTAACCATATTATGCTTATCCGGCATTACAATAATTTTTATAAGCACACATTTTCTAGTTGGAGAAAACATAATATGGTTAGAGCACCCACTTTGCCAGTGAAGCACCCGCTTTATCAAAACTCACCTATTTTTACTGCTGAACCGCCTTGTTTTTCTTTTATTTTGTTTTTTATTTTATTAATTTGAAAACACAAACTCTTTTAGTTTAAACAAACATTTTTAGAAATTCTTTTCACAATGGCTAAGCTTTTCAACACGTTTGGCGCGGCTGCTCGATACTTAAAATGATGCCAAGACTTGGCAACTGTTTAAAACAAGCGCATAAAGCAACAAGGTTTCCGCTATTTTTCGTGCAAGTGCAAAAGAAACAGATATATGTATGTCTAGGCGAAACACATAAAAGAAAGGAGTGCTGTTTGTTTTAAATTTGCAGAGCTCTGTTCTTTTTGAGTTTAACAGTGATACAAATATACTTTTATTGGATAGAAACACACAATTCTATTTTGTAGACGTTAGTTTTTTAGCTAAGGCAATTATATTAATGTTGGACACAACTAATATCTTCTTATATCGAAAAATAATGCTATTGAAGGAAAGTTCTTAATCATTAGGTGGTTCCCACTGAATATTTTGTTTTTGAAACCAAACATATATAAACATATTTCTTTTCTCTGCATATACATTTTTTATGACGACTCTGAACGGCTTATGTTCTCAAGAAGCTTTTCATGGCAGTTATCACTTAAACTTATGTAAAATTAATTAAAAAGAACAGATATATGTATGTTAAATTGTACAAAATATCGACAATTTGTCATTCAAATAAGATTCGATAGTACAACAAATAAAAAATTGGTTGTCTTTTACAAGAACTTGGAAGGCACCAAATTGCTGAAGCTATTGAATAAATTAACATAAGCTTATTGTTAATTTGCCTTAAATTTTTGATTTTGGTGTAGTGTAAAAAGTCAGTGAAAGCTTTTAGGGTATGGGGAATCTAATGATTTCAAGTATTAGCTTTTATTTTTCTATGTTAAGTAGTGCTTAAAGCACTAAGTTTAAGTGTCTAAAAAATCAAAAAAACTAATGAAAAAAGTAGTGTACTGAGAACCCAAGATGCCTTGTAAGCAGGGTAACAAGAATGTCCAGAACACTTTCTATGCGAATTTTTAACAATCTGTAGTCTTAGACTTCTTCACTTTGGTGGAACATAGTGTCTCCATCAAAATATGGGATACCAAGCCAGAAAGAGTGCTCAAATTCATAAAATTTCCATAAGTCTGTAGAATAAATCCAGGGTATACAAAATAGATGCTATCCGTCGCTTACTTAGAAGCTAACTTGAATTCATTTTAATAAATCTGTCATTTTTAGATTTCATAAAATGCTTTTTTTCTGCATTATTTTTATGGATAAAAATGTTTTCCAAATTTAATTAAGTGTATAAAACGAGATTTATTGATTTACACTGTTTTTGTTTATTGAAATTAAAAAAGTTATTTTTTATTAACTTTTAATATTATTTCTTCAATTTAATATAATTATTTTTAAATAAGTGATAAGTGAAATCGTCTCAAGTCGACTCAAACCTCCACGTGGGGCTCCCTGCGCAACGGCAAACTGACATCCGTCAGTTTGACGGCTAATTTAGGTTATGCGTCGTGTTTGAAGCCCACCACGCAAAAAAAAAAGCATTTCAATGAAAATAAAAAGAAAAAAGATAAAAATTATCCCCAAATCTGATGAGGACTACCGCAAACGAAAAACTGATAAAGATTTACGGATATGCATCTGGGATGCCCGAACTCTTAATTGGAAAGGTACCTCTATACAACTGATTGATATCTTGGAAAGATTCAAAGCTGATATCACTGCAATCCAAGAAATGCGATGGAAGCGACAGGGTTGCTCTTGGCAAGCATCCTATGATATCAACTACAGCGGCAAGCTTGGGTGCGAGTTTGTAGCTGGCAAGAGATTACGGCATCACGTCCTGCGATTCACACCTGTGAAAGAACGACTTGCCATCATTCGCATCAAGGCTAAATTCTTTCATATAAGCTAATATGTGCACATGCTCCGACAGAATACAAGGACAATGAGATCAAAGAAACTTGATCTGAAGAGGAAACATGGTGATAAGTAGCACTAAATTCAAGCATCTTAATATTGATAAAGCCAGCTGGCTGTTCCCTGACAAAAAAACGTGCAACAAAATTGATCACGTTTTAATTGACGGAAGGTCTTCTTCCAATGTATTAGATGTACGCACGATCGGTGGCGCTTACATAGACTCTGATCATTATTTTGTTGCAGCTAAGATCTGTGCACGTCTGTGCGCAGCAAAAAATGCGCTCAACCCCGCAAAGAGAAAGCTAGACCACGACAAGCTGCAATCAAAACGGACAGCCGAAGCCTTCGCCACTCGACTCATACTCCTGCTTCAAGAAAGCACTCCTCTGATCAACGGTATATCTGTGGTCACAAGTCATAACAGCCTATCTCAAAATATCGTAAGAAACCGATCCAAACAGTAACAGCGTCTTGGCACCCACGTCACTGTTGGCAACACCTCCCTCGAGGTTGTAAAGGACTTCGGCTACCTGGGATCCAGCATTAACTCCACTAATGATATCAGTAGTGAGATAAAACGAACGATAACTCTTGCCAACAGAATTACTTTGGGCTCAGTAGAGGAATTGGGAGGCAGAGCCCTATCCCGACGAACAAAACTCACGCTCTGTAAGTCACTAATCAAGCCCGTCCTGTTATATACAGCACAAATCTAGAGTAGCTCTGATGAAAAGACTTTGGGAGCTTTCGAGAGAAAGATCCTTCGTAAGATATACGTAGCAATCTGCATCCATGGCGATTACCGATGGAACGATACGATGGAACGATGACTGTATGAGCTGTAAAATATTCGATTCGGTACCCGGCGGCGGTCAACGCTGAAAAGGACGACCGCATTTCCGTTGGAAGGACCAAGTAGAGGACAACTTGACGAAACTTGGAGCTTCCAACTGGCGCCAGAAATCACAAAATAAAAATGGCTGGTGCAAATTCTTATTCCAGGCCAAAACCGACTTACGGTTGTAAGCGCTACCTTATTTAGTAAGTAATTAAGGGAATTGTCGTACTCCATTCCAACCAGCCCATATCTGCTCGCGACATTGGGCTACCCCGATCTAGAGATTCTGTCAAAATACATTCAATACTTCAATACAACTGACACGAAATTTCACACGTAACACACTTCACACATCCTCCCTTATCCTGATTTTGGGCAGACAGATCTGTTTGAACCTGGGGGGAAAAATATAAACGGCAATATACAGTCAAATGGCAAATAACGATCGTCGTTTCTGAGAAAATAACCAGCAGTCAAGTCTACCTTGCATAATTGTATCATGCAGCTATGCTGCCATTTTCAACGTTATAAATACCGTTATCGATATTTTCGACATTCTTGAAACATTAGGGAGGTTCAGATGATACAGCATGTTGTCAACCCTTGCGTGATGGACTTGAAATCAAAAAATGTTGATTGCAAGTTAACATGTTGTTAGTCTGCTATTTTCAAAATGTTCAGTACAATTGTCTATATAGTTCCCACAAAAATTTCAAAGTCATTTATAATAGGTTATTACCACTTTCAAATATTTTAGTTAACAAACGTATACATTCCACATCTTCGATTTAAATACATTTAAAATTTTTGACTTTAAAATCATTAACCGCCTTCCAAAAATCATGAGTAATAAGAGGTTTTGACTTTTTTTTTTAATTGAAACCCGCCGTGTGGGATTCATCTTTTTAAAATTTTACTTGATATTTTTTAAAAGTGTTCCCAAAGAATACCATTTTCTAAATTTAAAAATGACTCAAAATAATATGGTTTAATATCAAAATTGTTAGAGAGATACTTACCAATTAAAAATATGTTACTTTAAATTTAAGAAAAAATGCATTTTGGGGTATTCTTCATAACTAGTCCTTTTTCATATAATTGTATATATTCTTTACTTCGTAACGAGTAGCTAAAAATTATATTGCTCTTAAGACTCTGGGTGTCCATTCACTCATCTCCATCCAACTTCATCATAATCATTATCATCATCGAATTTCAAAAAGTTTAAATATGCTTTTAAGCTGAGGGCCGCAATATAAGATAGGAAAAAAAATAGATTGAAAAAAACGAATGTACAAGGATTCAGCATAATGTGAATGCATTTATATCAACCTTTTTTTTCATTGCAAAAACTTTTATTTTTCTTTTTAACATGCAAATAAAATAAAAACAAGGAAAGTGATATAAAAGCAAAAAAAAACAACAATTTCAATACACAGCCAAAGAAAGAGATGAATTTTTGTTGCATTTGTGTTCAACTTAAGGATAAATATGGTATCCTTTAGATGCTTTTTACGTGTGTTTGTGTGTCTGTCTGTTTTTTTTTCTTGTATGTCGAACGCATTTGTTTTAAGTTGTTTTACTTCTTTCATTTTGTGCATAGCAAATGGATAAAAAATGGACAAACAAAGGATATGTTGTTAAGGATATGCAAAGGATGCAAATACATATGCGAGCAAGATACTCAAGCGTAAATATTTTATGCATGTGGGTACGCAGCTTGTAAAAAGTAAGCGACCCAACCTGACCCGGCCACCCTCAGAAAAGCAAGTTTTCTACTTGTTATTATTGTTGTTGTTTTTGTTGTTGTAAAGGACGAAGTTGCCAAATGACCGAACGAGTTGTCGTGCATCCATCAGATACAAATTTGCGTTTAGATTTATATGTGAATGTATCCGGCTGAGTGTGAAGTGAGCACCAAATGTAAACTTTTTGATTTAGCTCAGGGTGCTCAAAGGGTGCTGCTGATGAGGTCTTAAAGCTTCATGGGGGCAACATAGATATTTAATGTATATATTTCTGCTTAATATTCTTGCACGCAAGATAAAAGAACGAATGGCAAAGTTTTTATGCTATTTTTGTTGTTGTTGTTGCTGGATACTGCTGGCTACATAATGATATGCAAAAGGATTTTCAATTATTTACATTTCAAAAATACAACAAAAAAAAGTTCATTTTCATTAGTTCTGTATGCTGAGAGCATGCAATTCTTCCTTTCAATTGAAACAAGGGGGGTTGAAAGTGGGTTAAAGGCTTTGGTTTGAAAAAGTGGATTTTCAAATAAGATCTCCAGATTAAGAGAATGGGTTCAATTTTGTTGAACGACTCACATTATTCCATACTTAGGAGTTTTCTTCGAAAAAATCATTAGAACATTTGCAGCCTTGGACAACTAAATAAAATATAAAGTTAATTATAAACTTTCGCGGTCAACTGGGTTTTTGGTGATAAAAAATTCAAAATTCAACAGATCTTCATGATTTCTTTTTTAACGGCGGATTTCTTATACAAAATGTTCAAAAAATATCAAATACAAATTTCAGATAATTCTTTATCATTAAATGTTAAAAAAATTTTAATATTGAAAACAAAAATTATATGTTCAGTTTTTTCTTTTCATTTTGTTCTTTTTTTCGTGTAGATTATAAAAAAATTAAGAACTTAATTTGGCAGCATGAACAAAAACTGTAGAGGTTTTTCTGTAGAAACTGAATTTTTTTCAGCATTCAAAGCTAGAAAAAAACTGTTAGAAACACTGATTTTTTTTCTTTATTTTTTTATAATAAGGGAACCGTAAAAGGGAACATTTAAAAAAATCATTAAGTTCAGTTGAATTTTGAATTTTTTATCACTGAAAAACCAGGTGATCGCTAAAGTGTATAGTTCCAATAAAAAACCCGTTATAAAAGAATTAGGAAACATTTTCTTAAAATAATTTAATAATTGCCAATTCTTAAGTCGTTAAATGTTATTCTCTGAGCTAAGCCTTCAAACGGCAGCCTCAACAAACTCGCAATGTTTTCTAGCAAAGACAAGAACCTCTGCATGTCGTATCTTATAGTTGGCAAGGCGATGCTTAAAAGCAACTGACAGCTAAACAGCTGTTTGAATGACAACCAAAGCTGTCAGCGCAAAATTCGATGCTATCGTAACTTTTTATCAGCGAAAATTTTAGTTTCGCTTATTTTTATAGTTTTTCCATTGAAGTTCAACAACAAATAAAGTGAATTTATTGCATTTAACGCAAATAGTGTGAAAAAATAAAGCGCTTGAGTATCGATGTGACAAAAACAACAAAATGCAAGCACAACTAATGCAAATGGAAACAGCTGAAATTTCGCAGTAAACAACAACAATTGTAGGTAGGAGCACCCACCCAAAACCTGCAGACGTAAAGAAATCGAACGTAGACAAAAGGTGTTGTGTCCTACAGAAATAAAATAAAAGTATTTAAAATTTTGACGAATAAAAAAAGAACAATGGCAGAAGGCGGACAAAATAAAACGGAAGCTGTTGCTTCGAATGAAAGTCCAACGCCTACAACAATCGGTACGCCATCAACAACAGCCTCGTCAACAAGTACTCCGGGCAGCTCCAACAGCTCAATGTGGCTAATGCAGCCGTTTGTGCCCTTTGGCGAAGTTGATTTACAGGAAGTATGTTGTGGTTTTACTATATTGGAAAAGTTTCGTTATTGTTTATTTAACAATTTACTATAAGCAGTCTTACGTTTTACAGAAAGTTGGTCATGGTTCCTATGGTGTTGTCTACAAAGCCGTTTGGAGAAATCGTTATGTGGCTGTGAAGGAGTTTGGCGCAAGCGCTGAACAGAAAGCAATAGAAACAGAGGTTAAATTTTATCTATTAAACGTTCGTTTTAAAAAAAGGCATAAAATTAATCACTTCAACATACGAAAGAAACTTTTCTAGCACTCCAACGATAAGTAATATACGAAAAGCTATACTATCTGCCTTACAAAATTTTGCTTGCTTCTTGTGTCTTACTTATCGTTGGTGGGCTTTTTCGTGATACTTTGCTTTTGAAAGCTGAACTCCTTATTGATCTTCGTAAATTTCTGTTGTTTAGAATTTATTTAGAAATAAATTTCTGCACACTTATACTAATATACAAAATATATTGTTACATATTCGAAACTTTAACAATTCGAAACTCAACAATTTAAAATCTTCCAGTTGTACAGATTTAAAAATTTGCCATTATACAGCTCTTAGACCCTGTAACTCAGATTGGGTACAAAATATCCACGACAATATATCCAAAGCTAAAATCTCCAGAGCACAAAATATCAAAAACTTAATCGCCAAACCCGAGCCGAGAATAAAATCTCCAAAAATCGCGCGAATTCATAAATGTTGCATTTACATTTTTGAAGATTTTGTTTATTTTTTGTAAGTAAAAAGTTTATTGAAGTTGAAAATTGTAGTAGGTATGGATAATATAATAAAAGTTAAATTAATCTAAATCTAAGTTAACATCAGTGTTCCTAAGATAATCTGCTTTATTCATAGTTTGTTTGATTCATACAATTAGATTTATTTTAAAAAAAAATAGAAATTTGATGATTATGGATATTATGATTTTGTTTTTGGAGATTTTATAATTTGATATTTTGACTTTGTATATTTTGTAAAATGCAGATTTTGTATATGGTGGAGATTTTGTATATTGAGATTTGGTAGCGCTCCCCTGTTTGGTAAGGAAGCTTAAACAAAGTTTAAAATTTCTTAACCAAAATTTGAATACCAATAACTAATTTCGCAAATCTCTGTTTAACTCAGTGACGCGAGCTTTAATTTAAACATAGAAATTCTAGGTTTAAGGAAGTTAACTTAGATTTTAACAAATATCTCTGAGGACATAGAAAATACTCAAGAAAATCATACTTTAGATATTTTCAAAACAACCAATAAATACAATTAATACAATTGAAATTACAGAATCCTTCTGCGTGAACTAGTTTTTTAGACATTTGTCCCCAATATATAAACTAAAATTATTGTAAAAAATACGACTGTCCAAATGCTTAAACCTGAAGAAATGATTCTGCTATCAAAAATACAAGCTACTTAATGAAAAAAATCAACACATAAATATATAAACAAAACATGCATGTAGAATGCCACTTCTTCGTTTTTTTTGCTGTTCAATGACTCCATTCAATTTTTTAAAGTTAAAGTGTTCCAAAAATCAAATTCCTTGTAACTGCCACAAAAACATAATTTTTTCCTTTCAATTTTGGCTGCTTATTCCTTTAAAAAGCTATCGATATAGTCAAAAATCGATAAATGCGCTCAAATAATATGAAGAAAATTTTTTTGTGCTGATTTCACAAATTCTGATCCACTAACAAAATTTTTAGTTGATCGCTTCAGGTGAAATACCAAATAATTTTTTTTTTAATTTCGTAGAATATGTATTTTCTGGATTATAAAACTTTTCAAAATGAAAAAATATAAATCCACTCGAACGTATATGTCCATTTTTTCATATAACGAATATGTCCATTGAAGCTTAAAGTTGTGCAATTATTGTACAATTTTTTTTTTATGAGCTTTTTTCAAACTTTTTTCAAATATTAGAAACTTTTTTAGCATTGAAAGCCATAAGCAAAAATGTTACTTTTACCCATTTATCGCCCCTGTACTCGTTTGACTACACTAAGTTTTAAGTATAAATTCACAAAAACTTACTGATATCAAACGAGTTTTTGTGCATTTATGCTTAAAACTTGCTGTACTCAAACAAGAACAGTGGCGTTAAATGGGTTAATACAAACTTCTGAAAGTTAATGCAAATATAATGATTATGACCTTTATAAGCAAAGCTTAACATTCCTTTGGTCAAAAATTGTTCGTTCTTAGCAAATTTTTTTAAATTTGTATCTAAAACTGTATTTGTTGTAAAAGATCATTAAAAAAATTTCTGATTGTAAAAATATCAATCAAAATATTACTTTTACTTCTGATTAAAAAATAACGATCACAAAATAATTTTTATTTCTCATCGAAATAATAACAAAAAAAATAACTTTTATTTTGAATGAAAAAATAACGACAAAAAAAAATAATTGTTAAATTTTATCCAAGAAAATCGAACAAAAATAATTGATTTAAGGTGATTTCTATCTTAAAACTAAATATAAATATCATAAATTTTTTTATCGTTATTTTTCCATCAGAAAGTGAAGTTATTTTTTATCGTTATTTTTTCGATCAGAAATAAAAATCAATCATCGATCTTTATTTTCCCTTTATGATTTTTTATTTATTGAAAAAATAAAATAAAAGAAATCATGTCAAAAACAGAACCTTTGAAATTACTTACCAACAACTTTTTAAGCATGATCTTTTGATATAAAAATGAATCGTTATTTTTCTATGCCTGAATTAAACTTATTTTTTGAGATGTTTTTTAATTTTTCACGCAGAAATAAAACCTATTTTTTAATATAATTTTTTAAGTTTTAATCACATAATAATTTAATTTTTTAAATTATTTAGTTTTTTTATCACATAATTTATTATGTGACACTTATTTTTAAGTTTCATTATATTATTATTCGGGAATAAAACTCATTTCTTAAGTTTTATTTTGTACTCAGAAATTAACATTTATTTTTTTTATTTTTTTTTATTTTTTTTTTTTTTTTTTTTTTTTAACAATAAAGTACCTTTTGTTTTACTCATAGTTATTATTTTAACTAAAATTAAAAGGACTTTCCCGCAATAGTTTGGCAAAATATTAAAACAATGAATATTTTTCTTTTCTAGTAAAATAAGCTTAAAACTAATTATTAAAAAACAAAATGTTACTTAAAAAATAGTTTTTTTTCGAACGAAATAAAATAATTCAAAACTATATATTATTTTGTAATTAAAGAAAAAAACATATTTCATAAATATTTGAAGTATTTTTTTATTAAATAACTTTTATTTCTGAATGAAAGAATACATAAAATTTAAAAATTAGAGTTATTTTCTGAGTAAGAAAATAAAACTCAAAATAAGTGCTATTGCAGAGCGAAAAATAAGACTCGAAAAATAACTGTTAAAAACTGATTTTTTTAATAAAGTTCATAGTCCCTGAATTATGTTTATATAACTCCAATAATTTTCAATTATTAAAGGTTATATTTTATCGAGCTCAAGAACTTTAAGCTGCTTTCATATCATTTGTATTCTAGTACTGCAATTCAGGGTCATTTACTAATTGCATTCGTGAAACAAGTACAAAATTAAGAGCTTAGTGGATCACAGCAAGAATCACGAAAAAAGGCTACTGATGAGTTGGTGTAGCGGCCAACGAAACAGCTGTCTAGTCTGCTATGTGATTGATACTCTATATAGCGTATTGTTGTTGTTAGTTGTTTTTCCTTCACTTGTTTTCTTCGGTATTCGATAAAATATAACCTTTAATAATTGAAAAATTATTGGAGTTATATGAACACATAACTTAAAAAAAAAACTTATGAAAGAAGGTCGCAATTAATTTACAAATAAAGTCCCTGAATTATGTAAATCATAGACAAAAAACAGACTATTCCATAGGGTTCTTGAAAGTTTAACTTAAAAAAGTGTTCCTATGTTACATTCTAAATTTATGTTTGAAAAAAAAATGTAAAAAAAATTTCTAATATAGAACATGGTAAAATAAAGAAAGAAATTGAGACGAATAAACAGTTTCAGAATGTTCAAAATCAAAGCAAATAATTTTTTGTCATTTGACAAACTTACCGCATGTTTATGAATTCCGAAATCAGCACTCTCATTCGTGTGAGACACAATAAGCAATACACTTTTGCATATTGAAAAAGTATTCTTGCTCGTTTCTTTGACGAACGAGAGTGCTACTTTCGGAATACATAAACATGCGGTTTAGTTGTTTTTTTTTACAGTTCTACCACTCGGCTCTCAGCCATGCTCCTCTACCTTCTTTTATTCTACATGATTTAAAAAACTTTTTTGAAAAAAACACGAAAAATAACTAAAAATTATTAAATTTCCGACAATTTTATAATAGATTATTTGTCAAGGTTGATTTTTTCCTAGACAGCTTAATTTTGTCTATAACGAGGTCTGCTATAAAATATAAAGTAAATTCGTGCTAAAGTCAACTTTTGTTTTAAACTATAACAATGCGCCAATGTATATTTTAAAAGTTTGGCTCTATTTCACGTTAGCTATTTCAAATCTTGTGTTTGCATAATGATTTTGTTCCAATTAAAGAAATTTCGTAAACTTTTTTCCAATTGTGAGTCCGTTTTTAAAAATTCTTTAAATCTACACCATTTCAATTTTCTTTAACAACTTAAAAAATTACATGCTAATAAAAATTATCCGCTACAGGTTAAGCAACTGTCACGCGTGCGTCACCCTAACATAATAGCTTTATATGGCATTTCTGCTGATCAACAAGCCACATACCTGATTATGGAATATGCCGAAGGTGGTTCGTTACACAACTTTCTGCATGGCAAAGTCAAACCGCCATATTCCAAATCACATGCCATGAGCTGGGCGCGCCAATGTGCCGAGGTTATCCTATTCAAATAATATCAATTTAAAGAAGTATGCAACTGTAATAACGTTTTCAACTTTACAGGGTGTTGCTTACTTGCATGCCATGAAGCCAAAGCCATTGATTCATCGTGATTTGAAACCGTTAAATTTACTGCTCACAAACAAGGGCAGACATTTGAAAATTTGCGATTTTGGCACTGTTGCTGACAAGTCAACCTGGATGACTAACAATAAAGGCAGCGCTGCTTGGATGGCACCTGAAGTACGTTGCTGTATTTTTTTTTTTTTTTTATTAAATCTGTTTTTATCTTTACTGTTCTTTACTGTTACAGGTCTTTGAAGGTTCAAAATATACCGAAAAATGTGATGTATTCAGTTGGGCGATAGTGCTCTGGGAGGTGCTATCACGACAGCAGCCGTTCAAAGAAATCGACAACACCTACTCCATTATGTGGAAAATACATAAAGGTTAAAAATAGTTTTATAAAAATCACTATGAAAATTATTCACTTTTAAAATGCATTTGTCTTCATTCGCACAGGTGAACGTCCAGCATTGATCAAAGACTGTCCCGAACGCATACAAAAATTGATGACTTCGTGTTGGGCTACAGCTCCAGATTTACGTCCATCTATGCAGCATGTTGTTAATATTATGCATGAGCTTGCTGCCTCCTATCCCGATAGCTATGAGGCTTTAGAATATGAATTTGTTAACCAGCAGGTATTTCTCTGTTGAAAAAATTAAAATTATATGGAAAATAACTGAATTAATTTAAAGATTATACGACCTGGTGAAAGCAATGTCAACATTGATAGCAATGAATCGGGATTCGGTAATGTATTGGCCAGCAACAATACATCAGTGACTTCACAAGTGACACCCACGGATACAACATCAGATCATTCGTCTACCACATCATCGTCTTCCACGCCAACTAACTCCATCGAATCATTAAAACCCAAATCAAATGCACCACGTTGGAGCACCATACCCGAGGAATTAGAGGCAGCTGCTAGTCAGGAAAGCTTTACAACAAATCCATTTTGTTTGACCCCATCGGCAGAGTCCAGTAGGCGGTACAGCACCATACGCAATGGCATGACGCAAATGGCAAGTGTGCCAATGCCACCATTAAGTCTGGATGTTGATCCTGTAAGTTCTTGATGAAGCCAAGTAAGCGCATTTAAGCTTAAACCTTTATTTACTTTTTTTATTTAAAGAATGCCTGGGAGCTCTCATTGCCTAGTGAGCATAACTTTGCTGCCTTTAATCCCTTCGGTAAGTGCAAAGTTTTGTATATTTTACCAAAATCATGCAACAATTTATATTGCAATTTATTTTATGATCTTCAATTTTATCAGTTACTTAAATAATTGTTGGACTCACAGCCAATGATTCGTTTTTATATAAATTTATTTCATGCATGAAAAAAAACATTTGCAGCTCGCACCACAGTCTAAGTTAAAAAAAAAAAAACTATATAGATTCCAATCTCTTGAGAACGCAAATATTTCACTTTTGATCACAAGCAGCCAACAAAATAAGTTAGGGAAAAACATCTAAATCAATGAAATAAAAATACTCAAAAATTGCTTTGTTGTCGCTTAGGTTTTATTGTCTCTGAAGTAGTTTTGTTAAAAAAAAAAAATAATTAGAATACTGGGAACGTCTTACAGTTTACTGTTAACAGACATGCAGTCTCGCATTTTTGCAAATAAATTGGCAATACTTTGAAAAACAATGTATGAGTAATTTTTGTGGTGCGTAATTAATTGTTTATTACAAATGGTAAAAGAATTTGGTTAAATCATGCGAAAATTTTCAAAAATAGCCTCAGAATTTCTAAAGCTTGAACTTTTTCCACTTTCGTTATGTTGGCTAATTCAAATAAAATACATTTTTTATAACATCTTGGTGCAAACGTTGTTTTTGAAATAGAGAATAAAATAGAAATTTTGAAACACAAATTTAAGAGTATTGAAACAAAAAGTTAAAATTTCCATTTTCTTGATTGTTAAATTGGACAACAGTTTACACGATTTATTACCACCATTTAATTTTTTTAAGAATTTATGACTTTTTTACTTTTACTTTTTTTGATATCGTCCAATAGAAAAAATGTGCTTAAACTGAACATTATCTTAACTCCGCTTCGATTTTTTTTAAACTTCCCACAATCCACGCCGAGTGAGCATTATAAATAAACAAGCATTTTTAAAACTTGCAGAAATAAACGTCATAAAAATTAAATTTAAATCCATTTTTTTGCCGAGTTCCTGAATAAGCCTTTAATAAAAAACCTTATATAAAATATATATATATATATATATATATATATATATATATATATATATATATAACTTATATAAGTACTTGAATAAAGAAATTAATTTCATAGGCCTTCTTTCCTATTATTCAAATATTATTCAAGGAAGTTTAAATTCTTCTCCTTACATAAATGCCTTATATAAAGCTTTACTCAAGGCTTATTTAGGTGATATTGTTACCTGGGAGGTAACGAACTAACCCATGTAACAGCAAAGGATTAATTAAATTTCATGTGTTTTGTTCAGAATCAAAGTTAATACTAACTTAAAATAGTACCCTTTCGATCGACCCTATCGATCGGAAGTTGTAAACACCTAAAAAACTTTTTTTAATATGATTAAGTTTAAATAAAACACCAAATATCTGAAAAATATACTTAAGAATTTGAAATATATAGGGAAGATGCTTGCAGGTAGTCATTGTTTGCAGGTTGCCACCACTGCTGTATTTTGACATTCTGCCAGTGTCATAACCTTAACTCCGACTGAAATCAAAGGAGTAGTTGTCAATTTTAATATACTTTTAGGACGGACAGACGCACTAACACAATATCTGTTTAAGAAAATGTAAAATATAAGTTCTTAAAAATTAAAAAATTGAAATTGTGAACTTGCCCTGTGCTCAAAATTTGAATATTTTTATCGACAATGCAAGGTAAGATCTGTTCCCATAAAAGGCCTTTTATTTTTAGTCTATTAAAAAAAAATATTAACTCTTTAGCAACATATTTGATACCTAAATAAAGTTGGCTGAAGTGGGCTGATGTGTAACACCTTCTTATTTGCTTCAAGTGTAAAGAAATTTAATTTTTGATTAGCTTTAAGGCCTTTCATTTGCAAAGGAACCAATTCGAAGTGAATGTTTTCACGGCTGTTGAATATTTTGAGAAATGGATGAAGTAGAACAAAAACTTCATATATAGCTTTTATGGTCTTTTATAAATCGTTGGGGTGATGTGTAACACCAACAAAATGTTAGTTTAAAGACCAGAAACATAAATTTTTTTTATGTTTATTTTGACTTTTTATGTTTAGTAAAAGTATTATGATAAAAACTCAATGAAATAATAGCAATATCTCGTAAATCTGTCTGAACCTCAATGCACACACATGCGCTAAAATTAAAGAACTGATCGTTAATTATTAATTATTAATTATTGATTGGAAAAAAATACATTTCAAATTTAAAATGATTATTCGTTGGAAATATTCATAACGGAGTAACAATACCCACAAATAAATGGCTCACAAAAAATAAAAAAGGGCGCTTGCACTTGTTGCACTCAAGTGAAATTTTATGATTTAAATGTTTTGGCCAAAAATCTCAACAAATTATGCAAAAACCTTGATATTCTTCAAATAACAACAAAGAGCGCCGGTTTCGCTTCCGAGCACCTGCAGTTCTTTTTGTTGTTTGTGTGGATTTCTTTTCCATATTTTTTTCCACGTCCTACAACTGTTAACGTTTCTGTGACGTTGTTTGAACACAGCTTTTCATTAACTTCCTACCACGATTGGATTTTGGTCTAGGCTGAATAGTATAAACTGTATCACCACACTGTGAGTGTTACATATCACCCCAATGTAAGTCTCTTTTTTCTCATTAATGGTATTTTACCACAACGTATGAAAATGAAAAATCGTTTGTTATATTTAAAGATGTTAAAAGAAGAAAATTTAATTCGAAACGGCTATTTTTTGTAAATTTTAAAAAAAAACTTTTTAACAAATTTTTCACTCTATTTAAGAACTCTAATGAAATATATGTCTGCATACTTTCAACATTTATGTTAAACTAGATGCTGTCAAAAGAAACAAATCTCAGTTGTTCATTCATTCATATGTCAACATTTTGTACAAAAAATCGCCGTGTTACACATCACCCCACGGTACACATTAACCCACTTCACCCAATAAATATTGCAAGAGGCTACTCCTTTAACAAGAAAACCAGGGTCAGGTAGAAAAAGCGGTACAGCGAACCAAGGAGTGGCTCAAACAGTTAAGCGCCTATTTTTGAACAGTCCAGGTTCAGGAATATTATACTGCGGTTAAAAAGAGTGCATAATCCTCAAAATTTACAACACAAAAGCATTTCGACTTTCCAAATAAATACAGGGTTTGTCAGGCCATTTGCAAATGTGGCTTTCGAAGTAAGACATTTGTGACAGATTCCACCACCAAGACCGAAATTTTCATCAGAGAGTGTCTGGAGCGGCATCAGCACCAAGGTTCAATACTATTTTGGCCAGACCTGGCAACAGCTCACTCCGCCCATAGAATGGTCGATTGAAACCAAGCCAACACAGTCACGGTGGTAACAAAAAATGCGAATTCTCCGAATTGCCTCGAACTTCGACCAATGCATTGCTCGATGCAATTAAAGCAATCAAAGCTCGCAATAAATCGAAGAAGAGCTAAATCAGTTGTTTTCACTTGAGTTTTTCTAGATTTTTACCAAAAAGTGGCAACCTAGATTTTGATTTTTTAAGTGGTGGCAACCTGCAAACCAATATTACAAAGTATTGATTGTAGATATTTTTGAAAATTTGCTGCACAATTTAAATTTTCTAAGAATTTAAATGAGTTCTAGCTTAGAATTGTGCCTTTTTACTTCATCTTACCAACGTATGAAGCAAATCAACAATACGTCGATTTAATGACGAGTCTTTCCAAGCCTTTCCCCTACTTTAATATTTAAACTTTTCTAAAAATCACTGATTTATTGTAAACTGAAAGCTTATATGTATTAAAAAACCGTTTCGGTTTAAAATTTCGACCGCGTATAGCGCTCAAATATTTTAAAGTTTAATGTCTCGAAACGACAAAATCGGACTAAAGCTGTTATTGTTTTTCGTCATCGATATTTCTGTCATTGCCAGAGTTTGCGTAATATTTACAAATAGCTTCGTCCCATTAGTAGTGTTATAAACTGAATTGACTCATAAAATGCTGCGTTGAATGCACAATCCAAATAAGCGACAAAAATATAAAACAAAATCTAACTCAAATGCAATATAAGGGAGCAGTTCAACCACATTACAAATTTGTAAGACTCGCGCCAGCTATTTACGATTAGGCCCGTTTTTAAGCGTGATTAGAAAGTTATCGACGCTTTTGCACTCAATTAAAAAATTTTTTTAATTTTACACCCCCAAACCTACAAGCCACACCCCCTCTCAGCCCAGGAAAATTTTCGAGTTCGAAATAAATTCCCGCTACTCACAGTCATTAATTTTAATTTAATAATAACGCGTTGATAGGTAGCGAAGCGGTCATGAATCAATGCCAAATTAAGTGTTCAACACAATGACTCGTCGATCATTAAAACTCATGAAATTCAAATAAAAATCGTATCGAAAAAACGTTTTATACCTATTAATGAGTTAAATTAACGAACCAAGGCAATGATTTATAAAATTGCATAAATTAATTTCTAAATTATTTTAAGAATTTTTTTATTCTTACTCATGCTCGCAATTGTGACAACGCGTAGCCTCGATTTGCAGCAATTAATGCATTTTTAATATAGTTCACGTTGTTGTTTTTTGTGCCCCCCTTCTTTGGTCCTCAATCATTATCCAATGCAGTGAATCACACCGCGCTGCTTCAACACCAAGCATCGCACATCTATGAAGTGACAGTATAACGTATACTGTGCCTACCCCCAATGCATGCATACCTCCCCACAATCAAGCAAACTCATAAAATTAGCCACACTCAATTATTAACATAGTAGCGTCAACGTCGTCGGGTCCCCCAAAAAAATGCAGTGGCATGATTTTCCATTCTGCGCTCATCATTTCAGTTCATCTTAGCTCATCGTCATTTCTTTTCAATTGTTTTATGTTTGCTAATTCACAGTCGCATGTTAATTAAAAATACTACTTAGTTTGTTTTTTTCTTCTCTCTTCTCTGCTATCCCGTTCCTGCCTCCTATACTATACTATACTGTTCAACTTTCGCTGTAACGCTTTGAATTTTCCGTCATTTTCATGAAGCGCACTCAGTTTAAAGTGAACGCTACACGCGTTAATATTGTTTATTTATCTATTTAATTATTGACAATAATTGTCTGTAGTTGCGCGAATTTTTTTGTTATTTGGCGCTCAAATAGTGCGTTTTTCGTGTTGTGAAAACATTGTCATGGATTTTTTTTTTTACCATAAACTGGCTAAATGATCACGCCTCTGTATAAATTATTTACATGCCATACTTGAAAAAAGTTTCTATTTAATTTTGAACTTATGTTATCTTCGAAAATTTATTATCTACGCTGGACTTTTCTACATGTTGCACCCATTCGAACTTTTCTCACAAAGTTGAAATAATGGGTAATTTCAAGGTGTTCTTTGTTAATGTAAATGTTTTATTAATTAAAAAAAAAAAATTGTTATAAACATTTTGTCCATTATTTTCCTTTAACACATTGATGCTCATGAACCAATATTTGCTCTTGTTCACATTCTGCGTGTACATAAATTCGTCCATACATTTATAGCTGCAAATAAAATTTTTTCGAAAGGACTTTGATTTAAGAGAAAAGCAAAAAATCTACAATTTAAAAAAACCGCATAAAAACTTTTTAGTTATAACATTATCTGACAATTATAAACACTCACGCCAATTTCATTCTGAAGCCAACTCAGATATCGTTACTTGAAATGACTTAAATAGTGTCCAGCCGAATATTTTCGGTTTATGCCAGTTTTTGGCCCTTTTTGTCAATTACAGCTGTTTGTCCTTAAGGCCGGCGATACATTTAGAAGAGAGTACAAAAAAGTGATATTGAGGTGATGGTTTTTATTAGAAAAAATTTGTTTAGTTTTAAAATTTTCAAGATTGGTAAAATATGCATTTAAGTTTAAAAAAAAAAATATTTCAAAAACAAAGATGGCGCTGGCTACAACGATTGCTGCAAAGACCTCTTTTCGCACTGCGGGCATTCTGCAGGCTTTAAGGTTGGCCCGAAAAAAAATTTTTTTTTAATTTTAAAACGTAATAAAAATATCTTCTATCTGAATGAAACTGATTTTTAAAATAGCTTTTTAAAATCTTTTTATTCAAAATGTAAAACAAAAAATAAGTAAAAAGTACAATTTTCTTTTTCCAAGTAAGTATAAATTATGTATTTAAAAATTTAAATTTTATATAAATTTTATTAAAAATAAATTTTTAAAAAAATAATTCTGTCAAATTCAGATAGAAGATATTTTCATTAAGTTTTAAAATTAAAAAAAAATTTTTCGGGTCAACCGCAGTGCGATAAGAGGTATTTTGCAGCTTCTTTGGTATATTTTACCAAATTTGAAAATTTTAAAACTCTAAACAATTTTCTTCAAATAAAAACTATCACCTCAATATCACTCTTTTTTACTCTCCTCAAATGTATCGCCGGCCTTAAAGGTACCTTTATGTAATATAAAACGATTCTGAAAGCGTTTTTTGAAACAATACTACAAAAAAATGGTCAGAGAAATTGACATAAAGTTTTTTATTGATTTCAACAATTAAAATATATGAATAAAATGTTTGTTTTCTGTTTTGTGACGTCATTTGCGTGTACGTGACGTTGTCATGAAGCGATACGAGAAAAGTAGGGCAATTTTGCTTGCAAAATATTTGTAAAGTAAACACTTACGCCGAGGTAGTGACTTCGAGTTTTTTTAAAAATTTTTATTTGTAAAAAATAACGCGACTTTAAAGTTGATTGTTTAAAAAATGGGTGTAAATTTGAATACACAACGAGCTGTAAATTTATTTTCAGGCTTATTTAAAAAAAATAAAATGCGAAGTCACTACCTCTATTTATATAAGAGTGAATTTTGGGTACGATGGAGCATAGTACTTTGCATTTTTTTTTTCTTTGTTTTGACAAACAATTTATTATAATTAAAAAAAAAATGTACATTAAAATACATATAATTAAGAGTATCTCAGATATTTTTTCAGAGCCTCCCTTCCCCATCCCTGAGCATACTAAAAAAAAAAAAATTAAAAACTGCTACCAAAAATAGAGAAAGAATTATAAATTCAATTGGGCTAAAAATGTGTGCATTCTTTTCCTTACATTGATTTTTATAAGATACATTTCTTTAAGCCATAAAAAAACCAAAAATTATATTTTTAGAGCGCCTAATGAATAAAAAAAAGTTAAAAGAAATTCTTCTGAGTTTTTGTTGAGCAATTAGTTTTAGTTAAATTTATTTTTTTCAAAAAAGTGATTACATATCCCTTTTATTCTTCCGTCCCTACGCGACTGGTAAAGAATTAGCTTTAGATTGGCTGAAATTAAAATACCCCACAGCCTTGTTGAAGCACATATATATTCGAAGATATGAATGGAGTTACTTTGTATGTAAAATAAGCATGGGCGTAGCGATAGCGATAAGGTGGGGAGCTGCCCTCCTAGACATCAGAAAAAATATTGACTACTATAACTATAAAGGTTTTTGGCTCCCTAACTGATATCTTGGATACATCCATGAGGATAAGTGTACTTTTCATCCAATTTTTCCCAAATTTTCATCTCAAAATATGTCAAAGCTTATGTGTGAAATATGAAGTAAATACATAAATTTTTTGTGAATTTTTTATGAAGCTTTTGCTATTTAGATAACATTAAATTGTATGAGAGGTAGGTGAAATTTTCATTAGATTTTGCCACATATCCAACTTAGTGTGGGTGTATGAGAACTAAGATTCTGTCCAAAAATTTAAGTTATTATATTAATTTTTTGTATTAGCTAGTTTCATACCCATTGTCGAATTTAAAAATGTTAGGAAAATCTCGGTTATTTTCAAATTAAATGTGTTTATTCCTGAAAATATTCACCACGGGGTCAATTCCTGTTCTGCGTTATCGTCATGTGAAATATGTTTTCACCTTTACACGGAAAATGCGATTCCCGTGTGCTAAAAGGGCAACAGCTGTTCATTCGCTGAAATGGAAAGAAAGTTAACGCCGGTAGCAAACGCACGTTATGGACAGAAAATGACTTTAAATTAAAAAAAAAATAATGTAAAAAGAAAAGCAGCTTAGGGAAAAGGACAAGCGGTACGCAGAAACAGTATCTTATCAACTATTTAGAGGAAAATGTTGATATTGCCAATAACAAGTAAATACTATTTGCTTTACTACTTTTGGCTGTTTTATGCTGTCGCAAAACTTATCTTGTTCATATTTATTTATTTCCAATATCTTCTGCGCAAATGAAATGAAATTAATGATGAAGTCATTTTTGCAAAAGTTTCCTTCTTTCTTATACATTGTTTACATTTTTTTATAAAAGCTTTGTTTAATAGGCATTCAGCAACTCTTATATGCTATTCAGCAACTACTTTCCATTAGACGAACAAGAATCGCGTTTTTGTGCGTAGTGAAGTGAAAAAGTGAAGACGTCAAATGAAAACGATTGTAAAAAGTTTTTTTTCACTTCACTTTAACGCAAAACGGGATTTGACCCCCACATCTATGATGCGTTGCCAACGTGTTGGTAAATCAAAAATTCCATTTTGAAAAATACTCGTATTATTTTGCTCCAAAAATTCTTCAAAGTACGCAATTACAGCGTTTTCTAAATCAGTAATTTGCTTAAAATTTTATTGAGTTATTGTTTATTTTCTTTTTGTTATGTTTCTGTTTACACCGTTATTAGGGTAAGGAAAAATTAACAAACAAAAATCAGAGGCGCCGGAAGTATTTTTTATTTGGAGGAAAGAACAACTATAAGGGGAAAATCAGATGGCTCAACCCAGTAAAAATATAAATATATTGTGATACTTAAAAAGCATCCTTTAATGCTAAGTTAAAATAAATATAAATAAAAGACACATAAGCAAAACGATACACAAAATAAACATAAAATTCAAAATTTAAATTAAAATGGAGTTTGAAGTATACATAGTCCATTAAAAATTTGTGGTGAAACATAGTTTTAGTTTCAATTTAAAAGTTTTTATTGCTGAAAATTTAATGTTATTGCATCAATAGCGGTGTCCAAAGATAAACAATATACATAAAATATAAAAAGTTCCGCTTTTTCTCACCTATCCTACTCCTTCTATTTATTTCCAAATTTATATGAGCGCAAAGCACTATGCGACGCCTTCAGAAGTTCACCAAACAGTCACCATTACCTTCTAAGGGTGCAGTTCCGCTCTTGCCGGGTGACTGGGAGCTTTTCCGTGATCTAACCATTGTCCTAAGCGTTTTCTAAAGGTATTGTTAAATTGTGGATGTATTCCGCTCAATTTCTGCTCACAATTCGTCGTCATCAATACTGCTACCTTGTTGACCATGTGGTTCATTGTCCAATCCAAAATGCCTTCTCGAAAATCGAGAAACCATCGTTGCACTTTGCGTTCCTTGGAAGTATCTTGTCCCAAAACCTGATTAATTTCATTTACCGCTGCATTTTCTCCTCTTTTTTTACATAAACACATATAACATAATTATAATCATTATTAATCAAATTTGATAATTATCAAATTTGATCAAAAATAAACCACTTTTTTCTTATATTTGAAACAAACTTTATAAGCAAATATGTGCCGTTTTGATCGATAACCTTTTACCATTTCTGGCCTAAAGTCATTATTCCATCTGTGTAGATCTTCTGGATTTTCTGAGCGAAAAACTGATCCAAGTGCGTTTAGCAGGCCTCCACAGAATTTAAATTTACACCATTAAAAGAGTTGTGCAGAGATCGAAAGAAATAATAATCTGAAGGTGCATGATCCGGGCTATATGGTGGATGCATTAAAACTTCCTAGCTAACCTCTCTCAGTTTCTGCCGGGTCATCAAAGATGTGTGAGGTCTAGCGTTGTCATGATGGAACACAAGACCTTTTCTGTTCATCAATTCTGGCCGTTTTAATTGAATTGCTTACTCCAATCTCTTTAATTATTGACAGTAGAGAACAGAATCAATCGCTTGACCAGGTTGTAGAAGCTCATAATGAACAATTCCTTTCCAATCCCACCAGAGGCACAGCTTTACCATTCTTGGTGTCTATCCTGGCTTTGCCACTGTTTGTGAAGCTTCACCTTGCTTCGTCCATGATCTTTTTCGCCAATTATTGTCATACGTGTTCCATTTGTCATCGCCCGTAATCATTTGCTTCAGAAATGTTTCGATTTCGTTCCGTTTTAGCATTGATTCGCAAATGGATATTCTGTCAATTCAATTTTTCTCTGTTAATTCATGTGACACCCAAGCATCGAGCTTCTTTGTGTATCGAGCTTACTTCAAATGGTTGATAAGTGTTTGGTAATAAATGCTTAGTTCCCTAGTGACGTCCACGCTGCTTATGTGCCGATCTTGTTCAAGTTTTTCCACGATTTCATTGACTTTTTCAGTGATTGGTTGACCAGAATGAGGTGCATCTTTTACATTAAAATTATTAGATCGAAAACGAGCAAATCACTTCGCTACTGTTTCCGTACACTTCACAAATTTTTTCAGCAGCCTGCAAAGCATTCTTACCATTTCTATAATAAAAAAGCAAAATATAACGATAATGTTCCGAATTTTCACTCATTTTTAAACTTACATAACTTTTCACAGAACAATGCGATTATAGTAATGTCTTCCAACAAAATAAAGCTTGAAATGTCGCCATGGCATTGCCAGATGCAATTGATATTACCAGAGATATTACACTTTAGAGCCATCTAGCTACAATTTGTAACCGAACTTTTTCGAATACCCAATATTTGTCAATACATTATCGTTCTCGATATCACGAACGATAATTTCTCGATAATAAAAAGATAATTTTCCGACAATTTCGTTCTCGATACTTTCGAATTTCTTTATTTCTAGAAAACAGTTGCACAAACGCTTATTACAGTGTAGCTTACGCTACAAATTAAAGCTATCGTAGAGTATTGTTTGTGTTTGCGTGCAAGTACACAAATTTTAAAGCTACAGAATAATGAGTTAGGTTTTATACGATACACAACGTTAATGTACTGTACCTTAACATACGCTACATTGTCGTTTATTTTCGTCCACTGATTGAAATGAGTTCAGTTGTTTAGGAATGAGTACTATTTAGAGAAGCCGGCCAACATTGGTCACACATCAATGACTGTTGTTGCGTACCCTGTAGAGTGAGTGAAAGTGGGTGAGAAGCGAAGATTTCTCATGATGACTCAATCGCACGCACTAACGCAAAAATTTTTCAGCTCGACGTACTGGCGACAGTCCGAAACATCAAAATACACGCAACTCAAAGATAAAAATATTCAACAGACTTTTCTTTTTTTGAGTTATTTTTTTTCTTCTGTAATTCGATTGAAACATTTTTGAGAACGTATTCACAATTTAGAATACTGCAAAAATACGTGCTGTTAAAAATGGATTCAAGTCTCTTAAATATTTTTAGTACGCAAATTGTTTTTATGCTTGTGAATTAAAAATACTTGTTTAAAAAAACACAAAATCAAATCAAAATATTTGCAATTAAAATAACATATGTAAAACTAATATGAAAAATACGCAAACCAGCAAATGAATGCACATATAGACGCACTTAAACAGCAGTTGAATAGATAGGTTCGACCGCATATTGGGCATTATGTGCACTCGCGCCGGTGGTTGCTTGCCGCTGTTCGCCTGTAGTTGATGCCATCGACCATTTCGCACCAAACGATTCGTCATCACTTGGATCGGCGTCGCACTTTCTTCAAGGAAGAACACCCCGACATGTCGTTCGCACCAGAGATTTTCATATCGCCTTCGTTGTTTTTGTGTTGAAAATTTTCAAAATAGATTTTCTGTTTATATTTCTGTAAAACACAAAAGAAAAAAAATTAAATTTTTGCTTATTTATATAAGCGGCCGATTTATTTTGTATTTTCTTATTTCGCTGTTTATTTATTTATTTATTTATTTACTGTGTACAACAACAACAACAGCGCCGATGTAGCGATTATTTTGCTGTTAATGCTAGAGCCAACATTGAAAACAATATTAAGAGAATTTTCTTATTTATGAATCATTTTATCGTAAGAATCTAAATGTTGGATTTTGCGAAAATTAAATGTTGGCATGGCTGACATTATCGCTGCACACTTTTTTGTTTTTATTAAAAAAAAATAAAAAGATAACTTAATATTATTATTGGTCCACCTGTTGTTGGCTATTTTCATCTAGAATTCATTTAGCATTTTATGTTAGTGGCTTATTTTTCTGTGGATTTTCGTTTTCTTTTCTTTAATATAGCCCTGACCTAATTAATAGTATTATGCTCTTGATTTTGCTTAATGGTCGATTGATTGCTTCAATGAATTCAAAAATTTTGACTATACAGGCGCTGCTTAAAAATTTCTCGACGCATTATTTCTTATTTTTGCTTTAGTTTTAAATGTATTTTTGAAAAAAAAAAACCTTGAAATATGAGATGAATTTAGCTCATTTCCTCATTATTAATACCGTGTTTGTTTATGCGAAAAGAATAACCATAACGCACAAAATAATTCGACAAAATGTATTTACTTGGTTCCAACGAAAATCTCACCACATCCGTCCATAAAATCTACACTATTTGTATACAAAAGAGCTCGAGTAACAATATTACGTCGTTTTTTCATTTAAGCATTTTTTTAATAGCGAGTTAAAATCAGCACAAAAATGTTTTTTTCTATTTTTTTTTTTTTTTTTTTTTTGAATCAAGTAAAACCTGAACGAAGTTAACGGTACTCTACACTATATGCACTTATTTGTGATAATTTTTTAAAATATCTTTTCATCAATGACCTCATACCCCCAAGCTTAATAATTCAATGCAAGGACCCACTGATCATGCCTTTGCTCATAATTTTTAATAAATCTTTGTACCAAGGTATTTTTCCCTCTTATTGGAAATCATCTCATCTTACCCCAATTTATAAAAATGGTGACAAAAGATCTGTTGAAAATTATAGAGGTATTGCTATATTATCGGCTATTCCAAAACTTTTTGAAAAGATAATATGTGATAAACTTACAAGCATTATAAATCCTTTACTTAATGAACAGCAGCATGGTTTCCGTAAAGGTAGATCAACCACCACAAATTTAATGATATTGGTATCTGATGTTTTAAGTAAAATGGAAAAAGGACATCAAGTCGATGCAGTCTATACGGACTTTAGCAAAGCCTTTGATCGTGTGGATCATGCTATCTTGGCTTCTAAATTAGAAAAGTTTGGTATCACAGGATCTCTTCTCAACTGGCTAAAGTCATATCTCCAAGGCAGATCACAGCTCGTTAAATTTCAAGGGACCTTATCTAAACAAATTTCCGTTACATCCGGAGTACCACAAGGAAGCCACCTTGGTCCACTTCTCTTCAACATTTTCATCTCAGATTTATCTGACATATTGAATGATATCCATCATCTGATGTATGCGGACGACCTAAAAATGTATCATGTCATTAAATCGGAGCATGATATAAATTTCTTACAGTCGAAGCTCGTATCTCTTGAACATTGGTGCATTCAATATAATATCTGCCTGAATGTTAGCAAATGCTACATTATTACCTTCTCTCGTAAAAATTTAATAGCAAATAATATATACTCCCTCAACAACAGTGAATTATCTAGAGTAAATCATATCGTAGATCTTGGAGTTATCTTGGATAATAAGTTGCGCTTCAATCTACATTATGATAAAATCTTGTCTAGGGCTAGCAAACAACTTGGGTTCATAAAACGACGTGCAAAAGAGTTCAAAAATGTATGGGTCACTAAGTCATTATTCTGTGCGTTAGTGCGCCCTCTCCTCGAATATGGATGCATTATTTGGAACCCTGCGTTTGAATCACACAAGGAAAGACTAGAATCCATTCAAAAACAATTCTTGCTTTTTGCATTGAGAGACACCTACAATCCCCGTGATTACAGTAACCTGCCACCCTATGAACAAAGACTTAGCCTCCTTAATTTAATGCCCTTATCATCGAGAAGAACATTACTTAGTTCATGTTTCACTTTCGATGTTATTAGTGGAATTACTGACAGCGAATTTATATCAAGCAAGATAAAATTTACTGATCCAATAAGGCGAACGAGGCATACACGGCTGTTAACTGAATATCAGCATCATACCGTCTACGCAGGTAATGAGCCCATCAATAGATGCTGTAGAGAATTCAATAATATTAGCGAGTGTTATTTGCCACCCATGTCCAAGCACACATTTAAACGAAACCTCTCAAAGTATCTTTTCCCATCCTAATACCTTTTTCCCCGTCTTTCTTTTAAACTCACTTGGGAAATTCAAGCGTTACCATTCTGAATTCCTATTTCTCACCCCTACTACCCCTTAACTCGGATTACGCGGATTACGCCCACCTTGAATGACACGATTTTTCACCAAAAAAATGGAGAAGGAGAAGGAAAAAAAAACACCTAGAATAAGTAAATGCCTTGTTTGGCGAATAAATAAATAAATAAATATTTTCAATACAAAGAAAGATGAAAACTTTGAATAAAAGTTTTGCATGATCTTATCAAAATTCTGGTTTTTCTGGCTCAGGTTGACACCAGAACTTAAGATAAGTCAAAATGGTTTATGTGCATTAAGTTGGCTCCGCCACTTTTTAACTATAGTTAAAATAAATTCTTTACTGTAATGTGCCCGATGTGTGCTATCATGTTCCGTCTTTGAAAAATAAAGTATTTTTGTAGCCGCCACGCACAGTTGAAGTAAAACTTCTACCCAAAAATGGAATTTTTTTTTATTGCTAATTCATTTTGCTAATATTTCCTCCTGCAGTATAGCTAACTAGTTGAAACCAGTCTGCATATCAGTACTAGTTCACAGAATTTTTCACTTTCGTGGCACAGTTGGTATATTAAGAGGTTTGAGTAGTATCCAAGTTCGATCCTCAAAATCGGATCAGTTTAACAACAGGTCGTGCTGTCTAATTTCTTTGTTGTTTACATATTATATTTACAAAAATTTAAAAGGCAAAATTGTCAAAGTTGTCAAGAATCAATTTCCTCCCGCTCCGTGCTCGCATTGAACCGCGTACTAGCCGGTTGCCAGTTGCGACCATCGCCCCATCGTATCTCTTGTGTCAAAATAAACAAAATACAATCAAAGCTAAAAGCAAGTACATCTAACATCTCTAATTTATTGTAAAGAATTCGAGAAGTCTTCGAGTCTGTCTGGAAGATCAAGTACACATGTTTAAAGCGAACGCTGACGCTCTCCAAGACACGACAAGACAAGTCATTATACAGTCAGCGAAAAATCTTGAATGTTCTCTTATAATAAATTTTTTTAATGCTTTAAAATCAATGCGGACGATCTGCAAGACTCATATGCATATTTTCAGCAAGCAACTGAGAGAGACCATGCACGGAGAACGTTTGGTTTTGCTTACATGCATCTATTTTGCAAGACATGGCTTGACTATGGCCGACTCGGAGAAGAATGAAGTAGAAAACAGAGAAAATGCGGGCTTATTGTCAAAATTAGCTGTTCATCTTGAGTTTCTGTATTTTCACGTTTCGCAGTTGAAGTTTTATTGCGAATTTAAGACTTTTTCCACATTTTATAGTTTTTATTATAATGTTATTGTAATATTTTCACTCAAATAATCACAAATTTAACACATGTTTATATTATATTATATATTTACACATTACATATTTACTTCGTTTGCAATTTCTACGAAATTCGTCGTTTTAACAACTAGCCGACATTTTCATTCTGCACTATTTGTTGACACGTGAGGACACTAAGTGAATCGGCCCTACCTTATATTTCTGCCATAGGCTTGACGACGTCGTTGAAGACATTTTGAACAACAAGTCTTGCAAGTTCAAGTGGAATTTTGTTTAAAAATGTCTTCGAAGACTGCCATGGAAATGGATCGAAACGTCTTACAAGAAACTGACATGTGTCGAAGACGTCTTCGGAGACGTATCGATTCATTTCCATGGCAGTCTGGACGAATGAATCGATCCATCTTGCAAGAAACTGACATGTCTCGAAAACGTCTTCGAATACGGATCGATCCATTTCCTATTGGGAATACGCTCTTATACATTTTCGGAAATTTTAGGTAAGTTTTGTGGTTTGTGCATTACTATTAATATAGCCAAGGCACAATCCAAGGCCATCAGATAAGGAAGGAAAGAGGAACTAATACTTAAGAGTTGATCAGCAACTTAACTTGACAGGAATACGTTGTACAGATGGTAGAACATCTGTCTGAAGATCAATTGGTAGTGGTTTCTTATCGCACTGTGATCAATAGTACACTTCAAATAACAGTTTCTCCTGTGTGCGAATTTTTGTTGTAGTTTGTTGTTATTGAAACATTTCGTTACATTTTTTTAACCACATCTAATTCGCTGTGTTGTTGTATGCGTGGTTAAAAAATGTTCACTTTAAAAAATTTTTATTCTCTCTATGACACATTGCAGCACAATCCAAGCACATCAAAGCACAATTTCTATATTACTGAAAATTTATTTAATATTAGAGCACAACTTCACTGAAAAAAGCTCCACCTCTCAAGAAACATGACGTTATACTCTTTTTTCCAATATAGCACATGAAAGCACATAGCGCGCACATCGCAGCACATATATTTTTAAATTATAAATCAAAAATATCTGACCACATTTTGTGCATATAATATGCATAATATTGCACATAAGATTTTGCCAAATTTTAACTAAAATTTCACAATAATACTTTCGCAAACAACACTTTTCATTAAAATGTAGGGTACCTAAAAAGTTCTTGTCGTTAGAACTAGTTTGTTATATGTTCAAAATGCTATAAAAAATATATAGAAAAACTAACTTCACACCAATAGAACAAAATTAGAAAAAATAAAAGCAGAACGAGTGAATTTTTTCGGCACGATATGAGTCAGCAGACAGCTCAATGATCAGACGGACAGGCACACATAGATTTTCTTCATGCATTAAATCGAACATTTAAATCTTTATATCCGTTTTTATTTTTACTTAATTTTTTTTTTTTTTTTTTTTTTTTTTGTATTAAATTTGTAATTGGGAGCATGCTGAAAATAGCTAAAATGTTTAGTTAGTTAATTTAATTAAAGTGTTTAGTAAAGATCTATAACAACTAAAAATTTGCCCATCTGTGTTATTTTTACTTCTTTTTTTTTTTTGAATTTGAATTTGAGAACATTTTCTCACAATCATTTCTCATTAAAAAGTGATTATTCTATAAATAATTTTTTTCATTTACCCTCATATCATTAACATATTATTTTCTCAGTTGAAGAATTTATAATACTACCTACCTATCTAGTCCCGCTGCTGAACAAATCTTTGAATTTACTTGTGTAAGTGAAGCTGACGTAGCAAGGTCCATTATGAATGTTAAATCGAATGCGGTTGGTGACGATGGAATTAATATAAAATTTATAAAACTTATTGCTGGTCAAATTCTTAGCCCTCTTACACATATTTTTAACCATTGCCTCACTACTTCGTCATTTCCTGATTCTTGGAAAATCGCTACTGTCACGCCTGTGGCAAAACATAACACTGCTTCTGAGCCTAAGGACTTCCGGCCCATAAGTATTCTGTCGTCACTATCTAAGGTCTGTGAAGCTCTTATGGCTGAACAAATGTCAGTTTTCCTGACGAATAATAATCTTCTCTCTCCACTTCAATCTGGATTTCGTGCTGGCCACAGCTGTTCAACAGCTACAGTAAAAGTACTTGATGATATACGGTGCTCCTATGATAATAGTTTAGTCACATTGTTATGTTTGCTTGACTTCTCGAAAGCGTTTGATACGGTGAATCACGCACTTCTTTGTCGTAAACTTAAACATATTTATGGATTTTGTGAAAGTGCTGTTAATTTGTTAAAAAGTTACTTGACCAACAGATCTCAAAGGGTTAAGGTGAACAATAGATTCTCACAGTATAAGTGTATTGGCAGTGGGGTCCCCCAGGGGTCTGTTCTTGGCCCTCTTCTATTTTCTGTGTTCATAAATGACATTTTTCTTAATTGCAAGTATTCCAGAATGCACGCATATGCTGATGATGTACAACTTTACTTATCTAGTAAGACTAGTCTTTTAGAAGACTTGGTATGCAGAATGAATGAGGATTTGCTTTGTATAAACCAATGGGCTCAGAGAAATGGTCTCCAGTTAAATGCACTAAAATCTTATGTGTTGCCCATTTGCAAAAATGAAATTTGCTTTGAGGATATCCCTAAACTATTTATAGGTGACATGAACATAAAACTAGTTAGAAGTGTGTGTAACCTAGGTTTTAACATTAATTGTACTCTCACATGTACTGACCACATAAACAGCGTTGTTCGTAAAGTATATTATATCTTGCGTAATCTAAGGATGTCGGCTGAGTATACACCTGTTGATACAAGGAGAAAACTGGTTATTCAACTAGTTCTTCCCGTGATCACGTACTCTGAACATGTATATAGCAAGCTGGACTCACGGTCTCGGCTTAAATTAGAAATTGCATTTAATCATGCTACCCGTTATGTTTATGGACTACGGAAATTCGATCACTTGGCTCAATTCAGGAATAGTATACTTGGTTGTGATATAATTAGTTATCTTAATGCCAGAAATTGCATCTTTCTTCACAAATTAATCAAATTAAAAAAACCATCATACCTATATGATAAATTACAGTTTAGTCAGTCGCGCAGAAGTCATATGCTCAATTTGCCGAATTTTAACTTCTTAAACTCTACAAGGCTATTTTTTATTAACGCTGTCAGGCTATGGAATGCGTTACCAACAAACTTGAAATCAATTGTCGGATATGAACGCTTTAAGAATGCCACAATTGCACATTTCTCACAGAGCATATTGTAAATTATCAGTTTATTTGCCTCTATATCTATCTCTTTAATAATACCTTTCTTCAATTCTCTCTTAATTTTGTCTTCTTAATTTTTTTTTTCCTTTTTGCAAAACTCATTCTTTCTAATTTAATTCTCCAAAATTTTTACTTATAATAATAAATCCTTTGATTTTCCTTTTCTTTAATTTCAAATGTCAATTTTTCATGTGATTTAACTTACAATTATTTTTGATTTACAATTTTTGAATATATATATTGTTTCTTATTTATTTATATAATGTAATTGCTCTGTTATTAAGCCTTTGTACTTTAAAAGAACATAGTTCTTAATGTACTTATACCATGTATCAATAAATTACAAATTACAAATTACAAAAATTACCATAAAAATTAATTAATGTTTATCGAGAAATTTATCACAACACTTTCTTTCCTTAAAATTGGAAATATTGAAGATAATATTCTATGAATCTAACCGAATTAGACATCTTGCTTTACTTGATTTACACAATATTAAGAGTATTCTTATTTATCACTGCCAAACTAATATTGTCATCAATCAAAAACTGTTCCTAGAAATTTTTGTGCAACAAATTAACGTTTTCCCCCCCCCCCCTTATTCCTTAATTATTCGCCGTTTATATATCATTTTTGTCTTAAACTAGAAAAATTATTTAATGCCAGCAATAAATATGTGGCAGTCGCTATTATCAGAAAAGTTCGCAAAAAAAAAAAAAAATAAAACTACAAAAATCAAAATATTGTGACTTTTCAGACATCTTGCAGATGATTTAAAGTCTAGCTAAACATTAAAGATGGCAGCCAGCTATGGGCTGAGTCAGTTAAACACTATCACCACTTTAAGATTGTTCCAATAAATCACTCACTCCCAGCATGTTTAGCACCCATTTTTCCCCATGCTGCTTTTATACTTTTTTTATAGATTTTCTTTTAAATATTGTCGCAAATCATTTTTCAAAATTATAGTTCTTAATTTTTTTTTTTTTATTGTTTTTTTTTTAAAAAGTTAACTTTAAAAATATATTTATTTGATAATTTAATTTTTTTATAACATACAAAGTGATGCTATAAAAATTTCTTTTTATGACCCATATCATAAAATTACAGCTTATTTGTTCAACTGACAATTATGAGACATTGAACTATGGTGAAATTTTATTAATTTTGTTATATTTTATGTTAATTTAGTACAGTTTTCTATGAACGGAAAAAGTTATCAATATATTCTTAACATCAAAAATAATCTGTTTGATACAAAAATATATTCTGTCAAAATTTTTATAAATTTTTTTAAAACAAATTCAAATACAGGCTGCTGCCTTTTAAGTCTTGCACCTAACAATGAAAAGACAGTGGTTAATCAGTGCAAATGGTTTCATTGGTTTTCAAAGTATTCTCCAAGATGATCAATACACTTTTGCATTTGCTTGAATCAATTTTTTTGCCTATTTACTACTCTGAAACCGATTTACTACTCTGAAGTTACTACATGCGGCCTATTCTAGCATAGAAAAATGCACTTTTTACTAAATGTGAGGGCACACAATGAAGTCATTGGGCTCTAAATCGGTTCTGTAAGGCGGATGACCCATCAATTCCACGTTTTGAATGCTCAAAAACGCTTTTGTTTGAGCTGATGTGTCGCACGCATTGCCGTGATAGAGGATAATCTTCCTTCGGCGTTTGGTTTTCCTCAATTCTCCAAAGACTTCCGGTAAACAAATAGTTGTATACAAGACTTATAAAGCAAACTATGCTTACACACTGACTATGGAATTTGACAAAATCCAATGCAAACCACGCTACCTCCCATACCTCCCAAGTGGCGTCATCGAAATGGTAGAATCTCCTAGAATTCCACAAAAATTAACTTACATACTTGAAATTTGGTATATAAGCCCAGATTTAATATGAGTTTTGACTATGAAATTAGACAAAATCGAATCAAAATCACGCCTACCTTCCATACAAAGTGGCTATATAAAAACGATAAAAAAACTTAAATTTCTACAACAATAAATCTAATTAAGGGCTGTTCATAAATTACTCAAAATGTTTTTGGCCAGTTTTATATCTTCCCTTCCTCCTATGTCATACTTCGTTAGAAAGTCTTTAACCCCCTCCCTCACCCTCCGATTAAACAAAAATCACAATTTTGCAGCTTGTTATAAAAAAAGGATAGAGCACGTTATATTTATTATAAGTTTTATTATTAGTGAAATTTCACGTTGTTCTATTGTGTTTGACCAACAATTTTATGAAAAATATTGCCATGTGATCAAAGCTAAACGCAAATGAAAGCTTTTCTGACGTGAACAAGAACACCAACCAGTGGTGATACGTTAAAACTTGGATGTTCAACAGTTGTGAAAATTGTTGTTTGTTTTACTTTTTTTTTAACAATTTGATGTTCGCTTTGAACGTGATGTTATAACAGCTGTTTACGATGGCTACTTTAGAGTAAAAATTCCCACTTCAGTTCAACAAAAAA
Source organism: Coremacera marginata (assembly GCA_914767935.1). NCBI lineage: Eukaryota > Metazoa > Arthropoda > Insecta > Diptera > Sciomyzidae > Coremacera > Coremacera marginata. Next base: position 5,393,108 of record OU612046.1, read on the forward strand.
ATTTGCAATAAAATTAAATTTTTATAAAATTTAAAATTTTGAAACCTGAATTCAAAAATTTTGTTGTGACGTAGCGACCGACCACGCCCTCCCGCCCCCCCCCCCTCCATGTCATACTTCGTCACAAATACTCGATCCCCCTTAACATGTAACGTAGTTTATGAACAGCCCCTTGCTTAAAATTGTGCATATACACCGAAGAAAAAACTGAAAGCAAATTAAAAACAAACTAGTGTTTATTAAATGGCTTAGGCAATTTCGTGCCTTCCAAGTTCATGTATGAGATAACCAAGTTTTATTTGTTGATCTATCGAACTTTATTTGAATGAAAAATTATCGATATTTTGTACAATTTAACAAAAATTCGTTCTATTCAAGTCTTTTTATATAATTTTACATAAGTTTAACTGATGATTAAATCAAATTTTATACCTTTGTGTAGCTTAACAAGAATTTTTTTAGTTTAACAAACTTTAACAATTCAAACAACTAATTTTTGTAGAAATTATCGAAGTTTTAATGATAGTTTCTACAATTTTAACCATGTTTAGCTTGCACAAATATTTTTATCATTACACATTAGTTTTGCCACTCAGAACATTTTTTTTTTTTTTCTTTCACAAAAGCCAACTTGTATGTTCTTACTATGGTTTTTTCTCTCTGTGTATGTTTTTTATATGCACTCTTAGTTTTTTCTATATGCACTCTAAGGCAAAATCGAATGAAAACTCTCCCTATCTCCCATACAAGGAGACGTCATCAATATAGAAAAACTTTCATCGCTATCACAAAATTAAATTAATGACTTGATACTTTATTATTTTTTATTATTAGTTATTGAAGACTTCACTTAGTATCATAGATACATCGTGAAATTGTTCGATGAATCTTTTTTCGAGTATTTTAGACGCTTATTTTGAATAAATCATCAAAATTTTGCATAGAAAAAAAATCTTCCGAATTGACCCCTAGAGATTCAAATATATGAGCTGGTCTTATTATTTTTTTAACTTTCAACATTTCTTCTGAACACACCTACACCTTATCTGTTACCCTTCTGGGGGTACCCATAAAAGAAATACAATTACTGCCGATTATAGTTCATATATCTACCGAATTGACCCATAAAGGAGTCAAATATGAGATGCTCCTATAATTTTTTTAACTTTTAAAATTTCTGCTGAACACACCTAACCCCTATCTGACACAAACTTCTTGGAGGATCCCAAGCAAAAAAACAAAAACTGCAGATTATAGTTCATATCTCTCCCGAATTGACCCAAAGAGGGGTGAAATATATGAGCTGGTCCTAGTATTTTTTGGCCTTCTACATTTTGTTTAACACACCTATGCCTATCTGCCACCCTTCTGGGGATCCCCATACAAAAAACACAAAATATATCGATTATAGTTAATATCTCTCCCAAATTGATCCCTAAAGGGATCCAATATATGAGCTTTTCCTATTATTTTCTGCCTTTTGACATTACTTCCCAACACACCCACCCTTTATCTGCCACCCTTTTGGGTTTTTTTTTATCCCCATAAAAAAAAAAACAAAAACGTGCTGTTTTCTGCATGCCTGGTTAGACATGGGTAACGCAGCGCTGCGTTGCGTTAATGAGTTGAAGCACTTCAATGCGTTACTGCGTTGATACACTTGTTTTAATAAAACTAACGCAATAGCGCAGAAATGCAAATGACGCGCTCAAAGCAAAAGTAAAAAACATTTATACAGCGAGCAAAAATTCCACATGTTGTACGGGGCATCGAGGATAGAAACAGAAAGTTGAAAGCAAACATTATTACTCTGTATAAATATGGACAAGGGGTTGCAGGGAATATGCTTGGAGTGCGTTTGACTGTTATTAATGTTTTGCCGAAATATAGTTTGGCTGCATGCTTGAAGTTTAGCATATCTTCAGTTTTGGTGGATGCTTTAATCTGCTTTTCCTTTAGTTATATTTCATATTTATTACTTATGGTTTTAATAATCTTTAATGAATCTATTAGCAGTAATATTTTTTAGATCAGAAAAATTAACCATATAACGCAACGCGTTGGTCCTCACTGCGTGGATTAAATTCTTGTTGATACATTTGAAACTACGCTATGGCGCAATTGCGTTAACGCATTCCGCTGATACAGCAAAATGCGTTTGAATTTGTGTATCAACGCAGCGATTTTTGCTGCGTTACCCATGTCTATGCCTGTTAGCTGAATCAGAAATGCAGACATTAACAGTGCTAACGCTAACAGCGATGACATTAACACTTAACAATGGTGACGATTTAACATTGCTGACGCAAATTCATAATTTTTGCCAAAAAGTGCTCAACGCACCTTAAGAAGTTTACACTTCAAAAAATTTTAGTAACATCCTCCTGTAAAGCATCCTTGATTTAAGGATGAGCAACTATCAAAACCCTTCTACCCTTAAACTTCCTTAAGTTTTCTAAATGTTTATAATAAATGCATAAAGTCGGTTTAAGTAAATTTGCATAGAGTCAAATTGAATTTATCACATGTAAAATACTAATAAATAACTTAAAAATAAAAAGTCAATTAATTTTTTTCAATAACTAACCAATTTCGACTCAAATAATTTTTAAGAGTATACACAATAACTTTTGCATTTATTCCTTATATTTTCTACAATTAATTTTTTATGCATTGTTAATTTTTTATTCATTATTCATTTGTTATTCATTGTTCATTTCTTATTCATTCTTCATTTTTGAACATAATAGAAAATTTTACTATATTAATAATGAATAAAAAATGAATAATGAATTCAAAATGAATAATGCATAAAAAATTAATAATGAATAAAAAAAGAATTATTGAAAATTCAGAAATTCATTGTGATATGCATTCTTTGTAAATAGCATTCATATGAATGAAAAAATGAATTCATTATTCTGAATAACTGTGGCAGTCGTGGCGCAGTGGGTAGAGTGTGGCCCATACGCCAGAAAACCCTGGTTCAAATCCCACCTGACACAGAAAGTTTTTTCAATTGAATTAATTTTTCTGTTCGGCCGCCACCTCTCTGCAGACAATGGCAAACCTCAGAGAGTAAAAACTGCCATGAAAAGCTTCTTGAGAACATAAGCCGTTCGGAGTCGACATAAAACATGTAGGTCCTGTTCTCAATCATTTTTGTTCAAACTTTTCACAACACAATTGATATAAGAAGCTCGGTCAAAGTCCTTTCAAGGGGTGAAATGGCCATTTCTTTTTTTTTTGTTTTTTATTCTGAATAACTAAAATGAATATTTGAAATAAATAATTAATCAACTTTTCAAAATTGAATGTGAATTGGAAATTTTATTTATGTATGAATTGTGGATGGACCCTTCAGTCATTATTCAATTGTACTTAAAATTCTGAATATGAAGACAGAGCTTACAGCTCTGATATTTATCATCTTTAAGGTATACTCTACTAAGTATGAAAATATGCCCATAAAATTTTGTGATTTTCTGCCGCTGTGATGAGTCTTTTGAACCATAGTACACTGTTCGAATGCAGACACACATCGATGAGCATTCAAATTTCTGAATCTAAATACTTTTCAAATCATTTTTAGTTAATTTTTTGTTGAAATTTTGTTGTTTTTATATATTTTTATTTTGATTCTGTTAAGTTTGGTTGCTCATGCCGCGTGTGTGTGTGTATATGTGTGTATATGTGTGTTTGTATAGCGGGGTAAGGAAATTTTCTAACAGATGTGATCGTTTAGGAAATCATTTTTTTTAAATTAATTGTTCCACTGCGTCGTTTGTTGAGGGGTTGGGAGAGCTGAACTTTTGCTCTACATACATACATCAACGGCTGAGGCAGCTATTTTATTGCTGCTCGTTCTTGCTTCAGCTCAACTAAAAATGACTCATCCGGTAGATATTTTTATTTAAATTTTAAACAAACATTTCGCTTTATAAGAACAGACAGCATTTGCATTGCAGCAACAGAACAAAATGTTGCCGATGCGACAATTTGTTTAAAAAAATACACGGCAGCAGCTAACTGAACAAATTTATTTGGCAACCGTTAAGAAGATTTATTATAAAGCAACAGTTTGATTCTTTGAAATTTATTGTTTTGGTAAAACAAAAAAGAAAAATCAAAAAATATTCAGTCTTTTCTATATATAACGGGATATCCCACAGATGCGTTCACCTGCTGCAAGTTTTACAACAATTAATCACTTTGGAGAATCTGGCAGCGATCGTTTTATATTTTATTGAGTTTTAAGCAGCTGTTAAAACAAATGAAAGTGAAAAAATGTTCAAGAATAAAATAGACATAAAAAAAAAAAAAAATTAAGAAAAAATCATATCGTAACGTGCGAAAAGAAGCAAGAGTAGCGCTTCACATAAAGTGTGAAGCATGAGTTACTTTTTACTGAGAACTATGATGAAGTGCATAAATCAGCTGAAAGCAGAACATAAAATATTCCAGGAAATCATATTTATAGAAATATTTACGTGGGCAATTCCAAAAAGTTTCCAAATATTTTATCTGGAAACAAAAATATTTCCCACTAAAAATTCGTGAAGATTTTAAACGAAATATAAATTTTAGAAGCGTTTTGAAGAAATGTTGAAAAAAAATTGGTTGGCTGTACCAAAGGTACTGCCGCTGATTTACGTGAATACGTTAATATGCCATGAAAATTAAAGTAGGCGGTTGCGCCTAACTCATGCAGGATGATAGGAACTGATCTAATATACTTTTGTGTCTCTTGTATGTTATTAAAGCCTCTTTAAATTTAATTTTTGGTTAGTTTCGGTTAGTTCTGGTTACAAGATGATAGAAACTGGCCTAATCTGCTTCCGTGAAAAATTTCATTATTGTAGCATTAATGTTGATCGAATTATAGTGCTTCCCATATAATACGCCCACTGTATCCAAGATGATAAAAACTGACATATTCTACTCTTTTGCCAAAAACCAGATAGTCAAAATAAATTTATTCGTAATCTGCATCTCGCATTATTTAAGTGCATTAGAAAAATGAGATTTCGTACTAAAAAAACTTCTGTCGGTTTTGTGATTGCTTGACGCACTTTTGTTTGAGCGCGCGTCAAAGATGGACACCAGCAAAGTTAAAAAAAAGGTAAAACAAAGGCGAGGACACAAGTCAGGTGGTTAAAAATGTGAATAGGATTTATAGTCCTGTTAATGACTATTACAGTCGTCAATCACGCTTAATTTGGTTTCTTCGATTCCGTTCCCGTAATTTTTATGCCAAAGATGCACCACGCACTGGAAGATCAATTGTCGAAAATGTCGATAAAATCATGGAAATCATTGAGTTCAGCTGTCATGTAAGCACTGTTTTGATTGGTCAGAAGCTAAACATTGAAAATAAAAACCGTATAGAACCACTTGAAAAAGGCTTGATGCAAAAAGTAGGTCGATGTATGGGTGCCACACGAGCTAACGCAAAAACCTAATAGAGCGGATTTCTATCTGTGAATCGCTGCTGAATCGCAACAAAATTTACCCATTTCTGAAGCGAATGATGACTGGTGATGAAAAATGAAATCGCGGTAAGCCGGCGCGAACGGTGGTGAAGCCAGGATTGACAGTCAGGAAAGTTTTGTATTGTGTTTGGTGGAATTGGCACGGAATCATCCATGAGCTGCTCCCCTACGGCCCACAGTAGTTTCATCCCATACAAAGTTTGGAAAAAAATAGAGGGAGTCATCGTAGATTGACAAAATTTGGTACATAAGTTGGAATTAGAAGTTATTAAAAAAATGTTTAATCCGCGCTCAACTTCGCCTACTTCCCATATAACACGAAATTTTAAAATGCTTTATTTTTTTTCGTATTGAAGTTATATCAAAACAACTCTCTCAAAAATCCGAAATACAGTGAAAGCTCCCATAAGCGGACACCGATGGTAACCTACTTTCTGTCCGCATATGAGAGATGTCCGCTTGTGGGAATGTCGTGACCACAAGCAAAAATTGTTCGTTCCCAAGAATGTGTCCGCTTATAGGAAATGTCCGCTTAATAGAGCGTCCGTTTATGGGAGCTTTCACTGTATATGCCGAAAAATATACCTGCCATACTTTTTATACGATATTTGCATAGTACTTAGAAGGAGTAGTGGTATACTAATAAAATTTGGTATATAAGTTGAAATAGACTATATAATATCAATTATGAAAAATTTTGCAAATCCGCCTACAACCACTCCCACCTCCCATATAACACAAAAATTTAAGACACAATAATTTTTTGCGTATTGAAGTTTTATTTAAGCAACTCACTCAAGAATCTGAAATATATGTGTACATTTAAAAAGAATTACACGCCCACCGCCCACTATCTTCTTCAGTTCCCAAAATTTCAATCTTACTTTATCAGAATGAAAGCAAACATTAATCTGCTAAAAACGTTTCGAGCAGATTTCGAACCCAGAACTCTCCGATCGTGAAGCTTGAGCATTTCTATTGAGCTAACCAGGCGATGAAAAATTAATAGCCCAAGCCACTTAAAGAGTTCTTTAGTCCCCTACTTAGCAACAAGGATGTTAAGTTTTTGTTTTGTTTTAATAACTTACATTTGTCATTGTCGTGTTTACTGTTTTAAAATCTACTCGTTAATACTTTCTTTAGCACAAAAAATGTATTAAATATAGATCACAATTTTACTTACGGCTTAGCCACGTTAAATTTTTTAATTGAAACCGCTGTTTATTTCTTGATGCATTAAGCAATTTAGTTTTAAACTTTCCCATAAAAGTTCTCTGAACATCTATTATTAGCGCAATTTCTGCATTTGTTAAGAATCCATAATTTTCTTTTAATTATGAAGTTTTCCAATATCTTGTCCCTTGCTAAAATACTCCTCGCACATAACTCGATTTAAAATTTTATACTCTTGCATTGTCATTAAAATAATTAAACCCTAAAAGTATGCACCATTTTATTTTATTTGCAAATAAAATTGTTAATTTGTATTGAAATTCTTGCTACCTGCACTGGCGATCAAAACTGAGTAGATGTTTCGTAATTCAGCATTCATCAGCCTGCCAACTCCTTAATATTAAACAAAACTTGATAAAAATTTCACCATTTATTCTTTAAAGTGTTAATAACAAAACTCTATTCCAAGAACAATTCATGTAAAACAAAATCAAAAATTACAATAACAAAACTTAAAACTCAAAAGAACACCAGTATGTAGACTAACATCAGTACTTTGTCCAAAGCTCTAAATTTTTTCTGACTCCTTGAATGCGCCTTGGTATATTTGCGACCAAATTTTCAATGATCTCTCTAGGGATATTGCTCAATTCGACCTGAACCCGACGTAATAACTCTGTCAAATTTTCGGGAGCTCTTTTGTACATACCCAAACGCCTTTTCACTATAGTCCACAAATTTTTAATGGGGTTCGGATCAGGGATTTGTGCAGGTCACTTCAGTTGCTGGAAAGTTTGCTCTGACAACCATTTTTTGACAATTTTGGATGTATGTTTTGGGTCTCCATCCTGTTGGAATACTATTTCCTCTTCTGGATACGTGCACAAGTCCACAAATTCCGGTAAATGGTTTTTTTTAAATCTCAAGGTAATCTTCCTTCTTCATTTTACCATAAATTTTCACAAGAGGCCAATTATGCCACCATGGAAAGCAACCCCATACCATCAAGATGCCACCACCATGTCTTACGGTTTGCTTCACATGGTGTTTTTTTATTCTCTCATGTTCACGTGCCCAGGAAATTTGTTTACCATTCGACTGTAAACGGTTCATTTTTGTTTCATCAGACCATATGACACGTTCCCAATACTCCACACTCCAATTCCTATAGGTTCTACTGAACTTCCACCGTACCTTTACATTTTTGTCAGACAATGCAGGCTTTTTCTTTTTTATTGCCGACTGAAAGCCTTATTCTGTGCAAAGCCCGACAGGCTGTTTATGCACTAACATCTTTGTTTATTGATTTTGCCGCTAAATATGGTGTTTCGCATTCATTCTTTGAATCATTTTTCATTCAGACTTGCGTCTGAGTTCGACAATAGTTTTGGCCGACCACCAAATTAGGTGTAAAAGCAATTTGCTTTCTTTTTTCACAGCAATAACAGTCCTTTGACTTATTTTGAGTTCTATTCAAATTTGCCAAAATGAAAACCCATTCTTTTTCATCGCAACATTATTATTTTCAATATCACTTGAAACTTTATTCAATTTTCGCAAAAATTGAGTTTACTCCTCACAGAATTTCTTTACATAAATAAAAGTTGACTCAATATGTTAAAAGCGATAACTGAAGAGATTAGAAGCTACTACTTATAAAAGTAACCGTTCTGACGAACACAAACTGATTTGATGCTGATCGAAAAGTGCAAAATTGAGTGAATGCCGCATTTTTAGTTTTGTTGTAAACACTTTAAAGAATAAATAGTGAAATTTTCTTTAATATCAAATAATTGGCAGGCTGATGAATGCTGAATTACGAAACATTCACTCAATTTTGATCGCCAGTGTATGTCCGAATTTTTAAAAACTTTGTTCGGTGCTGCAAACATGTACCAAATTTTTTTACATATATTAAAAGAGTAAATTCCCAGATTTCATAATATCATAATGAAAAGACCGAGAAATACCGAGCTTAATTTATATTTTGCATAGAAAATAGAAAAAAATCCTTGTCACATTTTGACTTAAACACTTCAAAAAGTTTCTAGATATATAAAAATGTTAAATCATGTTTGCGAAACATTCTTAAATTAAAGTCACTTCTGCTTAATGGATGAATCACAAAATCATTGATGTAACTCGTAACAACAAAATCCTCCATCATGAACGCCAAATAAGGATATTAAAGAAAATGAATACTTTTTCCAAATTCAAAATTAAATGATTTGAAGTCATAAATATATTCAAAGTGGCAACATTTAAAATTTATTGTTCTGGCACATTTAACAGTTTTTGAAAACAATCAAAGATCTTGCACATGATTCATTTACAACAAAATACGTTTTATAGCCTTAAAATCGAATTCAGTTCGCTACCATTTCTCGACCAAAAGCAAACAATTCTTTATTATTATGCCTCATAAGTGTCATTTTGCTACTTTTTTGCTTTAATGATACTAATTAAAATTTGTATTTATTTATTTTAAGAATTTTCATTTGTATTTTATGCTGCTCCGCTCCACTGTACATTGCTTAAATAATAGTATTTTCGGTCAAAACAAATCGATGATGAAAAAAATCCCAAAAGAACTCGTGCTCATTCAGTCGCCAAGATTTTGTTTTTTTTTTTTACTACCACTCTCCTTGGCCTCAGCGCACCCCTTGCCAATAATATCATTGTTGTTGTTGTTGTTTTCATTTGTATATTTCATCTCAGATTCTGAGTATCTCGCAATCTTTGGAAGCATTTTGTACCTTTGGCCAAACTTTATGAGAATCCGTTTCAGTCTACGTTCGAGCGCTGTTGTGTTAATGTGTAGAAACGTTTGTATCTGTTGGATGCGCGCAAACTAGCGGATACGCCAGCCAATTTGTCAAAGATTTATTAGTTGTTATACTGACAGAAAGTTAATTTTATTAGTTGGCGTTTTTTTTTTTTTTTGTTATTTCGTGTGTCATAGTATTTAAAAATACTTTACCACATGCAACAAAAATCCGGAATGCAACAAAATGCATTTTTTTTTTTTAATTGCATGGCTATATAAAAATTTTACATAACTGTGTTTAATGATTATAACAGAGTAGAGTGGATTTTATTTTTTAAAAGTGAAGTTGAAATACAGCATAACATGAATTTATGAAAAATTTGGCAATTTTTATAAAAGTGTTAAAATTCAATTTTAAAATAATGTAAAAAATCACATACATAATTATTAAGAAAGTAAAAAGTTCAATGTTGACAATGCAGTGGAACCAGCTAAAAGTCAAAACAATACCAATAATATTACAAACAAATTCTCTTAAAAAGAAATACCTACAATATGGTAAAATGGTTATTTTTCATATATATAATGAATATAAATAACTGAACAAAAAAACGCAAACACTATAAAAAAAGTCGAATTCAAGTTCAGATCAAGTCCGGTCAGCTTAGACCCTTGAACTGACCTTTGAAGTCAGTTTGAACTGGGTTGAAAATACATTATAATTTCTCACTCCAAAAGCATTTTAAACAGTGCTTATATCTCAACAGAATTTATTCTTGAATTTGAATTCATTGTGTTTTCATAGGTTCACAGCAATTATACAAGAAGTTGTACAGGAATTATGTTCGAGTTCATTACTTGTACCAATTAAAACGCCATATATAACTTTAGAATTTCCCAAAAATTCTCTGGTATTTATTGGACTCCTTCAAAAACACTATACTATTGACGGGTGCATATACGTTTTATACTTTTTAAAAATTTTTTTTTATATCATATCGAAACACTGAGCAAATTTATTTAAAGAAACAAATTTATTTTAATTTAAGGAAATACAACACATCAAACAAATTTTTAAAAAAAAACATGACCCACAGTTTATTGGGTGTACAAATATGTTTTGAGGGTTCTTTTTTAAGTGAAATTTATTAGGAGGCAATTTTTATTTTGGGAAAAATTTCAAAAATACGTATACATGTTTATAAACATGTAACAAAAAAGTAAAACGTCTTTGTTTATAAACAGGTAACAAAACATTGGAAACGTTTTTTGTAAGCATTGTATATTGTCTGCCATATAATTTTGTACACAAAATTTAAGGCGGTCTTCTCATTCAAAACCCGTTTTTTGGACCCTTTTTAAAAAAATTCTTATTTGAAAACGCAAAGAATAATTGAAAACTTTTTTTATTTATTGTATTACAAAAAGTTCAAAGTAAATAAAAAAATTTTTTTTGCCTCGATACGTGGGCTGTTCAAAAAGTAATGAAACTTCAAAGTTGGTGGTGAAAAAAAAAGGTGTCGTCACGGCGGCCACGATTCCGGGTCTCCGGAGCGTCTGAAATAAAAAAAAAACGCGGTTATAATCAGTATAGATGTAATTCTCGGGTGAACCTCAAGCTTAATTTTGTGATTTTTTTTGACAAAATGGCGGCCATTCAAAAAAAAAATTTCAATTTCGGGTTTTTTTTTTGTAGTTTAGTGTAAAAAAAAAATAGTAAAAAATTTTTTAAAATTATGGTCGAGGTTCACCCGAGAATGGTGACAATTCTGCGTCGATTCCATTTTCATGAAAATCGGTTCAGTTGAACTGGAGATATCATGGCCGCCAGTTCGAAAAACGTGGGTTCGAGATAAACGCGTTTAAAGTTTGAAGTAATTTTTTTGGAAAAAAAAAAAAAAAATCAAAAATGTTTAAATGCAGTTTTAAAGAGCTGACAATTTTTACTTACAAATATTAGTCGGCGATGCCAGCTCCATACAGGCCACCTTCCTCTTTTTCGTAGAAACTGCTTTCTGCTGCCCTCTCTGCTCTGCGAGCCGTTCTGCCAGCTTTTGATGATGCCGCAGCTCGAGTCTCTGATCGGTTCAATCTGTCTTCATTGCGAGATAGTGCGTATTCGTATGCGTTTTTGCCAATCGCAATACCCATCAAACCCATAATTTTAAGTATGGGTATAAAACCGTCGTTGAAGAGTCACGTTGCAATGAAATTGGCCACTTCGATGGTGCGTGCGCCTGAGTTGATGTGTTTGGGCGAAAGTGACCAAAGAACAGAATTGTAGGACTCATTGGAATTCTGAGTTTCAGATCCAAGGCATCTTTCAAGCAAATTATCTGCCGACAGAGCTTCGTAAGCTGGTTTTATTACCTCCATCACCTTCTTGTCCATCAGACCTTGCTTCACAAAAAAGGCTGTATCTTCTAAAGTATTTCGAATTTCTAAAAATCCTTTTAGGGGCATATTCACAACTAAATTAATGCAAAGCTATAAATTAATGCAAAAAAAAAAGTTGAAAAAAAAAGTTGCTCAATGAGAAGACCCCCTTAACTTTTACTTTCTGCTGTTTATTTTTTTTTTTTTGTACAAGAAAAAACTATTATTTTCTCGTTATATTTGTTCTTGCTTGTTAAATTTCGAAAATTGTGGATGCTAGGACAATGAAATTTGGTATGTGCTTGCTTGGCATAAAGATCTATATATTTAGAGAATGTGGGCGGACCACGCCCCGTTTTAGGGAAAATTACAATATGGAATCATTACAATGGAGAAGATAATAGTTATTTTCGGTCCCTGATATAAACACTTACTTACTTACTTACTTAGGTGGCCATAACAACACGTGTTCGGGTTTCGGCCGACCTCATCAGCTCTCGCCAGGCGCCTCTGCTTTACGCGCGCCTTCTCCAATCGGATACACCAAGTACGGTTAGCGCTTCCTCGGCCTGGTCCATCCCTCGGAGGCATGGCCTTCCACGTCGTCGTTGACCAACAACCCTCGCCTCGAGCACCTTTTTCGCTGGAGCTTCGTCGTCCATACGATGGACATGACCCAGCCAGCGTAGTCGCTGCACAGTTATACGCTGCACTACGTCACTGTCCTCGTAGAGCTCATACAGCTCGTGGTCCATTCGGATGCGATAGTCATCGCCGACTAGAACAGGACCGAAGATTTTTCGAAGAACTTTTCTCGCGAACCCCAGAAACTACCCATGCCTCAGCGCCATAAAGAAGCACAGGTAGAACGAGCGTCTTGTAGAGTGTAAGTTTTGTCGATCGAGAGAGGGCTCTGGAACTAATAATTGCTTACTAAGCCCTTAGCAGCACCTATTAGCAATTAGTGTCTGACTGACTTCGTTGTTTTTATTAATGGTGGTGCCAAGGTGTATACTCCTTGTAAACTCCTTGGCTAATTCAAAGTTATAGCTGCCGGATGAAACGTGGTAGTCTAAGCACCGCGCTCCCTTGTTTGTAAACAGCTTAAACTTTATTTTACCCTCATTTATCGTCAAAACCACTTTGGCTGATTTCTTTTCGATAGCGGTGAAAGCAACGGTATCATCTCTCTTGGTTCTGTCAACAATATCAATATCATCAGCATACGCAAATAGCTGGGCACCTTTGTAGAAAATGGTGACATTACGATGCACACCGGCCTTTCGTACGATCCCCTCCATGATGATGTTAAAGAGATCGCAAGACAGTGAATCGCTTTGTCTAAAACCTCTTTCGGTATTAAAGGTTTCGGAGAGCTCATTTCCGACCTTGACGGAGCTGCGTGTGTTGCTCAACGTCATTCTGCAAAGTCATACCAACTTTGCAGGTATACCGAACTCAGACATTGTTGCGTATATGCAATCCCTTCTCGGGCTATCGAACGCAGCTTTAAAATCGACAAAGAGATGGTGTGTGTCAATTTGATTTTTGTGGGTTTTCTCCAGGATTTGTCATAGCTTGAAAATCTGGTCTATGGTGGATTTCCCAGATCGAAAGCCACACTGATAAGGTCCAATCAGTGTTTTTGTAACCGGCTTTAATCTTTCACACAGTACGCTTTGGAGAACCTTATATGCGATGGAAATAAGACTGATACCTCGATAGTTGGCGCAGATTGTTGGGTCTCCTTTCTTAAGTATAGGGCACATTACGCTGAGTCGGGCATGCTTTCTGCTAGCCATATTTTGTTGATGAGCTGATGCATGCGCCTTATCAATTCATCACCGTCGGTTTTAAACAATTCAGCTGACAGGCCGTCAGCACCCGCTGCTTTATTGTTTTTGAGTTGGATAGCAACTCGAACCTCTTCATGGCTAGGTGGTGGTACTTCCACTCCGTCATCGTTGATTGGTGGCTCTGAGCTGCGCTCTCCATGGGCGGCATTGGTGGAATCGTTGCCAGTAAGTAAATTGGAGAAGTGCCGTCTCCACAATCTCAGCATACACTGTGTATCCGTATTCAGATCTCCATTTTCGTCTCTACAAGTGGATGCTCCGGGCTTGAAACCTTGGGTTAGACGCTTAACCTGTTGATAGAATTTTCGTGCATCCTTCTTGCCCTGGTATACCTCTAGTTCCTCACGCTCACGCTTTTCCTGCTCTCTTTTCTTGCGTCTGAAAAGGCGCCTCTCTTCCTTCCTCTTTCCGCGGTAGTCTTCTCGCACGGCTCGCATTGCAGCGGACTGCAGCGTTTTTCTACAAGCGGCGTTTTTTACTGCTGTCACGATGCAACACTCATGATCGTACTATTGGTTCCGAGGTTACTGGCACCGAAAATCAATGACTTCTTCAGTGGTAACGTGCATGTAGTGGGATATATGCGCCCAAAGTCCGCCGGCGTCGTCGGGTCCAGAGGTTGGTTGGTTGAGCTTAACCGAGAGTTGAGCCGGAGTAGGCTTCGGCAGTTCGTTGTAATTGCAGCTTAGCGACATCTAGCTTTCGTTGCATTTCTGTGCAACTGTGTATGTTCTTCGCATTGCATAACCGCATGCGGATCTTGGCTGCAACAAGATAATGGTCGGAGTCAATGTTGACCCCCCGAAATGTACGCACATCTAGAACGCTAGAGGCATGCCTTCCGTCGATTACAACATATTCAATTTGATTTCAAGTTTTTTGATCCGGGGACAGCCAGGTGGCCTTGTGGATGTCGAGGTGCTTAAATCTGCTATCATGTTTCGCGCCGTGGCGAAGTCGATCAGTCTTAGACCGTTGTTTGTGGAAGTCTCATGTAGACTGAACTGACCGACAGTGGGGCCAAAAATGCCCTCCCTTCCGACTTTCGCATTAAAATCGCCGAGGGCTATTTTCACGTCATGGACCGGAAGGTGGTCGTATATGTCCTCAAGACTAGCGTAGAAAGCGTCTTTGACGGCTTCGTCCTTTTCCTCCGTCGGGGCGTGCGCGACAACGAATCCACATCCAAATTCGCGCCTCTCCGCATTGCAGCTGTAGTAGATATCACAGTGTGCTTGTTTAGAGCAGCCTTGCCCTTTCCATCGCATTTCCTGGATGGCGGTGATGTCAGCTTTTATTGTTTTGAGGGCTTCCGCCAGTTGGATAATCATTGTCCGTTTTTCGTTTGCGGTGGTCGTCAACGTAATTGGGGTTCTTATCCGAGGCTGGTTTAGTTTTCATTGGGCAGTAGTAATGTGGCGGGACCCAAACCCTGCGCACATTCCATGTTTAAGGTCTATGGAGCGACCCGCCGCTCAAATTAGCCGTCAAACTGACGGATGCCAGTTTGCCGTTGCCCAGGGAACACCACGTGGAGGTTTGAATCGACTTGAGACGATTTCGACATGAATAATGCTGGCGTCGCCAGAGGGAGGCGGTCAGACACGTTGTCATGTGAAGGTTCGCCCCCTGTCCCCCTTTGGATGGATTTACACTTCAGCGAAATAACACATAATCATTTTTAGAGGGAAATTATGAAGCTTTAATATGAATTAAATAACTGCACAAAACATTCTATTTGCTACACTTCACTACTGTACAGTACTTCAGTGCACTGCATTTGACTGTAGCGTTGACATCGCATACACAACGAAATAAGCAGTTCATCAGTTGAAATGACAGTGAAGTAAGTTCTACTTCAGTTTTGTTCTACTTCAGTTTTATTCTATTGCTTGAATGTTGCTTCCCGATTTTAACTGAGCTGCTGGTGTTGGAGGCGGCTTTGTAATGGACAAAAAGATTGTGGGTGTTGACTTGTTTTTCTAGGGTCAGATTTGTCGTAGTATAAAGATCTGGTCAGTGGTAAAACTTTCAGGTCTAAAGCAACACCGTTAAGATCCAATTAGTTGGTTTACTATTAATATTTCACATAATACACTCAACAGGACTTTATATGCGTTATTAGGAAGGCTTATACCACGGTTGGTTGGTTTGTGTGGTGATACTGCTACAGGCAGTATTCATTTATCTCCATTGAGCCGTTTTGCTGTCACAACCTCTTATCCTGTGCGTTCACGTGTGTAGTGTAGGAAGGTTAAAGTGTATCCGTTATAGTTCCTCTTTTCATCCTTACAGGTAGAGGCTCCGACTCTAAAAAAATTCACATAATTAAAAGCCGATCATTTATTTATTCGTTTTATCAATTTGACATTATTGTACTTTACCCATGCAAGAGCCAATAATTTGCCAACATTTTAAAGATAGACCATATATATAGACAATAAATAGATTAAATTTTCTTGGAATCTTCGTATAAATTTTTAGTGCAAAAAAACATTACAATTTAAAAACTAAGTGTAAACAAATCAAACAACAACATGTGTGATTCAACAACTTTACTCTCATCAAAGCAAACCGATCTACACAGCTGTTGGATTATTTACAGTACGCAGTAGTATTTATTTTTTTTTTTTTTTATTGCTGTTTACATTCAATAAATTCCTAGCTTGCATTTTAAAAATATCCTGGCATATGAGAAATTTTTATTAGAAATCAACATAATTAATAATTTGTAACTTTCATTTTCTTCTTTTTTCTAAATAGCTAAAAGCGATGGCAAAGAACGTCTCACTGTCACCGACGCCAAACCGATGATGCCACAAGCTATTGGCAATAGCAATCACAGCAATAACAATGGATCCGATGAAGACGATAGCGACAATGATGGTCCGGATCAGTCACTGCATGAGATACTCGATCCGGAATTGCAGCCAGAACAACCCATACCTGATAATGCGCAGTCACAAGAAATCTACGAAGAACATCGAAGACTGGCCAAAGAATATCTGCGGGTAGACACAAAGCTCTACTATGCGCAGGATTTGAAAGAGAAGCTACTGGCGCAAATGGATCCAGTGGAACGACAGGAAAAACAGGAGTTGCTCAAGAAAATGAGTGAGAAGGTAAAAACTTGAAGTTAAAATATAGTTGTTTTTTATAATAAAATTTCACACTATATTGCAGGAAGAGCTACTCGATTTGTATAACAATTTAAAGCAACAGCTCGACAAAATACGTTCGAGTCAGCAACAAAATGCAGCAACCTCGCCAGCCACGCAGACCCAGCAGCAGCAGCAGCAGCAGTCGAATCAACATGATGACTCTGCCATGCAACATGAGCAACTGGTCAGTGAAGTTGAGGATTGGGTGGTAGTTGCGCCAAATCAACAGAACACGTAGCATCAACAGCGTTAACTGTAGCAGCTGCTTCCAAAGAGCCTCAAACAAAGTCATTTATTTTAGATTATTTTTAAATTTAGTGCTTAAGTTTTATTGTCTCTATGTCAGTCCAACTGTGTGCGTGTGTGTTTTGTTGCAGTTGTTTTATACAACAAATTGTATGGAATTTGTATGCGAGCATGTGAATTTAGAGGAATTAAGAATTGAAGAATTGTATGTAAAAAACGCTACTTGTTCGAGTTATGTTAGGCGTAGTGTTAATTTTTTTTTTTTTTTACTTGTACGATAAATGCAAATATATACTTCTTTTTGTTAATAAAACATGAAGTCATTCACAAAATAATAAACGTCAAAGTAGAGAAAATGGCTTTATAAATTTTGCCATTATTACGTAAAAACGAAATGAAAAATTAAACTATAAAGTTCATATTTAAAGTTACTATAACTAACTCGCTTCATTTAAAAAATAAAATATAAAATTAAGCTATAAAAAATATATTTATTAAGGTGTTGCAAAAAAACATCAAGCCTTATTATTAAATAACGCACCTGTCCCAATAAAAGGCCATTTAAAAACATAAATTTTGGCCAAAAGAAAAAGGTTTTTCATACAAAAATATAATATAATATAATATAATATAAATATAAAATATAAAAAATAGTCGCTAAGACATTGAAAAAAAAAATTGTTTTCTCAAATTCAATGAAAAATAGCAATTTTTTTTCTGATGCGTTACATAATGATAGAAAAGTGTCTGGGCTATTTCCTGGGTTCTAAAGTTGGTCCATTTTTAAACTAATTGGAATACAAATTTATCGTCTTATATAAAATGCCTTTAGAATTCAGAGCTGCCAAATTTGTATTCATAAACGCATTTTAGAGATAAAAAGCTCTTATAACAAGCTCTTGAAATGTGAAAATTTAAAATGCCGATTGGGCTACTTTAACAGTATTTTAGTAAAAAAATTTGTATTTTGTGTTGGACGCAATATAATTGCAAATAACCTTATGAACACAATCTCTACTATTAGCCTAATAAATAGATTTTCGCATGGTAATCAGAGCCGTGGAAAGGTGTACAAAAGTCCTTGCAAATTGTCAGATGTGGAATTTTGCAATAGATACCGCTTTTCTAAGCGTCTAATATGCTAAATTGTTAGAATGCTTCAGCCAGAATCGACACTCAATCAAAGAGGCACTGGGACTTCACTGCTTTATGGTGTTGGGGAAGTTTAGAAATTTAAGATGACGCTGGTGATTTGCATGGGCTGAGTCAACCAATTGTAAACATTTGTGCAAGAGTTGCTCGAGCACTAGCAAAACATGCAAATGATTTTAACACAATGCCGCAAACGTTGGAAGAAGAAGAAAGAGTTAAAATGAAGAAATTTCAAAAACTACGAAATTTTCCGGCAGTTATTGACGCTATAGATTGTACCAATATACGATTTAAAAAAGTAACTGGAGACTCGGCGCAGTAATGCATAATTAACAACTGATTACTTTTCATTAATCATTAATTTTCAATGCATTAATAACAAATTAATGTTTAAATGGTGTGTGGCGCATAGCACAACATCCAAAATGTCGTTGCAAGATGGAGGGGCAGGCAGCACTCGTAACAGCCGAATTTTTAATGAGTCGCACTGACTCTTAAGACTGAAATCAAAAAAAATCGCTATAGAGAAAGCTTACTTGGAGACTCTGGGTACAAGCAAATTAGCTAGCTTTTTACCCCTATCCTGCGACTTTTTTTGAACGAAAGAAGAAAGATATAATGCTGCTCATATCGCCACCAGGAATACTATTGAAAGGTGATTTGGCGTGCTCAAACAACGCTTTCGTTGCTTGCTAGATGGTCCGCGTTTTTCATTCTCCAACGCAAAAATTTTAATTGTTGCACCTGCTGTGCTGCATAATATTGCAATCGAAGACAATGAACCGACTCCAGATGATGGAGGCTACGAAACTTAACCTTCGGAAGTTGAATTTCAGGATTACGACTTTCTCCTAGAATACATACCATTCAGATCGTCTTATTTTAAGAGCATTTATTGAAAAATACTTTAAGCATCACAGAAAAATTATCAGATTGCAGTTTTTCGCACAGTTTTTTTAATAAATTTATTTTGTACTGTTCATTTGCGTTCCATTTGAATTTGATGCAGTTCTAGGCGGCATTTTATTTCCAAATGCGTAATAGCATTGATTGAATTACTTGTTACATATAAAAGCATTCCTTTGTTTAAAAATTTTAAGCACTTTTAAATCATAAAGATTACATTTTGATCACGGTTTTCGTGATTCTTCTTTCGCCGTTTTTGTTTAGAGACTTTATTGTAATTCAACGAATTCGTAATGGACTGCGATTGGGCGCTTTTTTTTCTGCTTAGCCAACGATCAGGGGATGCCTCCTTTAAATGCGAAAGCATTGCGTTAATTCGGAAGACGAACGATAGTTGGAGGGTGGAAGGATGGAGTAGTGACGGTGAAGATTTGCTTTAAACTTACATAGACCAAAACTGCCGGGGAACACGCTCACAGGAAAATTATTCCACAAGCTTACTGTGCGACTAAATAACGAATTATCTTGGTAATGCGAGGTTCTATTGGTTCTATGGTAAAGGGATGGGCTCAAAAAGCTGCCCGAATAGACCTAAGAAATACACGAACTGGTGCCGTCAGGCCATGTACCTCCCTTGAACACTTCCCATGGTAGAACCTATAAAAAAGGCTTAGGCAACATACATATGTCAAGTCTTTGTCATACATATGACTTAGGCAAGTCTTTGAATTCGGTCCAGAAGATCCAAATAAGATTTCGAAGCTCCTGCTCAAATATGCGAAAATGTGCGGCTTGACAACAAGATCTCAGCTTCATGGTCATTTAATGAATCTTTAGAAATATATTGGGAATTTTGGCTTGGCAAAACAATCACAGCTTCTTAATCTGCTTCCAGGACCTTAGCAGAGTTCGACGGAAGTACAGTATGATTCTACTAGAAAAAGTTAATTTGCGTTTATGTAAAAAATAAATTAAAGTTACCTCAACAACCACAATACTTTCAATTAAAGCTTGATTCGAATCGAAATCGTTGTAATCAATATCAAACTCTTTGGGCAGCCATTCACGTATATCATTGTTGTGAACATTTGTTTCTAAGGGTGGTGAATCGCCACCGGTCTTCATATTTTTTACATGCTTCACGTTTTGCTTCTTAGCGTTCATTTTAATGATGGACCATTAAGCTCTGAGCTGCGCCGAGTTTCTTGGCACATTTGCCATAATGTTGAAACAAAAACATTAAAAACTTTCTTCACCTTTGGTGTTTTATGTGTAACCTTTCCTTAATGTCCCCCCCAAGCTTTATTATTCATATTGTTAGCGTTGGTGTCTGTGTTTTTATTTTCCACCATGCTTACTTTTTCGCGGACCAATTCTTGGAGCAAATCCTAAAGAAAATAGGTTATAGATTTTAAATTTATTTACTGTTCAACACAAACCTTATCGCTTTGAGTCCAATTTTCACCTATCTTTTTTTATTTTTATCATCCACTTTCCAGTTTATAGTTAAAAGTTTGTGCTTGTTTCTTTTTTCAATCGTATTTTTGTTCAAATGTACTAGTTTTTACAGGTTTTTACACTGGCACCTTTTAGTTAATATTATAGTTAATATTAATATTATTTAGTTAGTATTATAACATTTTATTTTTAAAATTTCTTTTACTAATAATCTGTTTTAAGTCCATTTTATGGAAACTGTATGAATAAAACGGTTAGAGTTTGAAAAATAAATTAAGAAAAAAATCTTTTTATCCAATTAGTATCAAAAAATAAATCTTTTTTGACTTTTGAATCATGCAGCCTCTGGAACTTGAGGGTATCAAGGTTGATTTATAAGGTTGTCGCAGGGCTGATCGCACTCTCTTCTCAGTACCCATAATTGTCAAAACCAGCCAATTTTGCAAATGACTAAATGAAAGAAACACGGATGATAAAAGAGAGCACTTGCAGATTTTCTATGAGCTGTCAACTTCGATTTGACAATTTTGGGTACTCGCTCTCTTCCTTGCGACAACCTTATAAATCAACCTTGGAGGGTATCAAGAAACAAAATTTTTGACTCCAATATAATATATGTATTTATGTTTTATAATAAGTCGCTGCTGTCATTAAAAAAGATAATATTATGTTATATGTTAATATTATATGCAAGAAAAGCCAATTTAAAGTATGACAAAGTTCTTATTGTAATATATAAAAGTCCAGCTTAACTTTAGTTTTAATTAAATTTACAATCATCAAACGTAAAAAATTGTAGATTGGATTTCCTTTTTCGCAATTGGAACAGCGTTTTTTCGCATTTGGAACATATTTCCTATGTTTTTTTGTACATGAAAATAATTTTTTGTTTAAAATTTTTTTGGAATTAAATTATTGTTGTAAAGCAGCTTATTATTCTGCTAAAACTCTAAATTTTGAATTTAAGTAGCACAAAACTCGTCCAAAAAAGTAGCAAGCACGTGCTACTTTTCATTGAATTTCAGAAAACAACATTTTTTCAATCGCTGTTAGCGACCTCTATGAAAACCCTTTTTCTTTTTTGCCAAAATTCATGTTTTTACACGGTTTTTCATTGTGAGGGGTGCGTCATTTTAATCTAAGACTGGATGGTTTTTGAAACACTCTAATATTTATATAAATTCTACGTTTTGTGAATGTCTTAATTGATGCTTTTATAAATTCTAAATAAAAAATACTTCATTAACTTATTTAAGTATTGCATATTTTTTAAGAGCCTTTAGTTATTAACTTGTTTTTCTTCTCCCAATAAAATTGTGTAACTTTAAGTATTTAATTTAAAAACTTATTTACAATTTATAAAAAAATATTGCATAAAAAATATATTTCTTCAAAACAATACTACATTTATAACAGTTATAATAAATAAAATGTATGAAAAATAGTAAACTAAACATTTCACTTATACAACTAAAAACAAAACTAGCTAATTGTCTAAGACTGTTGAAGCTTTATCATAACAACGATGAGGTAAAAATTTGTTTCAATATTTGCGGCAAGCTTGTAAGATCCATGCAAACATAACTGTGTCCAGCAGGCATTTGCTTGTTTATTCTATAGGCATAAAATTCGGAATTAAAAGCATATCTATTTAATTAAAATTAAAAGAAAACAACTCACTCGTCTGCTTCCTCTGCTAAGCTGCCTATGAATATAACGTGTCCTTTAACCTTAGGTTCACCTTTCATCAGAGCTGTGGCCAAATCTTTTGGATGTATGCCATAACGCTGTAGATTAGCATCGCTGAGCACTACCACTATCGAGTTGTCGAACTGCTCTTCGCTTAGCGTACTGATAGCTTCTTTTGTCGCCTTAACTGTGCTATCACCTGACCAACAGAATTGCGAATGCGCATGCATCATTTTGATGGTTTCAAAACGTTCTTTATCTGTCTTCGGTGGGCTGCCGGCACAAACGAATGGTATTTCCCAACCCTCACCGCTATGTCCGACAATATCGTAAACGATCTTCTTCTCATAACCTTCAAATGCTTCCATGACCATAACAACAGCTTCCAATTCACGGTCTAGCCGACCATCGTAGCCATTGAATCTGTTTTGGATCGAAACAAGAATTAAAAGCACACAAAAAATAATTTTTGACTAACCTATACATGGAACCTGATACATCCACCACCAACTTCAATCTATTTGGCTTTTCCTGCACATGATCCGCCCAAGGATTTGCCTCAGCACGTCGTCGATAAATATTCTTTTCACCTGTGATGCCTTCTATAAGACGCGTATCGTCTAATTCACCGTGCGTCTGATATTTCTGCCATTGACGTTCCTTGCTCTTTGTCTGCATAGCATCCATGACGGCCTTTAATTGCTGCACTTGCTTACGTATCGGATTACTAAATTCCACATATAGCTTGTGGTCATGCGCCGACATGCGTATCTCTTTGAGCTTCTCCTCGTAAGCCTTGCGATTCATTTCACGCGCAGCACGTTTAACTTCTTCTGGAATGTCATCTTTTTCCTCATCGGAAAGTTGGTGCACTTTATGGCCAGCATCGAGACGGTATGGTCCCCCTTTGCCGCCTAAGCCGGCAGTATCGCGTCCACCAGTACCACCAGCCCAGGTGTTGCCACCAACGTGTGGTTCGTTTTTGGGATCTACCTTGCCGTATTTGGGTCCTACGAAAAAGTTACAAAAAATAATTAGAAACTTCAACTTTTCATCTGCTCCAGAAGCAATCAACAAACCTGACACACCCAAGCCGCTCTTGCGTTCCACTGTCAATTGAATTTCCTTCTTCTTGCGCAGCACGAAGAGTTCATTTTTGGCATAAGCTTCTATGGACAATCCATGCTTGGCCAAAACCTGCGTCACCTGCTCCAAGGCCTCTGGTGAATACTTGTCGAAATCAAGCACATTGCCCACCAACTCCGACATGGATTCATTGGGATATTTTTGCAGATGCTTTACAATATTCACCACCTCGCGTGTGGAATAGGGATAGTTCAACAAACCCTCATCTGCCATGCTGCGTAGCTCACCGAAGGCATTAACCAAGGTGGCAAGCGTCTGCTTAGGCACCGAAGGACCATATTGTTGCAACAAGAAAATTTCCGAATCGGGTGATGGATTGTCCACCGCATGACAACTGAAGACGTCACCCAGTGAAGCAAAGAAATCATTGCCCAAAAATGGAAAACCTGGACGATTGGCCAATACAATAACGCGAAAATTGGGATGCGTTTCAATTACTTCCTGCGCCGGATTCTCCTCTCGAGCAGCTTTGCCCTCACCGGCAGCAACAATCTTACGTCCATCGGAGAGTATCATTTCACCGTTCTCGACTAGCGTGCGTAAAATGCAGGTAACATTAACTGGTGCCTTGTCCGCCTCATCAATGACGAGTATGTGACCCGTCTTGACAGCCTTCACCAGCGGGCTATCCTCGTAGACGACTTGGCCGTCTCGCAGCGTAGACTGCACCGTGAGACTGTGTACTGTAGTATCACGATGTAGCTGCAGGTATTCACGTGGTTTATTCATCAGCTGCAGCAGCTTGTCAATAAGTTTATTCTTGCCCACACCTTGATTGCCCACCAAAAGCAAATGGTCGCCAATGAGAAAATCCTGCAAATAAATGGAAAATGTCAAAAGTAGATCATTGAAATGTAAGCCGGGGGACAAACCTGCAGCAGACGCTCCAACAAAGCAATATGTTGTGGCACATCATAGAATAAAGTGCTGGGTACCTTCGACTCCTCCAAAGTAGCTAGCAATTCCATTTCTGTATTGCCAATTTTGAGCACTTCACCTTCAATGCTGATTTTACGACTGGCAGTTGAATGTCGTGTCTCCGAAGGCTTCTTGATGCCCGCTCTTTGTATAGCGTTCTCCAGAGCAGCACGTGGTAGGGCAGGCATAAATTTGGCCAGGAATGTATTTTGTATGATGTCATAAACCGAATTTAATGCATTTTTATCATTGCTATCCGTAGGATAAGCAGCCATGCGCCTGGCAATTTTCAACAACTGACGCGTAGACAAGGTGCCAGCCAAGTTCTGCATCGTAGGATCTGTTGATTCACGCAGTATATGCGATAGTTTAATAACTTTATGTATGCTATTGTCTATGTCACCATACAATTTGTGCATGATTTCAAACTCTTCAGACTGTTGCAGCGGACGCACTTCAAGAAATAGAAACAAACTCAATATTTCTGGAGTTAACCAATTTTGGGTAGGCGATGTAGGATTTGGAGGCTCTGCCAATGCAATCAAACGAAACGAATCGTGTATTTTTAAAATACCACGTTCACTGAGCTCGAGCTTGGTGAGTCCCTGCTTAAGCAGTGCATCATAACCATCGTGACGCAGCAGCATGGTGCCATCGCAAAGCTGTAGTTCCCGGTCGTGTATGAGTCTGGTATGAAATAAGCAAGCGGTAAATATATATAACATTAAAATTCTTATATCTCTACCAACCTTTGCAGAACGGTAGCCGTGCTCTTGTGTAGGCGATGCACGCCATTGAGCACCACTACAGCACCAGTTTTTGCAGCACGTACCAGCGGCGAATCACGCCACACAGTATCGCCCTCAGCAGTAGTGATGCGTTGTTGCACCAAATCGCGTGAAGTCATATCTTCATAGAGCACCATAGGCTCCACAGATTGATGCAGCAAATGCAGCAGCTGATTGCTAAGCGTAGCTTTACCAACACCTTTTTGACCTGCAGAGAAGTAGAACATTTTTTAACATTCATATTAAATTTAATTAAAAAAAGTATACCAATTAAGCAGATATCGCCCACAGCAAACGCTTGAATCATAGTTGCCAGGACATTACGTTGATGATCCAAATCAACAAAGGCCTTTAAGGACGTAGTAGCTGTGAGGCGTTTTTGTCCACCTGGTACTGTAATGCTAACATTATCCATAGTAAAGTTGATCAAATTGGAATCTTCACTTTGCTTTTGAGCTGTAATGCGTTGCACAGGCTGACTTGATTTCGTTTTGATTTTAAGTGTTTCAAAGAGATTTTTGATGCGTTCAGTGTGCTCTTTTTTGAGTGTGGTTTGATACGGATAAAGCAGCACAATGGCATCGTGAACTGTTAGGGCGGGATTTGAATTCTGTTGACAGAGTATACATTTGCTTTAAAAATTTGTTGATTTAAGAATGTAAATAAATTTACCATAATGCGAGCAGCCAGATGCAAATTGTCAAGAGGAAAGTCTGGCAAATTGATTGTAGTTTCAGCTGCTTGTACGGCCAGACCGAAGGAGAGAAGTTTTCTCAAGTTTTCAACAGAAACATTTGGCGCTATTTGCTGCAAGTCAATGAGGATCTCCTAATAAACAAAATGGAGATGGTTGCTTTAAAAGAAAAAACTTCAAATATGTGCATAGAAATTCTTATAACTTGTGGAGATACTTAATTATAAAATCATTGCTACTAACCAAGTTATTTATCAAATATATGAAAATCTCATGCCACGATGTTTGTGGTCGAAACGGCTCGACCGATTTTAATAAAATTTTTTTTCAATAAAAAAAGGCGCGTTGAGCACATTTTGATAGAAAGCAAAACTATAGATTCACGATATCATCACGCTGTTAGCAATATCATCACGCTGTTAGTGTAACAGAAATTATTGCTGTACAGCATTTTTTTTAGAGATTACCTGGCATCGGCCAAGCTTAATACCGAAGCGAGTACCAAACCGATTACAGATTACCAAGCGATTACTAATCGATTACCGAACCAATTACCGAAGCGAGTACCAACCAATTACCGAACCAATTCAGGATTACCGAAGCGATTACCAACCGATTACCAAACCAATTACCAATTACCGAAGCGATTACCAACCGATTATCGAACTAATTACCGATTACCGAAACGATTACCAACCGATTATCAACCGATTACCGAAGCGATTACCAACCGGTTACCGAGCCAATTACCGATTACCCAACCAAAGTAATTAAAATAAAACCAATTCAGAATATCAGAGTATCAAAAATTAATTGAAACTCAGAAATTTTATTTTAAATTCAGAAAACATCAATTGAAATTTAGAGAAAATCAATAGAAATTCGGAAAATATCAATTGAAATTGAGAAAACATGAAGTGAAATTCAGAAATTCAATTTGAAGTTCAGTGAAATGATCAATTGAAATTGAGAAATTCCGAATGGAATTCCATTTGAAATTCTGAAAACCCAATTGACATTTTAAAAAATAAGTTAACTTTTAAAAGTTCAAATTTATTTCATAACTTTAGTGTTGCCATTGTCATTATCATGCAAAATGCATTTATGGAAGTTAAGCATAGCATAGTTAACCATAACATAGAAGTTCGAAGCCTTTAGTTTGTATAAGTCAAGTATGCATAACTCCGATCATTCAACATTTAGTTACGGGTGATTTTAACCTCCTAAATGTTTCCTGAAGCAATTGATCTGAAAAGCCTGGAATATGCTTACTTTCCTCAGAATGTTCATCAGATAAATAACTTTTGAATAATCTCTTGATTCAAAGCACTTTCCAAGTATATCGTCACTTTTTTAATAATAATCGTATGCTTGAACTTGTATTTTGTGATTAAAGCAATATTGTTACAGTTTCTAGGTCTGATCCTCTAGTGACTCCAGAAAATTCACACTGTTCGACTTTGCTCTCAATCTCATTTAATATTTTCTAAATTTTAATTAATCTTTTCCGCATTTCAAACTTCTGAATTTCAAATGATCTTTTCTGAATTTCAATCGATATTTACTAAATTTCAACAAATATTTTCAGAATCCCAAATTGAATTCTAAATTTCAATTGATCTTTTCTGTTCAATTGTTCTTTTCTGAATTTCCAAACGAATTTTTGTATTTCAATTGATCTTTTTTGCATTTCAAATGGAATTCTGAATTTCAAATATAGTTTCTGAATTTCATTTGTTTTTTCTAAATTTCAATTGATATTTTCTGAATTTAAAGTGAAATTTCGATTGATACTTTCTTAATTTGAATGATATTTTCTGAATTTCAAATAGAATTCTGAGTTGCAATTTACCTTTTCTTAAGTATATTTGCTGCTTTCATAAACTTACATCGTAGGCAAAGTGTGTGACATTTCGGGATTGAAATCTTGATCGGAGTGGTGGATCGAGCGGTGTGCCTTTGTATTTTTGTGTTGGCAAGCCTAGAGCTACAACGCGAAAGTCTTCAGAAACACGCAGCAGGCCCCATGATTCCATCTGTTCTTTGGTATAAGTCTGCAAAATTATAATTATATGATATATTTCAATAAAACATGTTTTCATATCACAAAAAATGAATTCGCTACTCTTAAGCATGCTGTTTTTAACTAAATTTATCTCACCTCAAGTAATTTATCAAAGCGCTCTGGTGACATTAGGAACTTTCCGTTTTCCAGATGCATTTCTCTGTTTTCAAGTAAATTATTTAAAATTGGCAGCACATTGCGTTCGGCATGCTCCACACCATCGAGCACCAAAACTCTTCCATGCACAGCTGCACGAACTGCGCACTACAAGTCAATGTATTAAAAAAGTTTATTGATGGGTTCAAACCCACTCATACACCAACCTGATCATAATAAATAGCAGCCTTATTTTTAATCTCACGACGTTGCTTCAAATCGCTTTCGGTGGTGTCACGACTCAACGCTATGTACTCGAGCTCACGTTGTGTCAACTCAAGAAACTGCATGGCCAATTGACGCCGCAGCGGTCCTGGCTGTCCAAGCAAAAACATGTCTTGCTTTAATGTGTCCTTCTGCAGCATCCAGCGCAAGTGGTGCAGCGCAGATTGTGTCAGCTGCATTGTGCCGTCCTCAGCATATTGTACTGTGCAGTGTTACTTCAATAATTATATTCATTTAACAATCATGTTTAACTCACCATATTTCTGCGGCACCAACTCTGGATTAGCTGGCGTTTTTAGTTCTTTTGTTACATCACCTATTGTTATCTTTCCATCAGCTGAGGGAGCTGCTGCGGTTGCATAGAATTTTGCAAATGAGGGCACAAATTGTGTGTGCGTTGTTTTTCTGCCATGTTGCGATAAAAAATTAGTTGTTTTTGTTAAGAATCTGAGTGGAATTAACATTGCATTTAATACACTAATAAATTATTAATAACAAAATATATTAAAAAATTAACAGAATTCCACACGCAAAAACACGCACACTAGAGTCGTCCAGAAAATAATTGCTTAATGTCAAAATCAGCTGTGTTCATCAACTAATTGTGGATCATAATAGATCATGTTTTTTGCACGTGTTGTGCTTGTGGACTGTGAGTGATAGAGCGAAAACATAAACAAAGCAATTTTGTATTGAGTATGAAAGGGAAAAACGAACATGAGCTTTGGACTTTGTGTAAATTCACGATGGGCAACTACACACACCTGATGCCTGAGATGGGCACTATTTTATTTAAAGGCTTACTCGTGTATTCATATAAATACATATTTGTGTGAATTTGTTTACAGAACTGGAATGGGGATTACGATGTTCTGGGCCGTACGAATTGAACATTTTATTTTAATTCAAAACAAGAAAATAAATTGGTTTGTTCGAACAAAAAAATCGATACTGCAACTATTTATCAATTTAAGTTATCAATTTTTAATATATTTTTCCCTGCTGTAAGATCTGTTCAAAATATCCAGTTGGTCTTAAATATTGATACATTAGTGATATTCAATTAACGCCGTATTTGTGATGTAAATAGCGTATATGCCGTAAGTTCATACAACTTACCACAAATACGCAGTTTACATCACAAATACGTCGTTCATTGAATACCACAATTATTTGGGATATAATAAACATTTTAATAAAAAACTATAAAATACAAATCAAATCTATTTTGCAGTGTATTCAATTTTATAAGCCATCGAATAATATATTTGCATTACAACTGATAAAACCGTTATTTTTTCAAAGATTTGCAGCATTAAGATGCTTAAAATCTATTTAATATATAAAGTTTTTTTTTAATCAACTCTTCATTTGTTATTGATAATAAATACAAAACTATTTCTGCAATTATTACAGTTTTGGTGGCAAACCCCAATATTTTTTTCATATATATATTATATGTATTTGAATCACCTTAGCCCAAATATAAAAAAAATTCACTCGTAAGTGGCTTAGGAGAAACAATTCGTGGAAATATGGAAAAATTAGAAATCATTTCATAATAAAAAAAGCCATATAAAATCAAAAAAACATATATAATATACAAAATTAAAGATAAATGTTTAGGCTTTAATAATTTACTTTCCATAATTCATAGCAAAAACGTTATTTTTTGAGAAAATAGTGATTTTGTGTAAGCAAATATTTTCAGCTATACAATGTGAAATACTGAACGGGTTTGGTTTATTTAAAATGTTTCTGTAAGCTTATTATATTATTACTTTAAAATAGTATCATAACTATCGGTTGTATACTAAAGTCATTAACAACGATTACTTTGAAATGGTCAAAACGATCACTGGCGAATATTATTCATAGCTCTTGGACAGATTTGACATTGATTTACCATGGCAAAATTTCATAAATTGGGCTATGAACTGTTACACCATCAACTTCACATTTAGCTCCTGCGACTATCTCCTATTTGTAAACCTGAAGAAATGGCTCGTCGGTAAGATGTCATCCACTGAAACGAACTCCTATTCTGAGGGCCTTGATAAAACCTATTATTTGGAAGGAATGAAAAAATTTTAAAAACGTTGCAATAAGTGTGTCGATCTAAAAGAAGATTATGTTTAGAAATTAGACGCCTTTATTGGCGAAAAATATATTTTATTAAAAAAATTACTGACTTCTCCAGTTGCCGCCCATTTGCGTAATATATGCGGATGCTCAAGGGATGTGCTTTGGTGATCATCAAAGAGTTTATTTATAGAACAGAGTTTCATTTTCATAAGCTATTTTCTGCATGATGTTCTCTATATTAATGAGACTTTTTATCAGTTATGATATTTTATACCCTCTAGTAAAATATATTTATATCACATCATTGACATATTTAAGCTTGCATTGAAAACTAATAATGAAAAAGAAAAAGTTATCTAAATACACCAAAGTATGAGAATATCTAATATGTTTTATGCGTGAAATAATATTTATCAAAACCTTCTTTTCTACGAGCCCCCAAAAAAAACTCTACTACCGATTATTTTGTGTGGGAATTATTATAATAAGACCTTGAAATAATATATTTAATTTTTTGTTATATTTGCATAGAATTTTATTTTTTTCTCACAGCTCAAAAACACTTAGAGAACTAGTCAGTGAAAGAAAGACTTTATCGCTGAACGTGCAAATCTGGGTGCGAATAGAACCAATGTGTGAGCCCACTTGAAGTGGCGATAAGAATTTTCCCACAGAAATATGCAGCTAAAATCGAGCAATCCAGAATTGCGGTAGACCAAGTTTTGCTTTACTATTCCGTATGGTCAGTGCAAACGATTTATTTTGTTTTAGTGATAAGCTCGTCAGAACATGTGCGCGCTCTGCTATCAATGTTTACATTTAATTATAAATTTATAAAAATTGCTTAAGAGTAGTTAGGAGAATTGGCCACAATGTGGTTGAGTTTGTTTTTTCTTTTCTGAGATTTCATATTTTTTTCAATTTATTTATCAAGTCGATTTTAAAAAAAGTGTTCAAAATTTTATCAAGATACTTTTATCTGTCTGAACTGAAGCGGAGTTATTAGCGGTTTTACTGAAAATGGTTGCTTAACTCAAATTCTGAGTGAGATTTTAACAAGAGAATATTTTACAGGTCTACAAAAAAAGATATCTTTCGTCTTTGGAATCAGACATTTCGTAAGAATTTTAATGCTCTTAAACCAAAGTTGGCAGAAGATAAATTTTTTGGCACCATTTTTTTCTCTACACCCCCACACAACCACAACTTTACTGAAGGAAATATTAGGAAAAAGTTACTTATATTAAGGGCTGTTCATAAAATACGTAATATGATTAAGGGGAGGGGGGCGGGGGATCGAGAATTAATTACGAAGTGTGACTTTGAGTTTTAAAAATTTTATATTTCATTAAAATTTAATTTTATTGTAAATATAGCTTTAATTTTTTATCAAGAAAAGAATGCATCTAACAAATCGAACGGATCACAAATCGAAAAAAGACAACTTAAACTATGTTTAAACTGAGCTAAAGTGTAAAAGGCATTTGAAATACCTTCAACAAGTGTAGCAGCTTCAAAACACCAGCAGCGTTACCAATAACCGAATTTAATACTCGAAATTTTCGAAAATATTGATTATTAAGAAAAATCCGCTCTAATAACGATTTAAGCTGAGTATTAAATTTAATTATTACACAACTAAGAAAATACACAGCTGACCCCTGTAAATATTTAAATATTTAAGTGCTGCTTTTACCTGACAATTTTTTTGACATTTTTCTATTAATTGTTTCAAAATATTAGTGTGAATCAGGACCTTATCAATGTGGCTTTCGACCTGGAAAGTCCACCATAGACCAGATTTTCACGCTACGACAAATCCTGGAGAAAACCCACGAAAATCAAATTGACACACATCATCTCTTTGTCGATTTTAAAGCTGCGTTCGATAGCGTTCGAAGGGATTGCCTACACGCAACAATGCCTGAGTCCGGTATACCTGCAAAGTTGATTCGACTTTGCAGAATGACGTTGAGCAACACACGCAGCTCCGTCAAGGTAGGAAATGACCTCTCCGAAACCTTTAATACCGAAAGAGGTTTCAGACAAGGCGATCCACTGTCTTGCGATCTCTTCAACATCATCATGAAGGGAATCGTACGAAAGGCCGGTGTGCATCGTAATGGCACCATTTTCTATAAAGGTGTCCAGCTCCTTGCGTACGCTGATGATATTGCTATTGTCGGCAAAACCAAGAGAGATGTTACCGCTGCTTTCACCGCTATCGAAAAGGAATCAGCCAAAGTGGGTTTGACGACAAAGTATATGCTGTCTACAAACAAGAGAGCGCGGCGTCTAGACTCCCACGTTTCATCCGGCAGCTATAACTTTGAAGTAGTCAAGGAGTTTGTATACCTTGGCACCGCCATTAGTAACAACAACGAAGTCAGACTGGAGATAAAGCGAAGAAAAATAATTGCAAATAGGTGCTACTACGGGCTCAGTAAGCAACTAAGTTCCAGAGCCCTCTCTCGATCGACAAAACTAGCACTCTACAAGACGCTCGTTCTACCTGTGCTGCTTTATGGCGCTGAGGCATGAGTAGTTTCGCAAACTGACGCAGCTGCTCTGGGGGTGTTCGAGAGAAAAGATTTTCGCAAAATCTTCGGTCCTGTTCGAGTCGGCGATGACTATCGCATCCGAATGAACCACGAGCTGTATGAGCTCTACGAAGACATTGACGTAGTTCGGCGTATAACTGTACAGCGACTACGCTGGCTGGGTCATGTCTATCGTATGGACGACGAAGCTCTAGCGAAAAAGGTGCTCGAGGCGAGGGTCGCTGGTCAACGACGACGAGGGAGACCATGCCTCCGATGGATAGACCAGGCTGAGGAAGCCCTAACCGCACTTGGTGTATCCGATTAGAGAAGGCGCGCGCAAAGCAGAGACGCCTGGCGAGAGCTGATGAAGTCGGCCGAACCCCGGACACGGGTTGTTACGGCCACCTAAGTAAGTAAGTTCCAAAATATACAAAAATATATATTTGTGTCGAAAACCGCTAAAAAAAAAATTATGGCAGAC
The DNA here is from genome assembly GCA_914767935.1 of Coremacera marginata. NCBI lineage: Eukaryota > Metazoa > Arthropoda > Insecta > Diptera > Sciomyzidae > Coremacera > Coremacera marginata. Next base: position 5,426,485 of record OU612046.1, read on the forward strand.
AACTTGCTTCTCGTTTTGGATATTCTTCTCGACTTCAACAGCGTCAGAAAACACAAAATGTTTCATAAAAGAAAAGACCCGTATTTGAAGTATTCGGACGAAGAATTTATTAAACTGGACAGGTTATATATTGTTATGGCTTTAATATTCGAGGAAGCCGAAGATTCGGATGAACTTTTCAACAAACATCTTAATTTTTGTAGATTTGATAAAGTGGCCGCAAAATGTATTTAAGAGCTGATCAAAGAAGACATTCGGTCAACCACAAACAACGGCGGAGCTTTAAAAGCCAAGGATTTTATGAGGAAGACCTCGGTTGGTAGAACTTTTTGCATCAACACCATTTACCATTCACCATGTAAAATGTCTTTAATTATTTAGGCAAAGAATATGGATTTTCGCAGCAGTCTGCTACTAAAGTGATAAGGGAAGTCAGCAAAGCCTTGGCAAAATTAGTTCGCAGTTCATTGATTTTTCCAGCAACATATCAAGAGCTCACACGATCAAAACAAAAATTTCTTGAAAAATGGGGCTTTCCTCAGATCGTAGCGCTTATCGATTGTACTTATGTAAAAATAAAAAAACCACCTGGTGAAAGTGAAGAGCCATTCAGAAATAGATAAGGCTTCTTTTCTCTCAACTGCCCAGTTCTATGTGATGCAGATTTTAAAATCGTGGATATAGTTTGTCGGTAGAGGGGATCAGCTCATGATTCCAGGATTTGGAAAGAAAGCTATATAAAGAGGAAGTTAGAGGCAGCTAATCTTCATAGTGGGGTTGTTCTGGGGGGTTATGGAATTTCTGAAATATTATTGACTGCTTTTCGCGCAAACTATCCCCTCAATAGACTTGAAGATAAGTACTTAGAAAAACATATTGCAGTACGAGGGGACGTGGAAAAACTTTTTATCAGCTAAAAAACAAATTTCGAGTGTGTTTTAGGGGTACACATGTCGCTTTAAGCACTGCTAAGGACATAATTGTCTCCATATGCGTGCTGAATAATATTGCAAAAATGCAAAAGATAAAATTATACGAAGAAAATTATTTTGACCACGTAGGCTATTCAAATATTGACCTTGATTGGGGACAAAACCACGAAAATAGTCGTAAGGAAAGTAATGGTATATTCAGAAAACTCTTCATTCAAAATATACTAGTTTTTTCGGTTGTTAAATCATTCATCCTACAAACTATGAATGTATGAGTTTTGCTTAACTCAAAATCCTTTTTTATTTTTTTTATCGATAATTTTTATGTATTTTATTTTAATAATTTTTCCCTCTTTTTTACGTATGGGAATTTCTGCATAAAATAATACTTTCTATCGCATACGTATCCCAATCTGACTGTTAATATCTTAGGACTAATTGGGCCTATTCGGCGAAATCTGTTATTCTGTTACGTATTTTCTGTTATCTTTCATAAAAGATGTCGGCCATAAAAGATCTGTTGAAATTGGTATTCAAGTTTTCGAACTTTTATTGCATCCTGTTATCAATCTTCGAAAACAAAAATCTATTACAAATCCGTTAACTTCTGTTATGAAACAGCTGATTGCTGTCAAAATTTATTATTTTTAAAGTGCACATAACAAAGAAAAAAAACATAAATCGCAATGCAGAGCGAAAAAAGTAAGTTAATCATTTAAAGAATCAATTGTATATTATCAATTAACATTTTTTTTTATAGGAAAACGCGAGAAAAAAGTCTAAATAGAGTTTTATTGTCCTTATTTAGAAGAAACCCCTGTGCTGGCGTGGAGGAAACACTGCGACGAATCAGTGCAAGGGCTGTGGAAAGAGTTGGCTGGTAGCCTTAACTTAACTGTCGGTGTGTACTATTATGCGACCATGATACAATAATTTACAAGGTAGCCTTGACAACTAACTTTTTTCTCACGAGCGGCGATCGGGAGTTGTCAAATCAATACAAAGTTTAACTTTTCATCTGTTTTGCTGCTTCTTCGTTTTTTCTTTTCAATGTATTTTTGACAACTCCAAATCGTCAACAGAACTGTCACTCCTACCTTGTAAATCATTATACCATGCATGCGACAAGTGGAAAACGGTAAGGCAATTGTTTATATTGTGAGTACATATTTGCTTATCAATGATTTAATTTCAGGTGCTTGATAAATTGCGCTCGGAGAAAGGCGAGTTCGGTTTGCTATTTAGGCGTAACTCCATCAAAGTGTCCCGATGGTTTCTTCTATTTAAAACTTGTCTTTAAGGCGACTGTTCCGGGTTGAAGCGTGTTTTTAAAGGCGACCTTTAAAGGATCATTTAAAAAAACTACGGCAGATATTTATAAAAACTTTTTTATTGTTTATTTGTAAATTAATTACGTATACGACCTTCTTTCATAAGTTTTAAGTTATGTGTTTTTTTATATAACTCCAATAATTTTTCAATTATTAAAGGTTATATTTTATCGAGCTCAAGGTCAATGTTGCTTTCCGAAGAAAACAACATAACTTAAAACTTATGAAAGAAGGTCGTAATTAATTTACAAATAAATTCTATGGCAGAGCCCGGCCGTTGAAAATATGATTATTTGTGTGTGTTTACACACAATAAATTAAAAAATCTAAGTTTTCAAATGAAACAAATCTTCATGTCGTCATAGTTTAATATCAGCTAACTGCTGAAGCTAAGATCGACTGTGAAATAGAAGAGCAACAACAACTAGCACAACAAAATCTTTGAGTATTTAGAAAAAGCTTTGATATATCTTCGAATAATAGAACATACTTTCCCTGAAAGTATGCTTCACAAATTAGAAGAACTTTAAGCTGCTTTCATATCATTTGTATTCTCGTACATGCAATTCAGGGTAATTTACTAATTGCATTCGTGAAACAAGTAGAAAATTAAGAGCTTAGTGGATCACAGCAAGAATCACGATAAAAGGCTACTGATGAGTTGGTGTAGCGGCCAACGAAACAGCTGTCTAGTCTGCTATGTGATTGATACTCTATATAGGGTATTGTTGTTGTTAGTGGTTTTTTCTTCAGTTGTTTTCTTCCGAAAGCAACATTGACCTTGAGCTCGATAAAATATAACCTTTAATAATTGAAAACTTATTGGAGTTATATAAAAAAACACATAACTTAAAACTTTTTTATTATTTTAATCAAGTATTCAAGAATACAAAAAAATTATTTTTTTAAAAAATGCATGTACATGTTAGCCCACAGGAGGCTTTGCAAACTGATGTTCAAAAAAAAATTACATTTCCTGTGGGACAAATAAATCCATACTGGGTCATCTCAAAAAAAAAAAACAATTGTGGTTAATTTAAAGACCAAACTCTTGTGATCGCCATGACCCGATTTTTAAATTTTTGATTTTTAAAAAATTTTTTGAGTTCAAAGTTGAAAGTCCGAAAATTTATGTCATTTTATGGTCAGAATCATTGATTTTTTTTTTTCTTGTGAATGAAAAAAATCAAAATCGGGCCATGGTGATCCCAAGAGTAAGGCATTTAAATTAACAAAAATACCTTTTTTTTAGATGACCCGATATGGATTTATTTGTCCCACCGGAATTTTTGGACGCCAATTTGCAACGCCACCTGTGGGCTTAAATGTACATGCATTTTTAAAAAAAAATTGTTTGTGTTCTTGAAAACTTCATTAAAATAATAAAAAAGTGTTTATTAATATCTGCAGTAGTTTTTTTTAATCAGCCTGTAAAAGCCGTCTTAAAAAACACGTCTCAAACCGGAACAGTCGCCTTAAAACACACACACATATTTATTGAATGTGCATTTGCCTCCTTTTTGAGCCATTCTTAAAGAAATTCTTAAATAAACATCCATTTTTCACACCAAAATGTTTACTTTCTAAAAATTTGTTACGATAAAAGACAAAAAAAATGTATCTGTTATTCTGTTGCCATTCATAACAGATTTCATAGCAGATTTTGCCATTCCGAATACCAATTTAATGTTTTGTAAACGATTTTTTGACAGTTCGAAAAATCCGCTATGATTCATAACAGATTTCATAAAAGATTGTTGTGCAGAATACGAATTTTGGTCTCGTAACAGATTTTTTGACAGCTCAAAAATTTGTATGGGAAATCATAACAGAATAACAGAACTTTTTTCATAACAGATTATGCTGAATAGGCCCAATATCTTTCTTGTTTTTTTTTTTTCTTAATTTTCCATATAAACTAGGAGTGTATGTAAGTCAGTGGATTTGGCCCGTTATCATTCTTATAATTAAAAATGTACCCATAATCTTGTACATATTCCGCATCAAACAGTTTGTTTTTTTTTTTAATTCATAATATAATATAATTCAAAATTTGCATTTGCAATTTTGGCATTATTTTCTTCTTCTTCTTTAATTTTTCAAATTTTGCAATTTTCATGTTATTTTGCTTTTCTAGATCCAAAATTTCTACTTTTAGTTGTTGACATTTTAATTGCAAAATTCTTCGTTCCTTATTATTGTATTGGTCGGGTTAAATTTGCGATATTCTCTTCGATATCATTACAGCTTCTAGCCTTTATTTTGTATTTGTGGCTGAAGTTGTCAATACTACGAAAAACAGTATTACCATTAGAGTTAGGATTTCCCTCTATTAGCTAATTAATGTTCGACTCGTTTGTTATTAGTACCAAAGATGAAATACTCAGGTTTAAGTAAAATACTCAGCATTAACTGAACTGAGGATTAAGAGAAAATACACAGCTCGTTATTAGTAAGTCTGTAAGATCAAGAGCAAGTAATAGCGTCAAAAGGAGCTAAAGTAACTTTTTTTTTTTTAAGTGAACTGAAGTGGGAATACTTACTCTAAAGCAGTCATCGAAAACAGCTGTTATAAATGCACGCTCAAAGAGGTCCAGATTTTGTTACGAAGTGTGACATAGGAAGGAGGGCGTCTAACTTAGATCAAAAACATGTGATGTAATTTATGAACAGCCCCTTATTGAGTTGTTGTTTTGTCAAATGTCCACAGATATTATTGCTTATTTACACGATAAATCACAATTATTTTTTATGACTTTTGTATGAGGTTTTTGTGCACCTGATCACTAATTTGAAGGCCATCATAAATTTCGACTAAATGACAGCTATTATCAAGCTGTCAAATTTAAGGCGGTCTTCTCATTCAAAACCCGTTTTTTGGACCCTTTTTAAAAAGATTCTTATTTGAAAACGCAAAGAATAATTGAAAACTTTTTTTATTTATTGTATTAAAAAAGGTTCAAAGTAAATAAAACAATTTTTTTTGCCTCGATACGTGGGCTGTTCAAAAAGTAATGAGACTTCAAAGTTGGTGGTGAAAAAAAAGGTGTCGTCACGGCGGCCACGATTCCGGGTCTCCGGAGAGTCTGAAATGAAAAAAAAAACGGGGTTATAATCAGTATAGATGTAATTCTCGGGTGAACCTCAAGCTTAATTTTGTGATTTTTTTTGACAAAATGGCGGCCATTCAAAAAAAAATTTCAATTTCGGGTTTTTTTTTGTAGTTTAGTGTAAAAAAAAAATAGTAAACAATTTTTTAAAATTATGGTCGAGGTTCACCTGAGAATGGTAACAATTCTGCGTCGATTCCATTTTGTTTCATGAAAATCGGTTCAGTTGAACTGGAGATATCATGGCCGCCAGTTCGAAAAACGTGGGTTCGAGATAAACGCGTTTAAAGTTTGAAGTAATTTTTTTGGGGAAAAAAAAAAAAAAAATCAAAAATGTTTAAATGCAGTTTTAAAGAGCTGACAATTTTTACTTACAAATATTAGTCGGCGATGCCAGCTCCATACAGGCCACCTTCCTCTTTTTCGTAGAAACTGCTTTCTGCTGCCCTCTCTGCTCTGCGAGCCGTTCTGCCAGCTTTTGATGATGCCGCAGCTCGAGTCTCTGATCGGTTCAATCTGTCTTCATTGCGAGATAGTGCGTATTCGTATGCGTTTTTGCCAATCGCAATACCCATCAAACCCATAATTTTAAGTATGGATATAAAACCGTCGTTGAAGAGGCACGTTGCAATGAAATTGGCCACTTCGATGGTGCGTGCGCCTGAGTTGATGTGTTTGGGCGAAAGTGACCAGAACAGATTTGTAGGACTCATTGGAATTCTGAGTTTCAGATCCAAGGCATCTTTCAAGCAAATTATCTGCCGACAGCGCTTCGTAAGCTGGTTTTATTACCTCCATCACCTTCTTGTCCATCAGACCTTGCTTCACAAAAAAGGCTGTATCTTCTAAAGTATTTCGAATTTCTAAAAATCCTTTTAGGGGCATATTCACAACTACCCAAGCTATAAATAAATGAAAAAAAAAAAGTTGAAAAAAAAAGTAGCTCAATGAGAAGACCCCCTTAAATGTAAAATTTCTTGATTCGTCATTTTTTGTATTTAACAAATTTGTGCACTAAAATTAAATTTAAAATTAAAATTAAATTAAAATTAAATTAATTTTTTTCTTTTGTTCTCTGAATGATCTGCTACGGAGTGTTCTTCCTTGATTCTTTTTTGCTCTTCCCCAACAGAAAATGAAGAAGTAGTTACATTTAGAACTTATTTCATAACTACTTCTTTGAAATATGAGATAGGTTCCACTTTCGCTTCCCACGAAGTTAAAATGAAATAAGTTCCTATCTTGCTTCTCTATTAACTCTCTATGTAAAGATAAAAAGCGGTAACGAAAGTACCTATAAATTTGCTTCTATTTCAACTCTGTAAGAAGTTGTTATGGGTGGGCTCCAACTAAAGCAAAAATGGAATAACTTATATTTCAGCTGGACAATAAGTTATTCTAATTTCGTTCCAATAGAAGCGAGAGTAGATCTACTTTTTTCTTTAGACTTCGCCTGCAAAAATAATATTGACCGGAATCATAGTTTTATAAGCATTAAGACCCCGTATTTTATTCATCGCTTCTTTTAATCGAGAGATCGCAATGTTCTATATGCAAACTTTTGTCGCGATAAATTTTTCGTATTATTGTCAATGTCTTGATCTCTTGATAAAGATCTAAGTTTTTGTGATCATTTAACTTTTCGTTAAGCTTCTTGAATTTTGTAGAAATCATTAATTGTATCTTGTATGTAGACTTTTGTTGGCCACTGTATATAATATTTTATAAATATGTCACCACTCATTCTTATGAGTATAACAAACGGAGTGGCACTTTGCACTCTTTGAGAATTTTAGGTGCACTACAACTTTCTTCAGAATTAACTACAACGCGTTTTATAACATTACCTGGAAAGTATTTTTAATTTAATTTTGACCCATCTTAACCGTGTTATTGATTTAAAATGATTAATGGCCGTGCTTTATAAAATTCTAGAGAACACATCACTTGGAGTTTTTTGTTTGTCAATTTCGTTATCATATAAAGCAGTGATGACCACAGCACTAGTATTTGTTTCATTCACTCTCTCGTGTTCGCTATGCAAACACAAAAGCAAAAATGCCCGCGGGCATAGGCTGTGGGGATCACTGATATAAAGTAAAACAAACTCTCTTTCTATCACTGAAATTTTCTAATGAAATTTATTGCCGGACAAAAAACTCAAGTGAGATGATCGCCAGCGTTTTTTAATATACGGCCATTATTGCCCATTACAGTGACGCTGCTGCTTAACGGTACTTTACTTTACAGCAGTAGTCGGAATTCTTGCACAAGCGCAAACTTGGCGCTTATGCGTATGTATTTGTAAATTCAAAAGCGTTGCACTGTTCCAGTATGCCAAACGGATCCGTTTCGAGTTCGAGACGGGCCCACTTCTTCGAACATTTTACATAGCTTTTCTCATTTTTACGGATCTGTCTCGAACTCAGAACGGACTTCATATACGAATTCGAGACGGATTCCTTTTCCAAAGTAATGCGAATTCGAGACGGACTTGTTTTTTCTAAATAATGCGAATTTGCGACGAACTCGTTTTTTTGTAAGTAATGCGAATTTTTGACGAACTCTTTTTTTTAATCAACTGAAAGCACAAGAATTGATAACAAATTTAAGAATGCCTTTTATGTTAACGCTGTGACCATTTTTTTACAGATTCGTTACGGGTTCGAAACGGGTCCGTCGAAATATAAGAAAGGGAAGTACGTACTGACGGACTCATAACTGGTTCGAAACGGATCCGCATCCGTTTTTGTGCACATTGGGGTTAGAACAAAGTGTATTGCGCTGCGTAAAGCTTTTATAAAAAATGGTATGAATGGAAATGGTATGCTAAAGGTCGCTCATGGGCGGATAGCTTTCACAAGCATACGACAGCTTTCAACTGAAAAAGCTTTTCAGTCGAGGTGAGAACTTATTACACTGAATAAAATAATACGATCAGTTGCGGCCGCTCGCTTCTGCGTTGCCTTATTGAATACGGGAACTTATCATTAGCACGTTTGTTTGTTCATTCCATGGTATAATGATTTACAAGGTACGAGTGACAGTTCTGTTGGCGATTTGGAGTTGTCAAAAACACATTGAAAAAGAGAAAAGTAAGCAGCAGCAAAATAGGTGATAAGTTAAACTGTATATTGATTTGACAACTCCCGATCGCCACTCGTGAGAAAAAAAGGTAGCTGTCAAGGCTACCTTGTAAATTATTGTACCATGGTTCATTCGATACGATCAGTTGTTGTTACTACTAACTTCATGCCGTTAAGTTGCGGCCGCTCTATTCTGCGTTGCCTAAGGTTGCGAACATAGTGAACACTTATTGCTGAGACGAGCAAAAAAACACATTGGAGCAATAAAGAAACCAAGTCATGCATTTCTTTTGCTCCAAACCCTTTTTAAGGTTTTTCCAAACCTTATAGAACACGACAAGCTATCATTCTCGCGTTATGCTGTGATCGTACGAATCAAGGTATATTTAACAAGGTAGTGTCGTCTCGGAGCGGTGGGTACCGCAGCTGTCAAACACATAGAATATCATAATCTGCAAATTTTGTTATTTGTTTTGTTTTTATTCGTAAAAACCTGGTTTTGACAGGTGCGGTACCCAGCACAAGAGAGAATTTTAACTACTAACACTACCTCGTCTTATTCTACCATGGTACGAATGAACAAACTCGTTATTTCCGCTCAGTGCAAACTATTAAAACAAAAGCTTACACAATCATAAAAATGTGAATGTACAATTTTGCGCACCCCAGGCTTAAACATATTGAGCTCGCGAGCTAAGAGCTTTTTCAAAAATGTATACGTATATAAATTCTTCCGCTGCAAAAAAGCTTTCAGTCTGCAGGCAGACTCGAAGCAAATAAGCTCACGTCGCTTTGTTCGTCGCTGAATTTCAAAATACGTTGGGTTTGTACACCGAAAAGAATAAAATAAGAAAGCGATGCGTTGTTCTGTTATATTTGCTTACATTTGACACTTAAGCAACGCAGCGTTTTTTATTCATGTAAGCCAGAATTGTTTTCATAGTTTGCAAGTTTGAAATAGTTTATTTTATATTTATTTTGTCTTACGGTAAATTTTCTCTAAGCAAGGCTTTATTAAAAATGCCGAAAAAATGTTACTAGGTATATATATTTAGTATTTAATTTAAGCTTTGTTGATGTTAAATGAAATGAAAAAAAACTGATATTAAATTTTTTTGCGTCAGTTTTATAATTTAGTAGCAGCTGTAGCCTCTGCTAAGCTTGTGCTAAAAATCTTTTTAGAGCTGGCACTAATAAGAGCCAGCACTAAATTATTTTTTTGGTAAGGCTGAATATTTTGTACTCTTTCTAAAGGTATTTTTTAAAGGAAAATGTCTGCTTGCCGAAGAGGATCGCTTAGGTAGAACCTTATAATCCGAAGATGAAAGCCGCCTTTTTTGGAATTTTTTCGACATATTGTGTAAAATATTAAGGGGTTTCATGCAAATGGGCAAAACCCTTATAAATGCTATGAGCCGTTTTTCTAAAATATATTTGGCATAGGGAATGCAGATTTTGTAGTGACATTTATACACTATGTAATTTAGTAATATATTAATGTAATGTAACTCTTTTTTATATGTATACATAATATAGATAATAATATATATAATATTTGCAATAATAATATAATAATATGTAATAAACATATAATGATAATTTATAAAAGAAAAAATAAAAAATGTAGATTGTGATTTCAACTTTTCTATTCGCGTCTATTTATTATTCTTTTTGTACATAAAGTTTTCAGGAAGCTTTTAAAATGCTTTAACGTTCCATTTCTTTCAGTGAGACGCTTTAAAAGTGACACATACACGCAAGCAGCTTAAGTTGTGTGCGTTGGGTCATCACTGCCCTAAGGGGGAAAGAACCGATTCTGAACCTATCACGTGATAGGTCCCCAAGGGGTAGGTGCCTGTTCCAATTCTGCCACCAACATATGAAACCGACCGGTCACTGTTACATGGCGTTGTCATTGACAGGGACCAACTGCCACCTGCTGCATCACCTAGAGCTGTCCAGTGACCGACCTAGAAAAACAGATTTGTGACCTGACCTCCCGAGATCCAACCCACAACTTACCATATTTTTATCATATTTTATAATTTTTTTATATATTTTTTATATATTTTTAATTTTCGCACAATACGAATACTGCTTTGAGTTTTCATAGATCTGTATCCGCTTGAATCATTCAAAATTGGTGCCGTGTTGAGTAATGTTAAATATTTTCCGTAACAGGCACAAAAAACCTGTTGCGTGGCGAGTTATATCAGTCCCTTCCTGTGATAGGTGTCCATCTTAGCTGTCACGGGACCAGTCATTTAAGGGCAATTGACTCTGCTTTCCCCGTAGGGCAGTGAACAGAGCCAAACACAAATGAAAGCTTTTCTGACGTTAACAAGAACAACAACCAGTGGTGATACGTTATAACTTGTTTGTTGTTGAGTTTTTGAAGCGAAGCTTTTTACTCCTCGTTCTGTGATTTGCTTGGAGTGAAATCTGAAAAATTTTCGACAGATTTTTTCTTGGAAATTTGATGGTTTCTTTGTTGCTAGTGCTTATTACAACAAGAAAATTTAATACTTTAATATTAAATACTAAAAATATTTGTTGGCCTGCCCATGGGGATCGAACCCACATCATCGTACACGAGAGTCCAATGCACTATCCACTAGGCCACAAAGACTTGTTAGAAAGAGTTGTTAATTCAATCCTAATTATTACAGAAGCTATGCTGCAGTAGATCGTCACCATCTATCAATAGATAGAGGATTGTGTATTAGCTATGCTACAACTATCAAAAATTTGCTTTTATTTGCCACAAGTTGTCTCCAGCATCGGTTTGTTTGTATTGTGAATGCGTTTGTGGTGTTGTTGGCATAGAGTGTAAATTATTATCTAGAGATTGCATCAACTCTGCTAAATCTCTGGCATGTGTTAACAGAGTTTTTTTATTCATGTTTTTAAGTGAATAACTCTGAAATAATAATTTACACTCTATGACAAGTGCGTTGATAAGTGCGTTTTTAAGTGTCAAAAAAATAGATGTCAATAAATATGGAATCAACAAACGCATGCATGAGTCAGTGCAGCCAAGTTCACAAACATGTGTGGAGAGTTAAAATGGAGAGTCGCTGGCATTAAATGCCCGTATATGTAATTGGCGTGGAAATTTGACATTCAACAATAAAAAAATAAGCAGTAAATATGTTTTCTGTATATACAGCCGTGGACACATAAATAGCACAAAAATACATGTAGGGTGTTTCACATAAATTTAAATAAAATACATAGAGGATAACAAGAATTTATTTCATGGTATTTGAGTTTAAACATTATAAACTTAAAATCAGTAGTAACTTTGTAACTACGAATTAAAAATTAGAAAATTAATGAAAAATCTGAAATTGTTCCTTAGCTGAAGTGGACGTATAAATAGCACAATTTGGATTCTGAAAAGAAGACATAGTAATTTATTTTTATTTTACAATGAGCTTACGAATATGTTTACTAGTACTTGGTACTGTAACCCGAATTGTCCAAAACAACCCGACTTCTTCGTCCCATACTCTCCACAAGCTTCCTGACCCAATCCTTCGGAATAGAGTACCAAGCCTTCTCAATTCCACTCCATAACTCATCTTAATTTCGAAATTTTGGTTGCATATGCTGACCTTCACATCATTCCATAAATTTTCTATGGGATTGAGGTCTGGGCTTTGAGCCGGCCAATTCAAAATATTTATTTTTTCCTTTTTTAGCCAATCAATCACAACCTTTGCTGTGTGTTTTGGATCATTAGAGTGCATAAAAATTCACCTAATAGGCATGTTCTCAAATGCAAATGGTTCCATCTGGTTATTAAGAATATCTAAATACATATTTTTGTCCATTATTCCTGGTATACGAAAAATTTGCCCACACTGGAGTCTCAAAAAATAATAACTACAGTTAATATCTGCATTATTAGGTTCAAACGAAACGTTTAAAAAATAAGTTGACATTTGTGCTATTTATGTGTTCATGGCTGTATGTAATTTATTTTTGTTATTTTAAATTTTTGAATTTAAAAATTAATTTATTAAAAATTAAGCTATCGAATCTATGTAACTGCGAAAAAGCTTCGCTTCTCTCGTGTGTCCAACGACGCACCTGTGTTTTTTATAACTCTCTTATGTTCGCTTTGAACGTAAAGTTTTAACAGCTATTTTCGATTATTGCTTTAGGGTAAGAATTCACACTTAAGTTCAGAAAAAAAAGTGTTTTTGAAGCTGCAACACTTGTTGCAACACTAAAAAAGGGACTTGAATATCATAACCTTAGATAGGTTATACTTATACTAGTGAAGATTTCTAAGGCGTTTGCATAAACGCGCTAGCGTTGTTCTCTTGTGATTTCTTTGTTTTTTCATCTTTTCAGTTATGTTTAATACTTTTTTGACTTTTTTGTTTTTAATTAACTCAATTTTTATTTAATATTTTCAAATCATCAGTAGTCTTGCATGATTCCCGCTGTGATCCTCTGCTGTTTTATTTTATATTTGTTTCGTCAATGTAACGAATAAATTACTGCGAAATACATGCACGTTAGTACAAATGATCAGAAAAGGAAAGCAAATAATGACCGCGTATGACAGAAAGAGTTGCAATGAGAGAAAAGCTTGTAAAAACTCAAATTTGCTTTTGCCCAAGTATCTTTGGCAAATTATGCAGTTTTGACATGCCTAAGTTGACAAAAAACTTATGAAATTAACACAAATTTCTTAGGCTTCATACAAAAATAGTTACCTAAGTCATTTGAGGCAATCCGCCGTAGGTATTTTTCTGTGTGTATACCAGGGTAAAATAAGATTTTAATAGAAATGATTCGATTTGCCCAATTTTAATAAAGTAAAAAATTTTAGTTTAAAAGCTCTTTAAACACCTATTGTAAGTGGTACAATTTATAAAATAATATAATTCTTACTAAGTTTACAGGGAAGACATTTTAAAATGTGCAATACAAAATCTCAATTTATTTTTAATCACATTATGTTTGAATGAGTTTTAAATGCCATTCAAATTTCAAATTTCCTCTTGTAGCTCTAAAACTAATGCAAAATCATTTCTTAAATAACCAATATTTAAATTTGCATATAATTTCTAGCACGCAGCACTCATGCCAAGAACAACAACAACGACTGCAATAACACCAATTATAGCCATAAAACGACATAATAAAAACCTCCATTAATTAACCGCAAGCTATGAAGAACGAATAACTCAGCGAGGACATAAAACGAATCCTTGAAATCTGTGAAATAATTGAAAACATGCAGAGAACAAAGATCAAAATATCAGCAACAGCAACAACAACAACAACAAGAACAAAAACGTGGAACAATAATAATTGAAAATTACGAGTCAAACAACAGAAAGATTTTAAAAGCAACAACAAAGCATAAGATTAAAAATAAATTTAAAAAAATATGAAATAAGGCTGCAGATACGATGAATGAAAATCGAAAAAAAACATTCACAAAAATGAGAAAGAAAAACCAACAAATATGCGTCAACTCCGCCCACCATAAATGTGTGCAGCATGCTGCAAGAAAAACCAACACATGTATAACAACAACAAAGCCCTGAAGACAGCACCAAACAAGGCAACGGCAGCAGCAGCGACAGCCAACACAAACAGACAAACACAAACAAAGCAACAATAAAAACAACAAAAACTACGCAACAACCAATCAGAACCTGGTAATGCAACAACAATAAACGCAGACAATAAGCTGCAACCAGAAAAGAAAATGATGGACAAAATGCAGAGAACATTGTTGAGGATTGGCCAGGCGCAAAGATAAGCGACCAAAAACAACAACATCAACAAAATAACAGCAATGAGCGACAGCAGCAACAACAAAAGTGCAAAAAGTTTAGGTGCAGCCCCTACGGAGCACAAAAAGAGCGCCAACGAGTGGGACGTTACAAAGACGAGCTTCAAGCTGTACCGACTGAGTTTCTAGCAGTGGAATTCTTATAGCTGAATAAACAGCTGAAAGAGTATTGTTGTGGGTGTGTGTATGTGTGCGCGCTTATGCATGTGCTTTGTTTTTGTGACTCTTTTCTTTAGCACTGAAGCTCGGCTCTATGGGTTAAACCGCTGTTGACGACCACGTTAGGCAGCAGTAGCAATTGAGTACGGTACGCGGGAGCAGTATAGCGCTCCACGTTAACAAAAACAACAACAATAGCAACAACTTTTTTATAACATTTATACAACAAGAAATAAATTATTGAGAAAAAAAGGAGCTTGAAATTCGCAATAAAATTACTTAAATTTTCATAAAAATATTTGAACTTTAGAGTTCATCAAAAGTTCAGTGCAATGTGCTAAATGAGCGTTAATTGAGAGCAACAAAAATAATACCATAAAAAACGTAAGCGGCAAAATTGATCAAGTTTTAAAAAAAAAAAAAAACCAATTTATGGTGGCAGTAAAAAAGTTCGTAAAAATAAAGAATTCAAAATGTAAACAAGCACACATATATAAGTATATTTAAAAAAATATTTTTATTTATCAAATAAACGAAGTGAGTTTTAAATGTTAATGAAGAGTTTTTGAAAAAGTTTGTTTTTAACGTTTAACTCTTTGAGCTGCAGTGAATTGAGAAAGCTTAGCGACGGTTATAAAAGTTTCAGTTGTGATTAAATACAATATAGTAGGAATAAAATAAAAAGTATTTACCTATTGATAAATGACAAAAACAAAAAAGAGAAGCCAAAAAGAAAAGAATTCAATATAAAAAACTTGATACTGTCTAATTAAGCTGAGCAACTTAAAAAGCTTTAAATAAGTTCAAATAAGTACATTCAGTTCAAGGATAGTTTTGTCAGAAACTTTATTTCTGTCTCAATTCAGCCGATGTATTATATTTCATTAAAAAGCTTCCCATAGAAAGCATTTCAAATAAGCTTTTAGTGCCAACTGCTAAACTTAAACCGTTAAAAACTATAAGCAAAAAAAAACAAAAAATATACAAATTTTAATTTCAAACAAAGTATTAACTAAAAATTTAAAAAGAAACAAAAAAAAAACATTAAAAATTATATTCAACTTAAACTCAAATTGAACCAGTTTTATTAGCAATACCACACTGAAGCTCTTCAGCATTATTTGGTGTAAATTAAAGCTTTGCGCTCTTATTATCCTTCCTTAAGGGGAGAGTAAGGGTTTCACCGTTAAAAAATTCATTATTTGCGAATTTTTTTTAGAAATATGGATAGAGCAAATTTTGTACATTATAAAGTATCAAATTTGTAACATTCCGAAAATATTTTATGCAAAAAATATCGACAAACAACACGATGACAAAGCTTTTTCAAGAACATCTTTGGAAAAGACGATTTGCGGTGCTCACTGTATCTCAGCTGGAATTATCTGAAATTACATTAAAATTTAGTCGAAGTATCATCATAGACTCCTCCCCCCCCCCCCGACGGAAACTGATTATTACTTCTTTCATTTTTAGATTATTGGGTGTTATTTGAAATGAAAATTGCTATTTACGCCTTTTTGTAAGTGGAAAACTTCCTTAATTTGAAAAAAATGCCAAAATTAATCGTTGGGGGAGGTTTTTCTGGTAGAAAGTGTGTACCAAGTTTGAAATGAATAAGAAATTTGGTTTTTAAATGGCAGTGAACAGCAACTTTTAAGAATTGATTTTGAGAAAAACGCGTTTAAAATTTAGCTGTCGCAGCTACGAGTTTGTAACCTCGAAAATCGACTTTTTTAAATTTTTTTTTTTTCCATTGTGTTCTTTTGCTGCGGAATCCTGTGCATCGGATATCCTGTGCATCGTCATTTTTGGCATTTTTAAAAACAAAATCAAATAACGTCAAAAACCGCTTCAAAAATTCTGAAATTTCTTTTTTTGTATTCTTTAAATGTTAATAAATATATGTGAAAAATTTGAAAACGATATCTTTTTTTCTGCTATAAAGAAAAAATTCCCGAAAAAAAATTTGTTTTTTTAATTTGTAATCTATATGCCCCCTTAAATTTTGGGATCATATTCTTGAGATGTTTAACTTTAACAAAAGACAAGAAAAAATATATCGATTTTTCAAATATGCAAACCCTTACTCTCCCCTTAAATTTGTCCACAAAATCTCAAAACTCTGTCACATTTCTTACATGAAAAGCTTTTTTCTTACTCATTGGCATTACATATTATTTTTTTATCATCTTTTCTCAAATTTAAGCACTCATTGCAGACGCTAAGCTTTTCCTAAGAAATGTTTATGAATGAACTCCAATTCTTCTATTATTATTTGAATCTCATGCTTTAACCAATCCATTCATTTTGTTTACAGAATTTATTGTTAATTAATCAGTGTCAAGTCAATAAAAACAAAGACTAAAAAATTAAAATACAAAAACAAAAATTAATAGCTCTCTAGTGACCGATATTAAAATCTCGCTATCTACTACAAATTTAAAAGCACAAAAATACAAGAACAATAATAAACAAAAGTAAAACAAAAAAAAACCAACAACAACCGGTTGTATGTGATTTTTCTGCGAAACCATAAAATTCCGCTCAGCGTCAATATCACGCTAAAGTCGTGAATGAGCGCGCGGGTGAGTCACTTATTAAAGAGTTTCGGACGACAGCAAAAAAAGTGAACAGCAGCAGCATTTATTCACACGCGTCGGCGTGCAACAGCTGAGCGACGCACAGGCAGACAACCATCAACCAGCAAAGAGCAACGACGATCGTGTCAAATCAAACTCTATTCAAAACATTGCACAAAAGTTATCAGCAATAAACAGCAACAACAAGCGCCAGGCTGCAAGCAAAAACCCAAATAAAAAGCTTTAAAAAGCTTAAGGCCAACGAAACAACAACAGCACATCGCATCGCATCGTATTAATTAATGATTTATGCTAATTAATGCGTAAAAAACAAGAGTGACAAATTTTAAGTTATCCATAATGAATGCAGCAAAGCATTAATTTGTGACTAATCAATTTGAAGAACGCTCACCATCAGTAGCTTTAAGTGTGGTTTTTATATTTTGCCTGAGTTTTTTGGGAAACTACCGCGGAAGCAACGATTTTTTAATCGTGTTTAGCACTCACGTCAGCAGCGAGTTTCTTCGCTATTTATTCATAAATTTTCTGCTTATAAGCTGGTGTTAAGCTTTTCAAAAGCTTCGTCAAAATAGCTCCCAAAAATTCCTATCATTATCGAATGCATTTACCTAGCGGTACAGCAGGATCTGCAGTTTATACTGGATCAACCGCTGACAGTGGTGCCGCTATGGTTACATCTTCTGGCTCGCCTACTACAGACTGGACTTCACCGTCATCTGCATATAAGACATCCATGTGTAATGCTCCAGCCAGCAATACAAGCAATGGCAGTAATTCACCTACAGGTGGCGCCAGCGATGGCAGTACCTCCAATAATAATAACAACAATACAATGCATCAAGATTTGTGGTGGACGGAGCGTTTGGTACTGGAGGCGCAACAGGAGTTTCCCGGCGAATTAGGTGAGTTTAGAACAGGGGTGCATATAGGGGGATTGGATCTAAGCCCCCAACCCCCCTGCCTAATGAGCGAAAAAAATAAAAGCCTATCATTATTTATATAATAATAAATTGCTTTTTTGTATTGTATATTGATGACGTAGAACACTCCGTACTTTTGTCATAAACTGAGGTGCTGGTATTTTTTTTTCGAATGCTATTTTTGGAACAGTTAGTGTTGGTAATAGACAAGTAGATATGCAGTGGATTGCCTCAAGATACAGTCTTGGCCCATTGTTTTTTTTTAATTTACAGAAAAAAATTGCGAGAATATTTTATTTATAGACTTCTTCAAATTTTTTTAAACAATAAATTAACTTAGGAGTATAATGTCTATTCTTTTTTTACGTTGATTTTAAATGTCTTCTGTTTTCACTTTAACATCCCCGTGAACATTTAGGAGAGCTCTGAGTAGAACTACTGAGTCTCTCTCCACCAGTTTTACTTCTTACTTATGGTTTGAGTCTTCGAAACGACGAAAATGGACGTTTTTCTGAAGCGACAGGCACCGCCAACGTTGCACCATATGGTCAAAAATTTTAGTTTAAATATTGAACTTCTGAAATTATTTTTGTGTTAATGTCTTCTTCAGGCCCGTTGCTACTCAGGGGTAGCAAAGCCCCCCACGAGCTTGCATTTTCCCCTCATTAGGCTCATTAAAAAAACTATTTTTTCACAAATAAAATGAGATCGTCCGAAAATTGGATGGTTATATCGAAATATGAAAACCAAAATTAAAATAAAATGTTTTTTTTTCATTTTAAGATAGGAGTAGTGGTACCAGCGGTTTTCTATTTTTATTGGAGAAAATTGTTAAATATTCACATCTCTATTATATTGGAACATACAATTATAAAACTTTGATGGCATACATACAATAGATCATTTATTATAAAAACGTGTTCAGATTTTGGTTACGGGATCAAACATTTATTTTTAGGTAGTAGAATGTTAAAAAAAGAACTGCTTGTAATTATGTTTCGCATGGGAAAACATTAATTTTCTTATTGAAAACCTATTCCTTGACAACCATTCATTCCATTCTTCAACATTATTTTGTAGGCGTCAAATTAACATAAAGGGTGGTTAAATTTTAAGGGCTGATGTTGAATGTGTACCACACCTAAACGTCAAGTTTTTTTCTGCATTTCATTTGACATTTCTCAATTTCAGACTAACTCAATTTGAACCATGGGAAGATACACAAACGAGCAACGCGTTTAAGGTATTCAGGGTTATTATGAAAATGGGCGTTCAAATCAAAATGCATATCGTGCACTTCGTGATTTTTTCGGTAAATTTAATCGTCCAAATGTGAGTACAATCGGAAAAATTTGAGCAAACCGGGTCTGTAGGAGATGTGAAAACAGCAGTGCATGCTCATACAGCTCGTACTGCAGAAAATATTGCTGCTGTTCGCGATAGTGTTGTTGAAAAGCCGTCCACCTCAACTCGCCGTCGTGCCCAACAATTCCACCTCTCACGCTCGCCGTTGATGAATGTTATGCATAAAGACTTGCATTTACATGCTTACAAGGTGCAATTGACTCAATTGATTCAATGACTCGCAATTGACTCTTGACTATTTCAAGTGTCGTCAATGGTCAGAACGGTGGCAAGAAATGGCAACAGTGGATGATCAATTTTTTTTTATTATTTTATTATTATTTATTATTTATTATGGTGTACAATAAGGCAGAGTCTTTTAATAAGTTTTTTTTTTTTAATAAGGATTTTCAAAGAAAATCATCTTTAATAATGAGACACATTTTCACCTCAATGGATTCGTCAATAAGCAGAATTGCCGCATTTGGGCGAATGATAATCCAAGAGTGATTGTCGAAAAACCAATGCACCCACAAAGAGTGACTGTTTGGTGCGGTTTATGGGCTGGCGGCATCAACGGGCCGAATTTTTTTCAAAATGAGGCCGGTCAGGCAGTTACTGTGAATGGTGTTCGCTATCGTGAGATTATAACGAACTCTTTATGGCCCGAATTGGAAGATATGAATGTGGACAATATGTGGTTTCAACAGGACGGTGCCACTCGCCACACAGCTAACGAAACAATGGCTCTTTTGCGCGACTAATTCAATGGCCGTGTTATCTCACGGGGAGGGGCCGCCAATCTCATGTGATTTGACACCGTTGGACTTCTTTCTTTAGGATTATTTGAAAGAAAAGGTGTACGTTGATAAGCCAGCAACAATTCAATAGCTAAAGGATGAGATAATTCGGCACATTAACGGCATAGAACTTCACTTATGCCTTAGCGTTATCGAAAATTTGGATCATCGGATCGGCGGCTATTTGGCCGGTATTTTGTTCCATACATAATTGAACCATTCCAATATTATCATAATAAAAAGAAATGATAATAATTTTCTGAATAATTTGTGTTTTATTCAAAATCAACATCGGCCCTTAAAATTTAACCACCCACGACGCTATGGACCAATTTGAACAGAAAATACGTTATAACAACTAAAAAGAAATTTATTCTTCCTCTTTCGGCATAGCTTATTAATTAAAAAATCATTGAAATGTGTCACAACAAACAAGTAGTAATTGCACAAACTTACTAATGATAAAAACAAAATGAATGCCTACAATTCTTGACTTTTTGACAATGTAAAAGGGAACAATGCATAAGTATTATCGCGTGCTATAAGGTCAGATATTAGCTTTTAAATTAGAGTGTCAATATTTTGAAAACTTCAATAGATAATGTATTTAAGTAAACAGAAATGGTTAGGCCTGATATTATTTATTTGAATCTTTAAAGGTGATAGAAATCACCCGATGCATCACTAAAATATGGTCCAATTACAAGGAAAAACAAATTTTCAAATTTTTGCCTGTGTCTCCAAAACTTGACCCGATAGAAAAAAACGAACTGTGGATTTGAATTCAACACTCAAAAATACATATGGAACCACTTTCTTCTTCTCTAGACCAAATACTGACTCTAACTTGTAAGCAGCGCCGGATAAACACATAGCGGGGATAAACACTAAAATCGACACGGGGCCTACTTAAGGACAGAGCACTTAGCTCGAATCTTTTAATAATCAAAATATTAATTTTTATGCATTAATGTCGCATTATGTCATTAATGTTGATTTTTCTTTTTCGTTATGCAAAAGCAAATAAAAAACTAGTAAGGATGGAGCTTCGGCAGGTAACCGAAGCTAAAATACCCCCCGCGGCCATATTGAAGTATATTCGAAGTTTTGAGCCACGACATACACGATGACATTCAGTTTTATATATTAACGAAAGTTTTCCTATTTTGATGACGTCACTTTGTATGGGCGGTAGGCGTGGTTTTGATCCAATTTTGCCATATATCATTGAGATGGTTCATATTATATATCAAAGATAATTTGCAAAATTTCAAGACACTTCATTAATTTTTGTGGATTTTTAAGAGATTTTACGTTCAAAATAAAGCCAATGTGTATGGGAGGGGATAGTGGTGGTCTATATTATATATCAAAGCCTATATGCAAAATTTCAAGACATTTCTTTAATTTGAGCAGATTTTTAAGAGATTTTACTTTAAAAATAAAGCCACTTTGTATGGGAGGTAGGCATGGTGTTCATCTGATTTTTCCAAATTTCATAGCCAGGATTAAGACTGAAGAGGTAAGCTCACCTGCCAAATTTCAAGGCATTTCTTTAATTTTTGTGGATTTTAAAGACATTCTACGGTTAATATAAAGTCACTTTGTATAAGAGGTAGGCCTGGTTTTCATCCGATTTGGCCCATTTCGAACTTGATCTTTCTTTTTTAAAAATATACTTATATTTTGAATTTCATCGTGATAGCTTTAAAATTGCGGCTGTAATCGTGTCGACAGACGGACAGACAGACGGACACACGGAAATCGACTCAGGAGATGATGCTGATCAAAAACATATATATTTTTCTATACCTACCACGCCTCCTTCTTGGCGTTACAAGCGGAATGACAAAGTTAATATACCCCTTACGCAGTACGCATTGGGGTATAAAAATAACAAAGCTTTCACATCAACAAAAACAAAACCACCTATGTTACTCTAAGCATAAAGCCAACAAAATAAAAATTGATTTGACAGTAATGTCAAAATTTGTTGACAAGCATTTGATTTATCTCAAACCTAAGAGATAGATTTTAAAAACATCTATTTCCACTATTCATTTCAACACTATTTCTTGACGATACAAAACCGTTGAATATGGCGCCTTAGGAGTTTTTAAAAAACTAATGGATTTTGATAATTTAAAAATTAAACTGAATGTTTGGTATAAAGTTGGTAATAAAACTAGCGATGGAAAAAAGACAGTGTTTGAAACTTTAGAACTGTGCAATAAAGAAATATTTTCTAATATTTTTAATTTACCAATGCTTATTTAAGTAGCACGATGTTGCAAGATAGATTAAACGGTCTCACATTGCTGAATCTGTACAGAGATATGACGCCATCAGTGGATTTTATTTTAGATAAACTCGCTGAAAGTAAGCGTAAACTGAATTTGAAAATATAGTTTTGGCTTATTTTGTTAATCTTTATCACAATTATGCTGTAACTAACGTTTTTTTTCTGTAAAAGGCAAATAATTGATCGCAATTTTTAAAAGTTTTAATTATTTTTTAATACAAATAAAACACTTTTTATAAAAACTTATTTTTAGTTATCATTAACTGCCTTCCCGTGGTCGTTGATCTAGAGCGTGGCTGTATTTTAGTCACAATGCAAAAACAAAAATTGAAACCAGCTCTTTTCCTGGTTCTATTTGTGATCGTAAAATGCTGCCAAGTTTAAAGCATTTTTTCAAAACGACCATAAGGTATGTTTCATAAATATAACGCCTCTGATAATGAATAAATAAATAATAGATAATGTTTTGCGAATTTGGTCATCTATGCACAACAACAATAGTGAGCAAAAATGAACTCTTTTCTAATAACGGTACATTGTTTATTGCTTAATATCACTTTTGATGCTGTCTCATATTTATAACGCCATTTCAAAATTTTTAATAAAAACGATTTTTATTGAATTTATAAAAAAAAATATATATAAAATTACCGTTCCATTGGCTCCAATAATATTGTAAATGCGATTTGGCATACTTCCAATTCATTTTTTTTTTTTAATGTGTTTGAATCAATTTTACCCCATTGTTCGAAAATTGCTGATTTCCGTTCTTTCACGTTGCCAAATTGTCTGTTATTTTTATACACCTGGCGTACAAGGACTCCCCATAAATTCTCGATGGTATTTACAATCTGAAGAGTACGCCGGCTACTCCAATAAATCAATGTTATTGGCCTGAAACCATCTCGATTTACGTGGATTGCCGCATTATCTTGCTGGAAAACTAGTTGTGTCTGTCCGTTTTTTTCCAAAAGTGGAGTCAAACTGCTCTCCAACACACGAGTGTTGTTAGCGCTCTTTATGCTTGAACTTTCAATTTCAGAAAACCATCCCACACCATCACTTTCTCTCCACCAAAACTTCTTTTTGAAAACGGAAGTGGTTCGCGGCGTATGTCGTATTAATAATGTCAAAATCCATCCTGGCCATCAAGATTCCATTTTTTCTCATCGGAAAAAATGACATGTCAAAATGAAACTTAAACGTGGGACCCTTTTATAAAACATTATTGAAAAGCTGACTGGTAGTCAACTTTTGCACCTATGTTCCTTCTTGCAAATTCCAAGCTCGTTCTATTATGTTTACACTACGGATATGTTTACACTGATGTAGCATTCTCCATACCGGTGTTCGGGAAACTTCTTCAGCAACAATAGTCCGCAACTCTTTTAAACTGTGTGTAGTGTTGCTCGCAGCTCGGATTATTTTCCGCTGATCGCAGTTAGAGGATTTTTTTTTTTGTTGACCCGAACATTTTGTTTTGCCGTAATTTTGAGGATTGTTAAAAAAATGTTGAATCACTCTATGGCTGGGATTAATTTTACGCCCGATTTCCTGAATTCCGTAGCCTTCTTTTTTAAGAATTTTTGTTTTCCCCATTTTTTTGCAAGTATGTTGTGTTGCACGAGGTATTCCGGTCTAAATTTTTTTCTATTGTTAAGTTCTTGAAAACTAACTACACAATTTTATTAATCTCTACACTTCAAAGGCAGCAGAAGGAATAATTGCAACTGGCGTTATAAATATGAAACAGCATTAAAAGTAATATTTAGCAATAAACAATGTACCGTTATTAGAATAGACTTTGGTCTTGCTCACTATTGTTGTTGTGCATAGATGACCAAATTCGCAAAACATTCTCTTTTGTTTAAGCTGGCCGTTACAAAAATATTTAAAATTTCGAAGTGGCGTTATATATATGAAACACACCTTAGTTAGCAAATCTGAAGTACTCTTCGACGAGTTTTCGTCTTACTTCTCGCACTCGTATTTTAACACTTCATCGAGAGTGGTGCCAAATTGTAATAAAGTGCAACTAAAAATGTTCCACTGAGATTTGATTTGATCTAGTGCCACGGGAATGCAGCTATTATGTATGTTATCATTGTGGTGGAATTCTTTGTTTGTTTGTTAACTTTACCATACTTTTATATACAAATATTACTCCCAAAAGTTACAATTTACCACTGTGAGGTGAACAGTGACTGGAAAATAATGACTTGAACGGCCCTCTCACCTTAGGGCATTCTTATTCTTAAGTATCTTGTGTTTTAAGATACTTTTAAAATTAAAAAAAAAAGAAATTTGCCAGTCATAAATAAAATGAAGCAGCATATTCTGAAAAAGATAGAGTTCAAATAAAAACGCATATGGATCAAGCGATAGCTCGATAGCCTTTGTCAATATTAGTCAAATTCACGCAGGCGTAAAAAAACAACAACTGGCATTTTACCAGCCTAAAACGTGCAAGAAAAGTGGGAATAAAATATAAATAACATTCCTACAAAAATATATAAATTAAGGATCCTCTTCCTTTAAAATTTGTTAATAGCTTACTTGACTATTGAGTTTTTAACATATTCTTTGAGACAAACATCATATTTACTTATTAATCGAACCAATTGTAAAAAATGTCCATGATCAATGAACTCATCTTGTAACGCAGTGAAATTTTAATAGTGAATAACTCACGAAATTTTACATAAGAGCAAAATTTTTTTAAAAAACAAAATCAAACACAAAATATTGCGCATCGTAACTTTTGGCAATGAAAAAAAAAACAAAAATAAAAACATGTAAATGGAATTAACTCGACCTAACTGCGACTAGACGTTATTTCTACTGCAGTTACAAAATGTATAAACAAAAACAAAAACAAATCCTGTGTGCGTTAACACTGTATAATTTGCATGCATTTGTTGTTGTATTTTACGCGATCTAAATTAGATGATCGTCAACAGTGGCTTGTGGTGCTGTTATTTGAATTTTTGTTTTTTTTTTTTGTAAAATGTGTTGTTGCTTTTTATACGTGGTTTTACTTTTGCATAAGCGCAAAGGCAAGGCTCATGATAGAAAAAAATTTGTATGGCGGGTAACGCGAGCAAGATGAGCTACTGGATGAGCATGTCTGTTGTAATGTATAAACTGCCTCCTGTTCATTTTCTCTGAAGCTAATTCATATTTTGCATATTATTTATATAATGTTAATAATTCTTTTAAGAATATCACGCCTTTGTACTTACTTACTTGAGCCAAAGACTACTTCAGAATTTACTGAGTTACTACCAAATTTTCAATGTTGGTATAAAAAATAAATAAGCTTCAGAAGAGTTTAAATATCAATAAGTTTTTACATGCTCTTCTACAGATTGGTTCATATACCTTCTACTATTTTTTCATTGGATTATAAAATTAATACAGTAGCAATTTTATCACTTTCATCTTCTTTCGATGCTTTTTGGCTTTCTTGAAGTTTTTGTTGCATTTTTAGCCGTATTTGCTCGGAAACTTCATTAATATTTTTTGTGAAGACATTTCTATAAAAAATTTATTATATTATTTCTAAGTGCTCAATGGTCCATCCTTCTATAAAAAAGTATCTAGAATACTGGCAAATGCTATGTAATTAAGTTTTTACTAAAGTATATTATCAGCCTTATTCCAGGATCCGTCGTAGCTGTGATTTTCGTTCGGATTCGTAAAGTTGTATTCTACGTTCCGAATCGTTACGTCGTATTCGAAATTCGTAACATTTGTCATTCCACATTCCGAAGGTATCAACATTTGAAAGATTTTTTGCGTGTTCTTGTACGACAGGTTTCCATTGTCGGAATTTATTTTTAACTAATATGTTAAGAATATGTTAAGT
Source organism: Coremacera marginata (assembly GCA_914767935.1). NCBI lineage: Eukaryota > Metazoa > Arthropoda > Insecta > Diptera > Sciomyzidae > Coremacera > Coremacera marginata. The sequence continues at coordinate 5,452,761 of OU612046.1, forward strand.
AAAATTGTGTTTTCTTTTAGAAAGTAAGCCGCACATAGGAAAAAAGTAAGTATTTTCATTTAAATCACCAAAGAAAGGTTTATTATCCTTTTTTATAGGTCAACCACCACAAATAGGAACTAGTACGCGCATTTGGTCAGCTTAATGACTGAAAGGTCAGATTTGGCGCAGGGATTCAGTAAGGACTACAAAGAAAATGTTATGCGTTTCTGGGGGAATGCCAGTGCACAGCTCAACAGTCTCGGACCACCAACAAAAGACACTTCCAGTAGGAAAAAGATTTTCCGTGTGAAATAGCGTCAACAGAGGCAGCCACCAACGCTATCACCAATTCAGCTGCAACTCCATACCAAAAGGCAATCGCTACTACATTCTGCCTTCAGTCACGATGGAAGGTGCTGCTAGGAATTGGAGTCAATCGACACTCCTCATGCTGTGCAAAAATTAAAATTGAAATGGAATTTATTGTAACATATAACACTAGTTATAAAACACTATAATTAATTAATTACAAATTTTTTGTCTTCTGTCAAAAACAGATGTTTTCGAAATTAAATTTCAATGAGGCAGCACTCAGCTCAGGTTTTGTTCGGAACCTAGAATAGCAAATTTTTCATATTCGTAGCGTAGTCTTACTTTCGTAGATTTATTACGACGGATTCTAGAATAGGGCTGTATAAGTTTGTTTGGAAAATTGTTTTCATTTGATATGTATATTAATAAATGTGCTTTAAAATATTAACTATTTGAAAGATATGTAATAAATGCAAATGTGGAAGAAAGACTAAATTTTGCTAATTAAAACTGTTAGGTATAATTTTCTTATGTGCTATACGGCAACCGGCCCCAAATTGCACTGGCCCTTTTGGAACTCTCCAGATCCTCCAGTATGGCCAGTCCGCCACTGGAGGTGAAGAAATTGAATGGTAAGATGTTGCTTGCCCTGGCTGAGGTTTTTACCAGGAACTACTAGTACCAAAAAAAAGTCACTAACCAGTACACAATAGCTGCTGTAAAAACGTGTTTTTTTTTATATGTAAGTCCGACCTATTTTAAAATACCTCCCAAAAAAAAATGTCTGGTTACGCGCCTGAGTTGAGTCGAATGTCTGGTTACTTATTGCTGAGTTGAGTCGAAAAACACATTGGAGAAATAAAAAAAAACAATGTGTTTCCGGCTAGTTTATATTATATTATATTATATTATTATATTAGTCGGGCGATTTTTTTCTGAATATGTATGAAATTTCGCACAAAATTAGCTGTACCATAGACCAAAAACCGCAATGACCGCGAAACATCATTGTCATTTAATAATACATAATTTATTTAAACATATTTTCGGCAAATTAAATCCACGCCGACCAAACCCATTTTATTTGTCTAACAGCCTTACCAATAAAGAGCCGCACACTTTCTCTTAAAATCGTTTTTACTTAAAACTGACTACTTTACTAAAACTATACAATATTTGTCTGCTACCAATAAAAAACGGGTCGAACATTAATTAGCTAAAATAGGGATATTCTAAAGCAGTGTGGGGCAACACCTATGCACGCATGCATAGTAAGCCTTTTCTGTCTCTGTCGCTCTCACATGTACGCGCCTTATCACACAATAGTGCTGAAAGAACAGTGCAAGTGTTTTTTTGCCCGACACTGTTCTAAAGACAACACAACACTGTCCATTTTGATCGAATTACGGAATTACGAATACTTTTCGGAAAAATAAAATATTTTAAATGAGTAAAAAATTCAGAAAAAAATTTATTAAGGTGAAAAAATATGAAAAACCACTCAAAAAGAGTAGAGGTAAGGTAAATCATAATTTACAAAAAAAAAAAAACAAAATTTAAATGGAGTGAGGAGCACAAGGCGGTCCTCATGTAATAACAGATAAAGTGTCTTAGCCAGATCGAAAAACAACAACGAAACAATTAGAGAGTCACTTGAGAGAAAAGCACTCTTTTTTCGCCTTTGCTCGAACTGTCAAAGTAGCTGTTAGCTAAAAATTGTACAGATTCGTGTTTTTTTTTTCTTGATTTCCTTTTATCCATTCTGACAGTTCGACCGAGCTACTCTCAAGTGACTTAACCTATAGTAATGAACCTTGGCCCATGGATTGTCGGCTCCTGCGAACAGGTGCAAAGAGATGTAAGCTTGCATGAAGCTGGCAGCCAAGAGAGCAAGCACATCTTATAAGAGTGAGCTGTCTGCCACGGGTGGTGGGTCAAAGCCAAACTTGCCATTCATTGAAGATATGACAATGGCAGCGGTTAATAACTCTAGAGTTACAGTTGTGCAAATCCATATTCCAGTGCGGCAATATACGTATTAATATTTCTGAAATGTATTTTTATTCTCGTAATTTAAAAGAAAAAAAGGTATTACCTACGCAAATCTTCTTGATAAAAACCCTTCACGACAAGTTTTAAATATGCACATAACTTTATTTAAGGATCTATAGCGGCTCCGCGATTTGTTGAAGATTTAATTTTTGTATAAATCTTGTCCAAAATATAAAGCGCTGTTTTCTTATCGAACCTATAAGAGTGTAAATTAATATCGTTGGAAAACGACGTCAAGGGTTGATCAATTCGACAGCCAAAAACTGTGCTATTATGGAATATATCAGTAAAGAATCCCTAACTGGTTGCCGCAATACATTATCAACTGATTTCTGTGAAGGTGCAACTGTGCAACTTGATGAACTCACTATCAGTAAGTTCACTGAAAAAAATCGTTTCGTGCTTCTGATACGTTTTTGGTTCTCTTATAGCCCGATAGCCCATCAGAATTTCTCTTTCCATAAATAAACTCTCATGATCTACATTGTTTAATTTTTCAATTCCATGGTAGAATAAAAGAAGGTAGATGCATTTCGCACTGTGCTCTCTTTCTCATAGCCAAAATTGTCAAAACCGATATAAATCACTTTCTTGTTTATGTTTTTTCAACCAAAGCTTTCTCATCGCTTTCAGATTTTCTATGAGCTGACAAATTTGTTTTGACAGTTATGGCAGTCTGCCTCTCTGAAATGCATATACCTTCTCTTATTCTATCATGTTCAATTCCAAAATAATTTTTAATTATCTGTCAAAATATTTTTTCATTGTTAAAACGTAACCAGTTTAATTTTCACAAATGTTGTATATTAAAATCCCTTTTTGGTAAGGCTGTAAGTGTAAACTTTTAAGTTTCATTAAAAAAGTTCAAAGCTGCAATCACAGAGCTTTCAGGATTGGTGGCTGCTCGTCTATTACCAACTCTGTTTACTCTGAGTACATCCATAAGGAATTCATCCTGGACTTTCATCCAGAATTTTTTCAAGCATAGATGAGATAATGAATGTCATTACAAACTAATTTTTGAAAAATCCTGAATTACCAACTTTTTCCCGACAGCTCGAACTCAAAAGCGAAACTTGATGAGTAGTAGTCTGCTAAAACAATATTGATGTTCTCAGCATCAGCAAATAATCAGAGCATCGGGCTTAACTTTACTTTATTTCCCACTTGAAAAATGAAAAAGTATCAAAATCAGTCTAAAATTCAGTATCTGATGCTTCAGTATCTGATATCGACGCATGCCACATTCCAAATTGAGCTCTCATATCAAGCCGTTTTTTTTTTTTTTTTTTTGATATGGCTTCCTGCGATTGCAACTTTTGCTGCTGTCTTTTTTTTTATTGAGAATTTGCATCCTTTTTTATTTTTATTGCAAATGCAAAAAAAAAAAAACATGATGAAATTTGATATTTATTAACTGTGGCCTACACGTCCTTTTCGGTTATGCAGCGCATATCACTATCACAAGCGTACGAATCACTCAGGTGATCAATGATGATTTTTATATGTAGCACTTGGGTGCAGGTGAGGCCAAGAAAGAACTTTCACACGTTCGGAGCTTTTTTTATAAATGACCTTGCATAGAGTTCATGCAATTTTTTTTTTATTATCTCCACGCCATGAGCAGCTCTAATTTTCAGTGATTTATTAATGAAATAAAGCTGCAAGTTATTTAATTAATAATGTCCTTGAAAAATTCCACATAATATTTGTTGTAGTAGTTAAATCAATTTATGAACAATCAATTAAATATATTAAAGCTCTTTTATTAATGTTATGCAAATAATTAATTAGTTTTGATGACTATATTAATGGTGACGACGATGATGATGATGCTGTTGTGAAAATCCATCATAACCAAAATTAATATTTCAATATATTTTAATTACAGTTCGCACCAGCAATCCATATTTCCTGTGTTCCGCCTTACCCTCCCACTGGCGTTCAAATAAAACTCTGCCGCTGGCCTTTAAGGTGGTTGCCCTCGTGGATGTTGGTGATGGCACTATCGTGACCATACGCGCCGGAAATGATGAAAATTATTGCGCGGAGCTGCGAAATTGCACGGCGGTGATGAAAAATCAAGTGGCAAAATTTAATGATTTGCGTTTTGTTGGACGTAGCGGACGCGGTAAGTGAATAAATAAAATTTTGTATGAATGAATGTGTGTGTGTGTGTGTGCAATTTTCAAACTAATTTCCTCGAGCTAAACGAAACTTTGTGTATTTTGTTGTGAAAATTCGGCAGTTATGTGATGTCAACTTCCGTTTACAGTGCAATGTCCTCATTTGAAGTTAAAACTCAAAAATGCATCCTCTTAACATCAAGCCCAAAGCAGTAATGATCACTGAGCTACACTTTCTTCAGTTCCTCACATCCTACCGTTTAAAGCTTCTGAAGTTCAGTCACAGAAGTCGTCACATTATGTCGGTATGGCCTGAGGTCAACATGCAATGCATGTTGAATTTACGTTTCAGTTCAACGCATCTTATTGTCTTTTGCCAACTGATGTTTGGCATTTCGACTTTTAGCTTCTGCAAACCAACCATCTCAAATTGTCCGTTGGTTGTTCTTGGTGTTGTTGTTGTTGTTGTTCGTGCTGTTGGGTCAAAGTGTTGCGCTCGTGTTCTCGTTCTTAATTTGTTGCATTTCATATTTTTTTTTATTATTTTCTGCTCTTGAGTTGTACACGCAACAATTATTATGTGTATCAATAATCGATTTTAAAGTGTACACTAGTATGACCCTGCCAAGGCAACTGATGTTAGTCAACATGAGCTGATGTTGCCATTTGCTGTCGTTCGTATAACTTCACTTATAGGGTCACTTGCTCGTGTTTAAGGCGTATTAGGAATTCTTCTTGGCTTCTAGAAAATATGTTGGCAATATTTTGAAAATAGGGTATGCGAAATAGAACAGTTGTTGTTGTTGTTGTTGTTGTTGTGGAAATAAAGAGCATATGTTGCAAATATTATATTCTATTCAAGAAACACGTTATACTCGTTCATAAATTATAAATAACTTTGGTGCAATTTTCTGCTACGAAGAAATTTAAGCATTACTGTATTAATGTGCAATCTCTGATGCAACAATGAATAGGTTAAAAAAATATCAAAATCTTTTCTTATTCATGACAATTTTCTAAGCCTTGATCTACCTTATAACTACTTATCTACTTATTTTTTTAAGACAATTATTATAAATTAAATTGTTTCTGGTAAATTTTCAACTGGAGACTTGAAGTTTTCTTACCTAATATTTTTTTCCATTTCCAAATTAATTGATTAGTAACGTATCTTGTTGAAAGTGCAAAAAAATAGCATTAAGTCAAATTATTTAAAACAAATATTCTGATTATTTGTATTGTGTTGGAAGTTACTATAATTGATGTTGACTAACAACTGCTTGTAATTTAGAAATCAAGAGTCAACCTAAATGCATCAAAATCGCAGAAAACCATTTTATATTGTACGATATAAGTTTTTTATGACTATGTTGATGTTAACACTGGTAAAAGTGTACCAGAAAATTTTTTGCTTGCATATTAATATATAGATGTTTTGAAATTTGACGGCTTTGAAATATGATTTTACTTAATCGGAACATGTCGTCTTGCAATAAAAAATATGCACTTTTATTGAGACACCCTTTATTTTGTTTTGTCTCAGCAACACTGATTGAGTGTTTCCGAGAAGATATGAAAGAAAAAGCAACAACAACCTCACAGTTCTGTTGTAGCCAAGGTTGATTTATAAGGTTGTCGCAGGGCTGATCGCACTCTCTTCTCAGTACCCATAATTGTCCAACCAGCCAATTTTGCGAATGACAACGAAAGAAAAACGGATGATAAAAGAAAGCACTTGCAGATTTTCTATGAGCTGTCAACTTCGATTTGACAATTATGGGTACTCGCTCTCTCCCTTGCGACAACCTTATAAATCAACCTTGGTTCATGATACAATGATAAGGTAGGCCAAGTGCTCTCACGCGTCAACGAAGAGTGGATAATGAGAAGCAACATAAATGTCAAAACGACGAATTTCGTAGAAATTGCAAATGAAGAAAATATTTTATGTTTCCAAGTTGCAAACAGTGAAATATTATATAAAAAGTGTAATTAAAACTATAAAATGTGAAAGAAGTCTTAAAATTGCAAAAAAAACCTGTAACAGTTTTAACCTAAAAACAACTGCGAAACTTGAGCATAAAGAAATTCGCGATGAACAGCTGATTTTGACATCAATGTAACTTTATTCTGCTTTCTACTCCATTCCTCTCCGTGATGACCTTACCTTATAATTCTGCCATGCCTTGGTTGTAGCTTTTGGCCTTTTTTTCACTATCGCATTCTACTCTCCCACAGCAACATTGTTTAAAACAAGGTTGATTTATAAGGTTGTCGCAAGGGAGAGAGCGAGTACCCATAATTGTCAAATCGAAGTTGATAGCTCATAGAAAATCAGCAAGTGCTCTCTTTTATCATCCATTTTTCTTTCGTAGTCATTCACAATATTGACTGGTTTTGACAATTATGGGTACTGAGAAAAGAGTGAGATCAGCCCTGCGACAACTTTATAAATCAACCTTGGTTTAAAACATTTGTGTGGCTTTGTATTTTGTTGTTGTTTCTTTCATATTGGGGAGCAAAAAAGGTGTTTTTAATTTCTAAGCCCCAAGTTAAACATGCCGATATGACGACGATTTCTCTCACCGATTTTCTTATTTTTTCTTTTGTTTCGCTGTTTCGTCGTCCATTGCTTTTAGACACGACGATTTTGCCGAATGATGTTTGCTTGCTGTTTCACTCTTTTTTTATGTGAGTGAAAGAGTAAGAACGGTAAATCGTTGCAAAATCGCTGGTACGAACGATTTTTTGGACGATTTTAATTTTCTCCTTCTCTGTGGATACTGCGTGCACAAACTGAAAATCGGTGAGAGAAATCGTCGTCATATCGGCATGTCTAACTTAGGACTAACTTGAGACTGATTTTTACCTCATCATTATTATTAATCATCATTACAAAACATTTTAATACAAATTATATTGTGCACTTGGTATGAACCAGACCTTTCAAATGATAGCCTTTCAAAGTGGGTAAAAAGGGAGTTAACTTTTTTTGGTTCACGTATTTAAGTATAGATTAGAGACCCAGACCCATAGCAAGGGTACATTTTTAGACATCCAAACTCTCCCCAAAGGGTCTAGAAAGAATAAAAAAAATAATAGAAAAGAGAGTATTAAAATCAAAACGTAATATTTTTATTTTTAAGAAAAATTCAGATAACACTGTGCAACAGTGAACAAAATAAAGAGATTCTACGGTATAGGTAGGATACTATGATCAAAGGTGAGTAAAATGACATTTTGAGTAATACAAAATTTTAATTAATCATAATCATTTATCATTTTAATCATAAAGTTTTCCACAACCTTTAGATTTCGTAATTAATATAAATTTCAAAGTACATGGAAATGGATTAATTAGGTACTATCAATTATTTTATTTTTATTTTATAGTTTTTCCCATGTATTCTTTTCTCAGTAAGTTTCTCCGTTTCAAAAAATTTTATGCGTTCACTGAAATTTTAAGCGTCCGTTAACGTTTTAATTAAATATATAAAAAAACTTCTTATAATCAATTGTGTTGTGTGTGTTGTGAAATGTTTGAACACAAATGATCGAGAACTGGACCTACATGTTTTATGCCGACTCCGAACGGCTTATGTTCTTAAGAAGCTTTTCATGGCAGTTTTTACTCTCTGAGGTTTGCCATTGTCTGCAGAGAGGTGACGACCGAACAGAAAAATTAATTCAATTGAAAAAACTTTCTGTGTCAGATGCGGCATCGGTAAAATACAGAAACTCCAGGTTATTTGACGGGGTTATTCAACATAATTGAACAATTTTTTTAAGTTTTTTATGTAGAACCAAAAATTGTTCTCTCGGTTTGTGTTGTATAATTATTTCTATAGTAATCCCATATCATAAATCATGAATAATATATGTATAATAACGCAAATGCCCTCGATGATTAATTATTTCCATACCATTTTAATAAAGTGGTGGATTTTTGATGGTTTACCTACAATGTTGGTTAATATATAATATACTTGGCTTAGGTGAATCCAATAATAATTTTTTTGGCAGGGTATCAAAGTATGTTCTTTCAAAGAATGTATTAAACAATAAATTTCTTTCAATTCCCTCCGCCCAAGCAGACTTCGGTGATTTGTTCAAATAAACTTGATTTTTTAAACATTGTTTTTGTTTCTACAAATATTTTTGGGTTTCTTATGAAATGTACTCTGTACTTACAAAAATAAAATTTTTTAAAAAATCTTTTAAAATTTTTTTTTTTAATTTTATTTTAGTTTCAATTGAGTTGCAGAAGCGAATTTTTGTGCACGAAATTTATGTCATAATTCACTTTAACGTCAGTAAGATTTTGCAAAAAAAAGATAAAAAAACAAAAGAATTTGTTTATCCCGGGCTTCACATCGAATAATCGCGGAATTTTCGGCACTTGAAAAAGACGGATCACGGAATTGACATCCCTAATAGACATTCACGTAGAATGTACAATAAAGACATCAACTTCAAAAAACTAACTTCATTAACTTAACCCTAGAAGCGGCAAAACTTAAAAGCTGATAGACCTAAATACCGTTTCAAACTTACAAATCGTATATTTGAACCAGCAATTAATTGAATTACAACAAATTAATCATAAAACAATGAACACTGAAAAAGAAAACCGTTATAATTTCTAAAAGAAGAGCAATACAACAAAGCATGCCACTCAAAATTTTGTAGTATTGTTCAAAACAATAAAAAAAGCAAAATTACCAAAAACTACGACTTTTGTCCTAATCTCAACAACATAACATATGCTTCAAGTACACAAAACAAAGATGAGTTAATCTAAATTAGTCATCAGCACACAACAACAATAGCTAAAAGAAAGCTGATAAATCGAAAAAAAAACAACAAGAAATTTTCGAAAATATTTCAAAAATAAGTTTTAAGATAAATCTACAACAGCACAACAACAACATCAAAGAGTAAGGATGAGCAGAGTTGCACTATATAAACGGCTGACGCAGCGGCTTCAAAAGATGGTCTCATATTGATGACGCGTGTCATTCATGCATTCATCAATTATGAGTTGAACAAACAAATTTAAGTCATTAATCTGGAACTTTCATTTGTATGTGAGACGCGTTCGTCGATTATGCGTTGGTTGTATTTAACCCTTTTCATATTGAAGGGTTAAAGGTAATAAGAAGCCGACTTTTCGGCAGTGAACTATGCTGAAGATAATCTCAAGTCTTTGAAGTAATTAATACCAGTGCATGTTTGAAAGGTTTGTTAACTTAATTAGCAGAAGCAAAGATATATTAAAATCGCTTTAACATTTAATTTAAGAACTCAGGAATCAAAAATTTGTTGGCATGTTGCGTGCCATGCCAAGTCTGGACAAATGCCTGAATCAGTACACTGATAGCTTAGTACAAATATAACCTGAAATTTCATTCAAAACATTCTTATTTTTACTTAAAATTCTTAAAGACTCTATGAAAACTAAAAATATTGTAAAGATTAACAAATTCTTTCCCGATTGCAATGCTTTTGAGTCTATTGTAAGAAATCGGCTGGTCACGCTTGATTAAATGTCATTCCAATCAACTGACACTTAAATTGGTTCATTATTTGCACTCGTACTGTCAGCGTCAGCAAACATTATTACAATATTATTAAAAAAAAAAAAAATATGAAAAAGCAAAAAAATGGAACATTATAAAAATGAGTAAAAAAGACATTGCATAAAATTGGACTTCACTGCAGTGACAGCAGCAAAAATTACAAATAAAAAACCATCAGCTACATAAAATTACGTCAGTTGTGTCCACTTGGCTCGTTCGTTATTTTGTCATATAATCAAAAAATCGCCACATGAAGTCGCAGAAACGCTTTTCTGCCATTTTCTACAGAGTTAATAATTATTTTATTTAAAATTTTTTTTGTTTATGCCATTATATATTCTTCTAAAAATTGCTGCTCTTTTGCAGTAATTGTTGTGTTGTTGTTATTGCTGTTGCTGCTGTTGGCAACATTTGATTGCGCGTTTTGGTTTATATTTTTTTTTCTCTATTAACCTAATTTTGTGACAATTACAACCCTTCTGACGAGCGTATCGTTGGATAGTAGAAAATGTTTGCTGTGTTTTTCTTTTCTCTTTTTAGTCACTTACATACATAATTATATGATGCCAAAATAAGTACATTCTTATAACGTATATAATTATATCAAACATTTTTGTTGTTGACAGCTGCAAGCATTTCAGAAAAATTTAAATTTTTCATACTTAAATGAAGTGTTTAACTTGATTTCTTTAGAGATATTATTATTTTTTAACAAACACTGATGGCTGAAAGATGGCTTTGGCAGTTTTCAGCCTCCCAAGTGCTTCATCAAAACGCCCAAGTTTTACATGTTAACTTGCCAATTTTTATTTGGGTGATAAATAAGCCAAGTATTTGGTAATTTATACATTATTTAAAAAAATTTAATTTCAAAAATATACTTTTTTCCGGGCTTTGGTATTTTTTTCTTTTCTTTTTGAAGCCACCTCTCGTTCTCTGATTTGCTTTGCTTGACTGAAATCGGCAAACTACACAAATTTTTCAATTTATCAATACCGTTTTTCTAAGAAATTCATGGCTTCTCGGCTTCTCTTCGCTGCTTGCGTTTATTATAACAATACCATTAAATTAAATTAAATTAAATATTAAATATAAAAAGTTTACCTTCGCCTGCCGTGGAGCTTTGAACCCACACACACCCACCGATGCCACCGATTAAGAAGTCACTACACTACGCATAGAATATTAATGACAACTGAAGCTATGCTGCAGCATAACACAATAATCTATTAATAGATTTTGTTGTATGGCTATCAACAGAATACTGTGACTTACTGCATCTGTTAATACAGCATCTGTTAATATAGCTGCAGTTATGTCAGCAACCAGTAGCGATGCTTTTTGGATCAGTGGGTAGAGCGATGAACTGACACCAAAAATTCCAAGTTCAATTCCGCACGGCGGAAACAGAAATTTTTATACCCCAACGCGTACTGCGTAAGGGGTATATTAACTTTGTCATTCCGTTTGAACGCCAAGAAGGAGGCGTGGTAGGTATAGAAAAATATATATATTTTTGATCAGCATCACCTGCTGAGTAGATTCCTGTGTGTCCGTCTGTCGACACGATTACAGCCGTAATTTTAAAGCTATCGCGATGAAATTCAAAATATAAGATTATTTTTAAAAAAAAATATATCAAGTTCGAAAATGGGCCAAATCGAATGAAAACCACGCCTACCTTCCATACAAAGTGACTTTATTTTAACAGTAAAATCTCTTCAAAATCCACAAAAATTAATGAAATGCCTTGAATTTTAGCATTTAAGCTTTGGACCCTGTTTCTCAAAAATACAAGTCTTGTAATACTGAAATAATATAATTATAAATAAATAAATACTGAACAAATAAAAATTTCCCCAAGTATTTTACTTGTAATACAAGACTTGTATTTTTTGAGAAACAGGGCCTTGGTCTTAATCCTGACAATGAAATTTGGAAAAATCGGATAAAAACCACGCCTACCTCCAATTCAAAGTAGCTTTATATTAACCGTAAAATCCCTTAAAAACTGCTCAAATTGCAGAAATATCTTGGAATTTTGCACCTAGGCTTTTATATATAATATAGACTAGCACTATGATGTTTTGCCAAATCGAATGAAAACCACGCCTACCTCCCGTACAAAGTGACTTTATTGAAAACGTTAAATCGCTTAAAAATCTGCAAAAATTACAGAAATGTCTTGAAATTTTGCATACAAACTTTGATATTTAACATAAGCCACTCTTTGATATTTGGAAAATCGGATGAAAATCACGCCTACCTTCAATACAAAGTAACGTCATCAAAATTTAAAAACTTTCGTAAATATATAAATCTAAATGACATCGTGTCTGTATATACCCAAGTTCCGCCCATGTCGTTTATCCAACCCATACATATATTCTTCGGTAAAATGTGGAGTCTTTATATTAGAAAAGTGGGTGGGCATTTTACTTTGTTTACAAATTACTCTATGTAGCAGCTAATGTGCTAAATATTTTTGCAGATTATACATAAAAATTTTATAGATGTCTAAAGACTTCGGATATACTTCAATACAGCCGCGGGGGGAGGGGGGGTATTTTAGCTTCGGTACCCTGCCGAAGCTCCATTCCTTACAAGTTTTTTCTTTTTTTTTCTATTCTTTTTGTTGATGAAATGTAATAAAATTTACTGTTGTGAATATTAGCGTGTGTTTTTTTAATTTACTTTTTAAGATTTACTGTTGTGAATATTAACGTGTGTTTTTTTAATTTACTTATGTTAAATAATTTAAAAATAATTAATTTAATTTAATAATTAATTTAATTTAAAAATTATTTTATTACATAAAAAAAAACCATTAAATTATCCAATCTATCCTTCTCTCGTGTGTCTAACGACGCACCTGTGTTTTTTTCGCAGAAAATAGCTTAAGCCATCCATGCTAGTTTTCTTTTAATTTGTATTTTTAGTGTTTTGGCTTAGGTGAATCAAATATTTTTTTTTTGGCAGGGTATCGAAGTATGTGCTTTCAAAGCAATGTATTAAACAATAAATGACTTAGTTGAATAAGGATAAGTTTCTAATTCCCATACAATTCTCTTTACCCAAGCCGACTTAGGTGATTTAACTAATGCTTTATTTTCTCGATGCACAATGCCTTTTCAATCTGAGTATGAAAAACTTCAAATATTTAGGTGAAATTGTTTTCGGGTATACAGATACATTTATTTTGCATGAACTTTCGATTATTTCTTTTGAAAATAAATTAAGAAAAATCAAGAAAACTTATGGGAATTGCTACCAGTGCAATTTCTAGGCTAACTCTAAATGCACTTGAAATAAACTAGTAAACTTAATATAACTGCTGGGGATAATGTGTAAAATAGCTTTTGTATTTTTATAGAAACATAATTTTCAAGATTTTTCAATACAAGTATTAACATGAACATAAATACTTATTAACTCTTTGAACAGTTCGCAACACAAACCACAATAGTATCTCGCAGAAAAAATATGCCGGCGCATTTTCTGCATTTTTGTCACTTTTGCTATTTTATATGCGACTTCCATTGACTGCTTTATTTTTTCACTCATGCCGTAAATATCCTAGCGCTACATTTTGCTGCTTTTATTGTATCATCGTGCATTTGTAGATGAAGTATCTATGTATTTATGTGTACGTGTGTCATGCCACATTTTGCCTGCGGCCGAGGTTTTGCGGTTAACTTGGTATAGTATTTGGTTTTTGTGGGTGGTTGGTTGGTTAGTTTGGGTAAAAAAATACAGCCAACTCAACCCGAAATTAATTGTATACACTTGCCGCCAGTGCTACTGTTTTTAAGCCGCTAAAAAGAGGCTTGGCCATTTTTCAAGTATTTCGCCGACAGACATGGCGGCGGAAAGATGTGGTATTGGTCCAGCCAGACCAGCGACAGTCAGGTCAACAAATATATTTACTGACTGACTGCGTACGCATTGTTTTTGTAGTCGTAGTGGTATTTTTAATGTGGCTCTCCTCGTTTGTTCGTTTGTTTGTTTGATTGTTTGTAAATGTTTTGCGGTTTTATTATTTGCAAATATGTATTCCCCAGTACTAATGTGTTTGTTGTCCTTGTGTGTGTGTGTGTGTGTCTGTGGGTTTGTCAAACATAGGGTTGAGGGATGGTTATGGCTAGCTTGTTAACGCTTTGAAGGATTGTCTTCATTAGGCAAACAACTTTATTTAGTTGTTGGCAATAATTTTTTAATGATGTTATAAAGAGACCACATTAAAAAGTATGCGCTCCATGCAACATTGTTGGTTTCTCTCTGCCCGCACATATAATTCGGAAATATTTTAAAGTCCTTTTAATGCACTTCATAAATAAACATTTTCGTGCGTAACGCTCATACATCATATATTTGAAAAATAAAAAATAAGCCCAAAAATTATTACTCGATTTTTCGAATTTCTTTTAATTGATTTGGTTTTTTTATATACTCATCGTTCGACGTTGAAAAGGATCACTATGCACACACCAACTACTCTTGCCTACATCTGTGTCGACGCGTGTTACGATCACTTTAAATTAATTCGCGCGCCACTTAATTTCGTTGCTCTTGGAGTAGATACCTTTGCTTATGCCGCTGCCAGTGTTACCCACATTTTTCGTTCACAAAGTATTCTGTTTTATGGTTTACAAATCATTTTTATCACCTTGCACCGTATTGAGTTTTTCAATATTGCCAAAAATTAACACTCAACTTTTATGTCTTTTCACACTGGCCCTGCCGTGTATAACGCAACTTTTTATTGCTATTTTTTTACTAATTTAGATTTTTCTTTTTTTGTTTTATTTTTAGGAAAGAGTTTTACTCTGACAATAACCGTTGCGACCAGCCCGCCACAGGTGGCTACCTACGCGAAAGCCATTAAAGTTACCGTCGATGGACCTCGGGAACCACGTTCAAAAACAAGTAAGTAGAAAATCGATGTTTTTTTTTACGATTTTTTGTTTTTGCCAAATACGGTACACAAATCTTGGAAACTTTTTAGATTTGTTGGTGGAAATTAATGAATTTTAGATTAACAATTATTGAGCACTACCAGAATCTGTTGAACTATTTATTTTTGTTGAGATTACATTGATTAATTCTTGATATGCAAAACAATTTGAATCCGTGTTTTATAATTATTAAATTTTTTTGATAATTTACTTAAAAGGAGTACGAAATATATTAATTTTTTATGAATTTACTTTCGTTTGTTAAAATTAAACATTCAGTAAATTAAAATTTTGTTTTATTTAACAAAAGTGATTTTATTTCATTTTTAAAAATTAAAGGTTGTAAAAAATCGGTATAAGTCGAAAAACTGAATCCAGACTTGTTAGTTCAAATACGATTTGAAAATTGGATTATTGGATTAAATTGAATATTAAGAACGAAAAAAGGAAAAAACGTAAAGTGGGAAAATATCCAGCTGCCACTACCACCTTATTAATTGCATCATGCGTTCGCACATAAGCGAAGAGAAAAAAAAAATCAACGAATAAAAGCATAGACGAACAATGGTAGAATATAGAAGGTAGCATCGTGTCTGATCATGCTCTCTCTCTCTCTCTCTCTGTCTCAGCTAACACAATTGTCAAAATCAATGTAAGCAATTTTCTGAGATAGCTTAAAAACATTGGTGACGACAGTAACAACAAACTGTCTAATTAGGAATAGTTCTATATTGACGACACCACATTGCGGCATTAGACCAAAGTCTGCTCATAAGAAATACATTTAAAAAAGTTTGATACCAATGACAAGCTGTCAAATTAAGAATAATTCTATATTGTCGACATGACATTGTGGCATTAGACCAACTTCTTTATATGAAAAAAAACTTGTGAAAGAATTTGACAGATGTCAAAAAGTTGCTGTCGTCGTCAATGTGTTTAAGCTATCACTTGACAAACTGAATCTCCGCTCAGTGTTATGGCGGTCAGCTCGCAGTCATGCATTTTTTATTCTTCTTTGGTGGCGCTTACAACCGTTAGTCGGTTTTGACCTCTTGTAAGAATTTGCTCCAGCCATTTCTATATTGTGCTTGCTGGCGCCAGTTGGAAGCTCCAAGTTTCGTCAGGATTTCCTCGACTTGGTCCTTCAAACGGAAATGCGGTCGTCGTCTTCGCGTTGACCGCCGCTGGGTACCGAATCGAATCTTTTCTTCGTTGGTGCGTCGTCTTCCATCCTCTCAGCATGACTTAGCCAGTGATGCCGCTCGATTTTTATGCGCTTTACCATGGTAGAATAAGAGAAGGTAGATTCATTTGGGAGAGGCAGACTGCCATAACTGCCAAAACGAATTGGATAGCTCATAGAAAATCTGAAAGCGATGAGAAAGCTTTAATTGGAAAAATGTAAACAAAAATGTGATTTGTATTGATTTTGACAATTTTGGCTATAAGAAAGAGAGCGGAGTTCAAAATGCATATACCTTCTTTTATTCTACCATGCGCTTTACTATGTCAATGTCAGCGTACAGCTCATCGTTCTATCGTATTCGGTACTCGCCATTGACGAGTATCTTTCTCTCGAAAGCTCCCAAAGCTGTTCATCAGAGCTGTTCAGCGTCCAAGCTTGTGCTGCATATAAGAGGACGGGCATGATTAGTGACTTAAAGAGCGTGACTTTTGTTCGTCGAGAGAGGGCTCTGCTTCTCAATTGCCTACTGAGCCTAAGAGAACACCTGTTGGCAAGAGTTGTCCTTCATTTTATCTCACTACTGATATAGTTGGCGGAGTTTATGCTTGATCCCAGGTGGACAAAGTGCTTCACAACTTCGAAGGAGGTGCTGTCAACAGTGACGTGGACACCAGATATTTCGCCTTATCTGCGCTCACTGCAAGACCCATGTGATTCGACTCTTTTTCTAATTTGGAGAATGCTGCATGACGTCGCGTGTATTATGACCAATGATATCAATATCATTAGCATACGCTAGCAGCATAACACTCATAGAATATGGTGCCGCTTTGCCTCAGATCAGCAGCTATGATTCGAGCTTCATTATTAGATTAAAATAGTCGCAAGATCACCTTGTCTGAAACCTCGTTTGATAGGTAATAAATGGGGTGAAGGGGGAGAGGGAAGAGAGATTCTTTCCGATTTAACTTGCTCAGTTGCTCAGTGTCATCCTGCATATACGGATTAATTTTGCAGATGTGCCAAATTCAGACATGGTGGAGTACTGGTGATTCCTTATTGAACTGTGGAAGGCGGCTTTGTAATCGACAAAAAGATGGTGGTCAATTTGTTTTTCTAGGGTATTTTCCAAGATTTGTCGTAGCGTAAATATCTGAAGCCATGCTGATAAGGTCCAATCAGTTGGCTTACGATGGGCTTCAATATTTCACATAATACGCTCGGCAGGACTTTGTATGAGATACTTAGGATGTTTATCCCATGGTAGTTAGCACAAATGGTGGGACCGCCTTTCTTGTGGATTGGACAGAGTACAATAAGGTTCCAATCATTTGGAATGCATTCTTCCGACTATATTCTTCCGACTCCAACGGTTTTGTTGTTCTTAAGCCGAGCTATGGTTGTTAAGATTTTATTATAGTCGGGCAGCGGAACTTCAACACTATCATCCGTAATTGGGGTTTCCGGGATATTATTTCTATTGAAGGGATTGTTCATCATCGCTAATCAGAAGACTAGAGAAGTGTTCCCTCCATAACTTCAGTGTACTCTGGATATCTGTCATTAGATTCCTGTTTTCATCCTTGCAGGAAGAGGTCCCGGTTCTAAAACCAACGGCGCCAGGCGTCTTATTTTTCGAAGAATTCTCGAATCTCCTTCCTGTCACTATGCATCTCAATCTGCTCGCACTTGCGCTTTTTTGTCTCCCTTTCTTCCGCCTGAAAATACGTCTCTCGTTCCTCCTTTTCTCTCTGTATCGCTCCTGAGCAGCACACGTTACAACCGACTGCAAGTTGGCTTTATAGGCGGCGTCTTTCTCTGCAGTGGCGTCACGACATTCTTGTTCGTGCGACTGGTTTCGATGGTAGCCAATAACCTCTTCAGCAGCCGCACGCATAGAGTGGGAGATGTGGGCCCACCGCGAGCATATCGAAGCATATCGAGCACTTCGCACTTCGAGCGAGTATATCGTCGATCGAAGGAGTGCTTTCGGCTGTACGTTTTGATTGCAGCTTGTCGACGTCTAGCTTCTCTGGGTAGGGTTGCATGCATTATTTGCTGCTCACTGACGTGTACGTATCTTAGCTGTGACAAGACAATGATCCGAGTCTATGTTAGCACCACGGATAATGCGTACATCTAATACATACTCCGTCAATCAAAACGTGATCAACTGAATTGCTTGTTTTTTGGTCAGGAGCGACGTTTTGGTGACCTTATGAATATTGAGATGTTTAAATCTTGTGTTACTTACGACCATGTTTTATGCTACGGCGCAGTCAATCAGCCTCATTCCGTTATCGCATGTGTTGTTGTGAAAGCTGAACTTTTCGACTGTTGGACCAAAGATGTTTTCCTTGCCCACCTTAGCGTTGAAGTCACCAAGCACAATTTTTATATCGTGGCAGAGCAGCACTCGTTAGCTTCATCAAGGCGCTCATAGAAAGTTTCTTTGATCTCATCATCCTTGTCCTATGTCGGAGCATGCGCACATATTAGGCTTATGTGAAAGAATTTAGACTTGATGCGGATTATGGCCAGTCGTTCGTTCACAGGTGTGAATCGCAGGACATGATGCCATAATCTCTTGCCAACTACAAATTCGCACCCAAACTCTTGCTTTTGCACATGGACGCTGTATTAGATATCACAGGATGCTTGCTGAGAGCAACTCTCTCCCTTCCATCGCATTTCTTGGATTGCAATGATATCAGCTTTGTATATATTATTTGGGGATCATTTTTTTTATTTTTCTTATACTTCTCATTGAAATTTTTTTTTAAGCGGTGGGCTTCAAACCCAATGCACAACCTATTTAAGGCTAGGTGACCCACCCCTCAAATTAAACGTAAAACTGACGGATGCCAGTTTTCCGTTGCCCAGGAAACACCACGAGGAGGTTTGAGTCGACTTGAGACGATTTCGACATGGATAATGCTGACCTTGCCAGGTTAAGGCAGTCAGACATGTTGCCATGCGTAGGTTCGTCCCCTGTTCCCAGGAATGCATCTATCTTATCTTATTATACCATTAGACGAAGGATTTTCTGTGCATATTTATCAGCCAAACGTACACACTAAGAAAGTTCCATATTTACTTTGAAGATCCGCACAAAGTGAATTGAAATAAAGCTCGCCCCTTGATGCCATAATAGACTCTTTTTCTTTTTTCAGTTTGCCGCTCAAATTGTGCTCTCTTCTGAGCTAGAGAACTGGTGGCTAATTCATTAGGAAAGTAAAAGTGAAGTCAAATATTTATGGAAAAGCATATGTTTTTGACATTAATTTTGTATAGAATTTTATTTCAATGCAATTAAAATTTCAAATTTGATTTCAATAAAAAGTGAATTCTTCTGGAAAAAATTAATTGTTACCAATCCAGAAGACTGTGACTCTAAACATGAACAACAGTTCATCATGTCAATTAATATTTTCAATATAATCTTTGATTCACTTCAATAACATTTCATTTCAATTCATTTTAATTTCATTCATTTATTACCCAAAAATATTTCTCTATAAAAATAAAAGCGAAACAAAACCAAAATCGATGTGTATATGGTCGAATTTCGACCACAGCCGATACCAGTTTTAATAAAATCAAAAATCTATCCTCGCATACAGAACTATAATAATAAAGAATTTATTATTTACTATTAGAATTTACTATTTTTATTTAATAATTTTTGATTTAAGTTTGACTTTTTTGAATTTTATATTAGCCACCTTCTAATTACCTACTTAAGTCAACTGTGACGAGTTAACTCGCTGGAATAATTCACTAATCCACATTAATACCTCGATAATCTTTAATATTTTTGAACTGCTTTGTACGAATATCAACAACCTGCTATCGACGAGCAAAAACACAATAAAAAAAATAAACCGATCATGCTGTGCCGGCAATAGATGATGGGTTGGATGGTGTAGCTTATTATTGATTGTTTTGAAAACATTTGGCAAGCATGCAAACCATGTGGTCAGAATTGCAACCGCCGACGTTGTTATTTCGTCACACTTACGCTTTTTTTAGTGCAACTAACCACATACAACAACTAGACATACATACATACATTCATACATAAGTACATAATTACTATTTATGCAAGCAATTTTTAGGCTTATTGTTACGAAGTTGAATGTAAAAAATAAAAGATGGAAAAAAATACGAAAGAAAGAAAATTGTTTATTTAGCCCATTATAATACCTTAAGTGTGAGGATCCATGTCAGAAACAAAAAAAAATTAGATCGTGCAGTTAACGCAGAGCTCGCTTATATCAGCCACTTTTTTGTTATTTTATTTTTTTTTTTTCCTTTCATTTATGCACTTGCTACAAAGACCTGCTGTTTGAACGGATACGGATATTGAAGGTTGGGTTAGTATGTCAGTCAGTCTGAATGTGAATCCTGTAGATTTTTCCGTTAGTAGTGGCTAGCATGTCTTAACAAAAAGTACGTATTTTAGAGCAGCGTTAAATGTTTTTATTGTGATAGTATTGTATATTACGTATAATGTTAATATTGGTGTATGTATTGATGGCTAGGTTTTGTTTCAGGTAAAAGTCGTTTGCGGTTTTCAACTGTTTCTTAAATCAATTTTTTTATGAACATTTTTTTTTCTTTTCTTTGTTATTGTGCTGTTATAACAATGTAGTTCGGGATGGTCTACCATTCATTGAGTGCAGTTTTAAGTCTTCCCGTTTCTCATGCTGCTATTGAGTAAAATTACCTTGAAACTATGTTAATTATTGCTGCCCATTTTTTGTATTTTTTTACAGTTTATTTTAAGCATTATTTTTTTTAACACTCACTTAAATAATTTTTAAAAATGGCGCTTAATATCAAACATATAAAATTTCTCGCACTAATTACTATTTTTTTGAGCTCTGCCTTACATATTCCCTTGCTTCTTATTGTTCTCTACGAGTATTTTTTTTTATTACTTAATTTCAGGTCCAACCGGCGGTCATCAGTTTCGTGCTCTGGGCTTGGGTCAACGCACATTTCTGGATGCTGCTCCATTTTCAAGCCATTTTCGTGAATTAGAATCATTACGCCGCACAGCATCCACCAAGCCTCCACCGTCTGTACCAACAGCTAGCAGCTTAGCACAATTAAGCAGCAATCATTCGTCATCGAATAATACATTAAATTCGGATTGCCACGATTACAAGCCGAACGCACCGCAGATACATGGTAAGTGTGAACTAGTTTCGGATTTTTTTTTTATTGCTTTTATTATCCATGTAATATACACAATTTGATGTCTTGTTTTGTTTACGCGTTCTGCGCTTAACTAACTGACTGCCAACGCAGTAAAGTTCGAAGGGTTTTATTCGAATTTTGTGCCTCATTTTTATAATTCAACATTAGTTTCTAATGTAAATTTTTTAATTATGATTTCTTATAAAGGGTGGTTAAATTTTAAGGGCCGATGTTGATTTTGAATAAAACACAAATTATTTAAGAAATTGTTGTCTTTTTTTTTTATTATGATAATATTGGTATGGTTCAATTATGTATGAAACAAAATATCGCCAAATGGCCGCCGTGACCTCGGCGTCTCACCTCCATCCGATGGTCCAAATTTTCGATGACGCTGAGGCATAAGTAAAGTTCTATGCCGTTAATGTGCCGAATTATCTCATTCTTTAGCTCTTGAATTGTTGCTGGCTTATCGACGTACACCTTTTGTTTCAAATAACCCCAAAGAAAGAAGTCCAACGGTGTCAAACCACATAATCTTGGCGGCCAATTGACATCGTCACCACGTGAGATAACACGATCATTGAATTTGTCGCGCAAAAGAGCCATTGTTTCATTAGCTGTGTGACAAGTGGCACCGTTCTGTTGAAACCACATATCGTCCACATCCATATCTTCCAATTCAGGCCATAAAAAGTTCGATATCTTCTCACGATAGCGAACACCATTCACAGTAACTGCCTGACGGCTTTTCAGCAACATTATCGCGAACAGCAGCAATATTTTCTGCAGTACGAGCTGTACGAGCATGCACTGGTGTTTTTACATCTCCTACAGACCCGGTTTGTTCAAATTTTTGCACAATTGTTCCGATTGTACGCACATTTGGACGATTAAATTGACCGAAAGAATCACGAAGTGCACAATATGCATTTTGATTTGAACGCCCATTTTCATAATAAGCCTGAATAACTTTAACGCGTTGCTCGATTGTGTATCTTTCCATGGTTCAAATTGAGTTAGTCTGAAATTGAGAAATGTCAAATGAAATGCAGAAAAAAACTTGACTTTTGGGTGTGGTTCACATTCAACATCGACCCTTAAAATTTAACCACCCTTTATGTCTGAATACACAGAAAGCTTATCACCAGTTCTTGAGATTAGCTATCTGAAAAGCTCTACAATATTTAAAGTTAATTGGATGAACGGTTTCAGAGAAAAAGCTGACTGCTAGTGACTAATTTTGTATGCAAAATACCCGCTTGTACTGACCCACTAAAATCGATACATTCCACAAAAAGTATTTTGTGTGAAAAAATTGTGCATTCAGTTTTTGAAAACTTCGTTTAAAATAGTAAGCATTAATACGACAATGTTTTCAAAACGCCAAAATAGTAGTGGTACTGACCTTGAAAAATGTGAATAAAGTTTTTAGTGGCCAAAAAAACGTAACTTTTTCATTAAAGAGTTGGTACGAAACACCACAAAGAAGATCAATGCAAGATCTTTAAAATATGTCCTGAACTTTTTTTTTTTTTTGTAGGACCAACGGTTTTGAAGATATAGTTATTTTACTACATGTCCGAAGGGCAAAATTTGATTTTTTTTTTTTGTAACTTTCCACTGTGTATAACTGACAAACAAAAATATAAAAACTATGCAAATATTTCTGCAAATAAACGTAAAAAATTTAAAAAAATCGAAATCATTAAAATCAATTTTTTGACAAAAGCTTCAGATTTGACATGGAATCACCGATATAAACATATTTAATTTAATTTAATTAATTTAATTTACATATAAGCTGCTTACGTTATTGTTTTTGTTAATCTTCAGTGAAATTAGGACAGGGGTGCGTAAAAGGTCGCCCACGGGCTTCATAGATTTCACATACATACGACAACTTTCAATTAAAAAAGCTTTTCAGTCGAGGTGCAGACTTATTACACTGAATAAAATAATATTTATTTATATCAAATACCTTAATATGGACAAATAAAAAGTGAAATCAAAGCGTTTACTCAAAATAAAAATTGAATATTTCGTACTTAAATTAATCCGTAGCGGTGTCAAAAGTACGGTAAGAACGAATTTTCTCAACACCATTGCAAAAACCTTGATTCAAGAACGGAACTTTCTAGTGCTAAATTCTTAATTGTAGCTTTCGTTAAGACCGGTTGAGCATGACTTTTATTGAAAAATAATTTTATTTTAAGAAAAGTAGGATTGATTTAAGGCGATAATCTAATTGAGTACGAAACTTACTTCCACGTATAACGTGGAAAGTTCGCGTAAGCGGAAGTAGTCGTCCTCTGGAGGCACCACCTCTACAATATCACTCATAGTACCGATAAAATACAAATAAAAGAACAATCACCTTCTAACGCACAAATCAGACTGATGCCAACGATCAGAAATCTGCATGACAAGGGCTTGCAAAAAAACCAATAAAGTGAACCAATAGTGGAAAATAATTTTAAGAATAGATGAAAGAGTAAATTTTATTGCGTTTAATTTATAAGTCAAATAAGACTTAATTCACATTGTAAGAATTTTTTACTTGACTAACTTGCAAGCTTGTACTTAAAACTAGATTTTTTTTACATAATTCATGAATTTTATTTTTATTCTAAGAGTTTCTGCGCTTGATTTTTTGAATCTATTCTGAATCTTTTTAGAACGACTGAGTCTGAACCTTACTTATAATTTTAAGTAAGATATCGTCAAAAAATAATAATTTTAAGCTATAACTTAGAATGTAATTTTTCTTCTGTGTAATGGTGTATATTCGTACTATCACAGCATACGATTAGTCGTTGTGCGAACTTCATGTTTAAGGTTACGGTTGCTCGCTACTGCGTTGCCTTATTGAATACGACACGCTATCATTCTTGGTTTTGTTCGCTCACTAGGGGCTTTCAGACGAACGTACATGTCAGCGGACTTGGGCATGTCCGACGACATGTACGATCGTTCGAAAGCAAAAGAGACGGTCGGACCGACATGCCGGATGAAAGTCAAAAAATTTTTGATTTTTCTGCCGGTCCGACCGACATGTCGTTCATTTGAAAGCATGTCGGTCTAACTCGGTGCATTTTTCATTTTATTAAAATCGTCAGCGAGTGAACAACAACGGAGCGGAAAAAATAATGAAGAATATCAATATTTCAAGCGTTCCAAACACTAAATTTTAGTAGAACTTATTAGTTTTCCTGATATATGAAAAATTAAATTTAAAGCATACAACAATAAAGTAAAAATGTAAAATAAATTTTAACAGCATCTAAAAATCATTTTGCCATTACGCCGATGTGTTCTGCGTGAGAATCTGCAAAGAATGAAGTCGACGTACATGTCCGATTGCTTGAAAGCTCAACAAAATATTCCCGTTATTTTGTCGTCGTACAATGTACGCTGACTTGTACGTTCATCTGAAAGCTTCTATTCGATGTTTAGGCTTTGTGCATCACAGCTTACTGGATGAAGTGCGCACAGGGACTGATCGCAAGAATAATACAATATAAAAAGGATTGCATCTTCAAGTGAGCAAAAATTATATTTATTGCGCATCTAACCCAGCGTCTACACCAGACACCCTGTAGGAAAATCAACTAATTTAAAAGTAGTTGATAAAGTAGTTTTTTGTCAACCACAACTAGTTGAAATTCTGACTTTTTTCCATAGAACGAACTAACTTATTTTGTATGGTGATGTCCGCTAAATAAGTCAATCGACTGTCGTCTGCATATATTTTCAACTACTTGTTAAATTAGTTACATTTAAATTATTTTTTTAATTGCTTTAAAATAACCAATTGAAAACTATTACTGATGGCCAAAAGTTAATAATATTTGATGAAATAACATGGTTAAATATATATTAGCTTGTAATCTAATAAAAATTTTCAATTAAAACATGCCAACATCAGAGTAGTTGCCGCCTTAATATAATTCAAAGTAGTTCATATACTGGTTTATTTTAAACTAGTTTTTTAATTAGTTGTCATAGGCGCTACCCCACACTGCTGTATACCGACAAATCGACAGATTTCTGAGAGTAGGTACAATTTATTCGGATGCGATGGCAAACAAAAAATATGGCGCAAAGCTAATGAAGGACTACAACCGAAAACCTTATTCTAACTATGACACATTACGGAGGTTCAGTCACGGTATGAGGCTATATGTCGGCGGATGAAGTTGGAAAACTATAGTTTGTGGAAACAAATATGGAGCAGTTTGCTTACGATAACATCGTCAAAATTAATTTGAAGGTAGAGTCTGAGTGGCGCCTAGTACTTCCAACAAGACTATAGCCCAAAGCAAACAACCCACATTATCAAGTAATAGTTGCTTTATAACATGTCAAAACAACTCCATTCGCCACAACAGTCAACCAACATCAACCCTATAGAGCATTTGTGAGATGAATTAATAAAAAAAACATTTACAAACAAACTGGAACGTGAGTGGAACCAAATAACGGCTGAAACAACAAAAAAACTCTAATTTTCCATGAAAAGTCGATTAATGGCAGTAATAGAAGCATTTTAATAAATTTAATGGCATAAGAATTGGTTCTTAAGCTTAAGAACATAGATTCTCTTAAGCAAACACAGAACCAAAAAATCACAAAATTGGTCCAAGAGCGATTCCTTGATTCAATGAATTTCGGTTCATGGGATCAAAGAAAAAGTTCTTTGATTTAATTAACTTTTTTTTACTCCCAAAAAACGCATTGAACTCACTCGTACATGGCATCATTTAAAAATGGGACCAGACTTAAATGTCCGTTTCGAAAATTTTTTTTAAGTAGATTGACACATGTGTCTATGACAAGGCTGCCAAATATCAGCGGTTCTTGTTGGCATATGGTAAAGTGACAGTGTTTTGTTTACAACAACTTTTTTCGTGTCTTCGATTTTTACGATGGAAGAAAAAAATGAGCAACGAGTTTGTATCAAATTTTGTGTGAAAAATGGTTTCAACTGCGTCGATACGCGTAAAATGTTGGTGAAATGCTACGGTGACTCTGCTCTATCGTGTCAGAAGGCAAACAAGTGGTTTAACCGGTTTGTGAGTGGCCAAGACGAAGTAGAAGACGACCCTAGCACCGGGCGGCCATCGTGTTCGACTACCGAAGAAAACGTTGAAAAAATCAAAGAAATGTTGGTCAAAATCGCAAATTGACGATTAGAGAGATAGCAGAGGACGTCGGCATTTCAATTGGATCCGTTCACTCCGTTCGACGTGTCGCTGCGAATGCACCATCGCACAATGCTCATCTTATTCGTGACTTTTTGGCCAAAAACAGCACGATAACCATCCAGCAGCCGGCAAATTCACCTGACCTGGCTCCGTGTGATTTTTTCCTTTTCGATCGAGTCAAAAAACCGCTTCGAGGAACGCGTTTCACCAGCAAAGATGAGGTCATGGAACAATCGGTGAACGCTCTGAAGGCCATACCAAAAACCGTGTTCCAGAAAGGTTTCCGTGACTAAATCAAGCGCTGGCATAAGTGCGTTGCAGCCGACGGGGACTACTTTGAAGGCGACAATATTGATTTGGATGAATAAACTTGTACTTTACTTTTTTTCAATAAATTAACCTTTCTTTTTGAACAAGAGTATGTGTAAAAAAACCGAATTGGCCATTTCAGCCTTTGAAAAAGCTTTTACTGAGCTTCTTAAGATCAATTGTGTTGTGCATATTATTAAATGTTTGTAGACTATTGATCGAGAAATGGACCAAAAAATTTTATGCCGATTCCGAACAGCTCATGGTTTCAAGAAGCTTACATGGCAGTTTTACTTTCTGAGGTTTGCAAGTGTTTTCACAAAAGCTGGTGGCTGAACATTAATAAGTATTAATTCAATTGAAAAAATATTCTATAGAAAATGGGATTTAATGCATGATCCTTTGGCAAACGGGCCACGCAATTTAGCCAGTATATCACCTCGATGAATACTGAGACTCTTTGCCGCCCCTTGTTGAATGGTTTTCTAAACTCTAAATTTGGAATTTCTGCGGTTCATGTAAAATTTCATAAACTTTATGAAGAAAAAAAGTATTATTCTAAAATCTTTTCATGCTCCTTTTTCTCATTGTTATCTAAGAAGAATTGTTAATATGCAGAGAAAGAGAATTTTTTGATGATTTACTGAAAGAGTCCCGCTACGTTGATCAAGAAATTAATAATGCTGTTTTTCAGTACATTTTTGTTTATTTTTTAGTTATTCTGATAAAAATTCTTTTCTGACTACATCCGGCAAATTAAACTCTTACAGGTTTCACACTAATCTTCT
Organism: Coremacera marginata; assembly: GCA_914767935.1. Taxonomy (NCBI): domain Eukaryota; kingdom Metazoa; phylum Arthropoda; class Insecta; order Diptera; family Sciomyzidae; genus Coremacera; species Coremacera marginata. The sequence goes on from OU612046.1 coordinate 5,480,465, forward strand.
CTTTATAAGTCAGTTTTAAAAACCACTAAAAAAACTCCGTTTATGCAGTGTTCAAAATCGAAGATACATACAAGAAAATATATATTTTCTTTTATAACCAAGATTTGAACCCACGCATCGTACTGCCCAGTAAACTGAGCATAATTGTGCGAATTACAAATATTTCCTTTCGCACAAACAAAGCTCAAATATAAATTTAACAATAAAACCGGATGTCGGCCATTTGTGTCAAGACGTACGTGTAAAGAAAGTTGTAGCTACTCCCAAAAGGAGTTGCACACACACTTTGTGTAAACCAGAGAATGGGTGCTGCTTCGAAACTTACGCCTTGGTAGCTGGTTCTCACACTGTGATCAAGACATCGTCAATCGTTTTGGCCATTTGGCAATATCTTCTTCGCTTGCTTTTGCTCTTTCATTCTAGCTGGCTGCACTTGTTACTGTCACACTCAAGCTTGAAGGCGCTGCCACAGAAGCAACGCATTTTGAGCTTATCTCAGTTTTGCGTTGCTTAAGAATTCATGTTGTTGTTGTAAGCAAAATTCCATTAAAATGCAAGAAAAGAAACCATTGCAGGCAGGGAACGGAAGTCGCTGTGGTTTTGTTAGTCTTACCACAAATTTTCGCTTTGCGACGACCCAAAAAGTGTCTCACATTCTTTATTGTGTTGAGCTTATATTGAGGTGGTATGAGATTGATTTGCCAGCATGTTGGTAATTTTTGGATAACTTTGAATTTTTTGGCAATGAAATGTATGCAAAACGCTTTCAATTCAAGCTGTGAATCACGTGCAGAAGAAGCTTAGCTGACTGTTCTGTCACCTGTATAAATCAGCTCCTGTGCGTGCTGCATCTAAGTTAGTCAGTGTATTGAATACAGCTGATTTCTGAAGTTCTGAAGAAGGCTTTTCTTAATTTTTTTTAGCCTCTTTCGTAACTGACACGTTAATGATCTACATATTAACATATGAACAACTGCAGTTGGTGCAATTATATCGGAACCCTGTTCATGGCATGGCTTGGCTGACAACATCTGCCCAACCGCATTTGGATTGATTTGTGGCTTTACGCACTTAAGAAAAAAATTTCAAACTTTTCTTGCATTAAAAAAAAAATTGTTTTGCTCTAATTTAATTAAGCTCAAATTTGAAGCTTCTTTTCGACTATGTTGCGCTGCTTTTATTTAGATCAATTTTAGATGTTTATACTTATCAGTTACTGTTACCTGTTTTCAAATTCCTAGAAATAAGGCTAAAAAAATATCATTAATTAAGCTCTTAAATGTTGCAAAAACGTGTTCCATATATTATTTAAGCCAACATTAAATGACACCCGCGTTGTATTTTCAGTTAGCATGGTATTTCCGGTCATTTTTAGATGTTAATATTTTTGAGTCTGTGCTTCAGTCACTGCCTACTTTTGCTATTCTTGAATTTACTGCCTAAGATTTCAAATAAATTCAATTTAAAGTCTTTTGTTAAAATTTTTAATAAATTAGCATATATATAAAATATATTTGTTGATATCTTAAATGAATCATTTGTTTACTTTTAATCAATTATGATTCAATTTTTGATGACTAGTTCGCAATTCATCAACTATGTTAATGTTTTAAGAAAACATCCACCGCGCGATTTTTTATAAAAATTTTTCGTCTGCGGCGCTTTTTTGAACGGGTCGCCCTTTCTATGGAATAACCAAACCAAGAGATTTCTTTTGTTTTTAACCAACCAAAATATTTCAAAGGTACATACTAAACTGGTAATACCTGAAATGTTTTGAGTATAAACACAGTTATATCTTTAAAAGTAATGTATGGTTAATGGCTTTAATTTTTATGTTTGACATCGTCCTTTGATGGCCCATACGCCAGAGACCTCTGGTTCAAAGCCCACCTGACACAGAAAGTTTTTTCAATTGAATTAATTTTTCTGTTCGGGCATCACCTCTCTGCAGACAATGGCAAACCTAAGAGAGTAAAAACTGCCATGAAAACTTCTTGAGAACATAAGCCGTTCGGAGGAGGTATAAAACATGTAGGTCCAGTTCTCGATCATTTGTGCTCAAGCATTTCACAATACTCACAACACAATTGAACATAAGAAGTTCGGTCAAAGTCCTTTCAAGGGCTGAAATGGCCATTAGAATTAGTACTCTACGCTTGTCAATTAGAGTTCGCATCAAAATGGCATTGCCTTTATAAGTGCAGAAGTATAAAAGGACAACCTTTATAAGTGGAAAGTTTCTTAAGCTTTTGCAATTTTGTTGTTGAATGGTAAGTGGCACCTTCATTCTATTTAACTTTTTTAGTGATTATGTCTGATAATAATAATGCCCGTTGATTTTTTTATAGAAAGTTTATAGAAAGAAAAGAAACATTTTTAGATTTAGAATTATACGGATTGTTCAATCTCAACCATATTTCTTGTACTGATTACGTCTGATAGTATTTTCTCCTCTTCTAAATTTTGTATGAAAGATGCAGCCCCCCTTTGTTCAATCTTTCTTGCGATGGTTGTTGAATAACTTCGACACTGACTTGAGTAGACAGTTTCTTGAAAAATCAATGCAGTACAATTTTAACCATATACTTCACACCGAAACAAGGCGCTGAAATAGTGACGCTGTACATTAAAAATAGTCGGTCATTTATTTGTATTAACTCAACGTGCATATCATCGAAAATATCGTGGCGAAGACGTTAAAATTAACTGTTGAAGCAGTAAGAGAGAGAGAGAGAGAGAGTTGCCAAGAACCCACATGTATAGTATCGTCACCGCGCGCTTAGCATTTTATGTCGGTGGAACCATGATACAATAATAAGGTAGGGCCGCTTCGGTGAGTGCTCTCACGCGTCAACGAAGAGTGGATAATGAGAAGGACGATATATGTCAAAACGACGAATTTCGTAGAAATTGCAAATGAAGAAAATATTTTATGTTTCCAAGTTGCAAACAGTGCGGTCATTTAAGCGGGTGTTAAATTTGTGCTAATTTGAGTGAAAATATTATAAAGAAAGTGTAATAAAAACTATAAAAGGTGAAAGAAGTCTTAAAATTGCAAAAAAAAACCTGTAACAGTTTTAACCTAAAAACAACAGCGAAACGTGAGCATAAAGAAATTCGCGATTAACAGCTGATTTTGACATCTATCTCGCTTTTTTCTGCTTTCTACTCCATTCCTCTCCGAGTCGGCCTTACCTTATAATTCTACCATGGGTGGACCCACCCATTCATCTTTTCTTTTTCGTAAAAAGTGGAATTGACTCAAATAATATTGCCGACAGGCCGTCCATGTGTCTTGGAATACGGCGAGACAGTCGCTCGAATAATTACACTGAACCTGTTGATTTCCATTTCACGTTCTCTGGCGCCGTAAACAAGCAAAATTGCCGCTCTTTAACTCACACGAGAACCATAAAACACCACTGCTTACCAAAAAGTTACCTTTTTAGCCCAAAACCATAATTTTTCTTCAGAGAATGCGAAACAGTCGATGGGAATCGATATCGGTGGATGTTGGCTCATTATTTTTGCCATCAAATGTGTGAAAAAGGTGAACATTATTAATATTATTAATAAAAACAAGACGGTGTGCCATGTCGCACTGCAAATCGAACAATGTAGTTTCTGCAATGAAAATCCCCTAGACGTGAGATGTCAAAAAATGGCGTTATTGACTGGCTACCCAGATTTCCAGATTTCACACCTCTAGGCTTCGTTTTGTGGGGGTGCCGAAATTACCGCTATACAGCCAGAGATGCTCGAAAAAGTAATGGAAAACGCAGCAAAAAGGGTGCATTTTGCCCAAATAAATTGCAGAGTCATATTAAATAAAAATGCCTCATATATGGAAATCGATTGATCTTTATCAAGTTATTCATTCATGCAATAACAATAGAGTTCAGCTACTACAACTTTTTCGCACTTCCTCAGCATTAACCAATTCAAGGCCACGACCCAAATATCATTAAAAAATATCAACGACATGGATACCAATGACCCCAAACAAGTTAATGTGGGAAAAATGTACCCACCATTGAATGGGTTGGTCTCAGGGACAACACAAGACGTAACAACTAACCATGCGTATACATAGATATAATTACACAACTGTTTTTAAACTACTTTTGAGTTGACCTTTTGGCAAATGAACATCGAAAACGCTACAATTGTTAACAAAGGTACAAAGGTACGGTTTAAAGGAGCAGTAGCCATATGATTTGTTCTACTAAATGGTAAATAAATTAAGTTGTTAGCGTTTCTACTACTTCTACGGTTAGTGTTAAAATTTATGTGAGAAAAAGTTCTGGTGAATCGAATGCACCTGCTTTGAGTTGGTGTAAATAGACGATATCTGCAGATATCCTTCGGTCACTTAAAGACTGTATTTTTAAAAGTTTTAAACGTTTCAAATTCAATATTCACATACTAACATAACCTGTACTAAACCTACTTTATCTGCATTTCAAGCACTAAACAAAGTAAGATATAAAATCCATAACACGCAATAAAGTGCATTCAAAACTATACAAATATTCAACTTCCCTTGCCATCGGATATCTTTTTCGGATATCTTCAAATTCTAAAAATCAAATTGCCAAAAAGTAATCTCTTAACTTTTATACTGCGAAGTGCAGCGAATTTTTATAGTTGCTTCTTATTGAAACCTTACGTTACATTAGTTTTACTCCCTCTTTAATTCGCTGTGTTGTTATATATATCCCAGAAGGAAAATGAGAAATGCATCTGTATTTTTGTTTCTTTGAAGAATTCTTTATTGAGAATAATAGAGAAGAAATCATGCATACCTTGGTAGGTAAGCGAAGGTAAGCGAAGAGGTAATGTGTGCGCCACACTTTCTACCCTTCTTGCGTTACTATCCTGTTGAATTTAGGATTCTTGTGAAATTCAATATATTTCTTTGCTTCTATCCACGGAAATGTACATCCATATTTTTTGATACATCGGAGGGCATACATAGATTCATCGATTTGCTTAGGATTTTTCAGATATTATATGACAACAAAATATGTTATTAGAAAAATTGAACAAAATTTCAAATAATTTCAATAACTGAGCTAATTATGAGTTAACGGACTGTTACAGCAGGTCAAAAACTTTTTCGTAAGATCATAGAAATCATAAAAATTTAAAATTGTTAACTCATCAAATATTTTCCCTTAATAATTGGGGTTTTTTAGAAAGACTCTTGATTGCAGGTCTGTTGTCCATTTTATTTGATATTATTTTTGCTCGATATGACTTAAAACTGAAATTAATTTTATATGGAGAAAATGTGGGGGATGATCATAAAAAAGACTTAAAAAAAACTTTAGGGAGATTGATTGATGTCAGAGCTTTCCTAATTCATTCTGTTCTGAAGTAATTTGAACCAAATGCATTTACATTATCGAAACCAGACACAATTGATAGTTGTGCTTGTGGTCGATGCACAATATTCGATGCACTTGAAGCTACCGTCGATAAAGCCGGAGCTGTTTCTTTTGGCTTTGGATGCATTTATTTTGTAGCTGTACACAAAGCACTCAGATTTGAACATATCATCTTTATTAGTTTTTTAATCATCTTTATAAGTTCCATTCAGTTTGACGTATTTCCGGGACCAAACACAAATTGCTGTAGGGTTATATAATTATTAATTTTTACCCTAGATATAAATACTTGTTATTTTATTTTCAAGCTATTTTCAAAGTATAACATCAAAAATATTAGTTTCAGAATTTTTAATTTTCAATATTAAGAATATATGAGTTTTTGTCGAGTTCGTTTGTATTGTTGAAATAAAATGTTTATCTAAAAAAAAGGCATAAAATGAATTCTTACTTAAATAGACCGAAACAAGATTGGCGATCCTGCCTATTTCCTTAGCGCTAACGTAAAACTTAATAAAAAAAACGATTGCAAGTGAGATTACAAAATCAAAATATTAAACAGAGATATCTTCAATCATCATAATATACATGCATAAAAAACATGTCTTCAATCAACCTTCAACAAAACAGTGGTTTTAAATCATCCTCTGCATTCAACAAGAAATAAAATACTCGTATAAGGACTTCCTTACATCCAGTCACTTACTACCAAGAATTCTTATCCGGAATTAAGATAGCTTTTTAAGAATTAAACTTGTATTATTATTCATTCATTCGATTTTAGTGAACAATTTTTTTAACATATTAACTAATTAAATTAACTTACAACTATTTCTTCTACTTTATATAACTAACCATTACTCTTTACATAATATTAAAATTAATTATACATATATCGTAGTAAAAATGAACACATTTATTATACTGTAAACTCTCTCTCCCAGTAAATTATTTCAAAAATATTTCAATCTATTCGTTGTTCAAATGGTTTTGACGCGAGCTTTAACACGCCAAAGTCCTTCAAACATAAACTGTCCAGACCCAGACGATATTTCTACACCTGACACTTCCACTGCAATAGAAAACACATCAAACAACAATATAGCAATGCAAAACACAATCATATTTCCACCTTCACTTGAAGAACAAAGTATTCCACTTACCTCTCCATACCCACAACACACACAAAAATTTATTAAATTACCAGACTTTTGGATAGAATCTCCTCAAGCTTGGTTTTTACATACAGAGAGTCATTTTACTTTGTTCAATATCAAGGACGACAACCTTAAGTTTCATACATTCACGCACTCCCACAAAAAGTAAACATCAAAATAATCGATATCATCCAACCCCCACCAAATCATTGCGAAAGATTTTCCCTAAGTGAAGAGTCTAGGCTAGAACAACTTTTCTCAAATTCAGAGCTCGGTGATTGTAAACCATCTGAGTTCTTTCAAGATATGAAGTCATTGGCCGGCTCTGACGCAATCGTTGGTCGTAAACTTCTTTTTAAGTTGTAACTCCGAAAGTTACCACAACAAATTCAAGTTAGCTTAACCTCTAGTCAAGAAAAAAGTATCGATGAAAAAATTCTAATTGCTGACAAAATTTTTAATGTAACTAATAAACCCCAAAATTAAAATATAGGCAAATCCTGCGTAACGAACGCCACATTCGTGCGCGTTTTCGGATTGAAATATAACAATTTTTTGGTCTTTCAAAAGACATACCTTCAAGTTATACACAGTGTTTAGTGGGATTTGAGTGTACTTTCGAATGTCATCAAAATATTTTTTGTAACAGGTTTAAGCTGCGAAAAATGTGATCTCAAAGTATTGTTACGCACGCTACAAAAAATGGAAGTAGCTTTGAAGGTTGAGGTATGTTTTCGTAATTTTTAGGAAATTTTGTATAATAAAGCACACCAAATGAAATACCTTAAAGAAAGATGAATATAAGAGAATTCTAAAATAACTTACTTGCAGCCAAAAAATTTTGTAGTTTTTTATCAATGGCCGTGAACCCAACGTTACACACGCTAAATTTTTTCCAGTAGTATATAAATAAAAACAATTGTATTTATTTTAACAAAACAATTTGTACTCTTTTTTAATAAGATTATTTAATTCATATTTTATGTTTATAAATTAATTTATTAATGTATATATGTATGTTTATAAATAAATTTTATGTTTTGCTGAATCTGCCGTTAGTGCTATTTCGAGCTCATTTTCATTAAGTGATGAAAAATAATGGTTGCTTTTAATTCCGGGAATGCTCTCAACGTTAGCCCATCTCTCCGAAAGAAATGCAGTTGTATTTTTTATATATGTACTGCTTACATATAAAATAGAAATACCATTTATATTAATTTTTGCCAATTTAAAAAAATCATGCGCGTTATTAAGAACAATATTCTGAACTTTCACCATTTGCCAAATTTTTCTCTTTATGACAGCTCCAATTCAGTCTACTGCACCCTTTCCGTGAGCAGTTGCAAAAAAATTCCACTCAAAGTTGGTCAAATCTAATTTTTCTTTAAAAAACGGTATAATACTCAAAATGAACTTGGTTTTAAATTGACTTGCACAGCCATCAGAAAATAAAAATAACTTCGAAATAGCATTTTTTTCTCGTAATAGCAAATGATCTTGTGCAATTGTGCAACCAGGCAACACAAGTAAAAATGGTAACTTGGGAGTAACTAAAATGTGCAGACTGAATTTCATTTTGATTGAGGAGCCTATACTTTTCCGCAAAATCGACTTGCAGAATAGCTTCATCTTGTTTAACGTAAGTATGCAGTTTAAAGGAAGGTAACTGAGATTCCAATTCATTAATCAAATCAGTTATTGGTCCTTTCGTATAACTAATGACCATGCGTTTATCAACGATTCTCCAATGCTTCCATTCAGTAAGCTCTTCGAGTTGATTAATGTAAATCAAAGGGACGAAAGCGTCTGTAATGTCTTTAATGCACTTGTTGCATTCATTCCTCATACAAACTTCATTGGTTTCGTCACAACACACTTTTTTTAAAAAATTGCCGAAGTTAGATGGGAACATACGAAAAATGCACTCAGCCAAAAAACGCTTTAAAAACACTTTAAGCTCCATACAAGCAACTTTTAATTTAAAAGTTTTCATTAATGATTTTGAGCTATTAAGAAAAGTATTTAACTTAAAAGTGTTCACTTTAAATTTTAAGTTTTAAGCATAAACACTTTTAAAATAAAAATGAACACTTTAAGTACACTTTTAACCTAATATAAAGTGTTTTATTTAAAATTTAAATTGAAAACTTTTAAAAAAATTTAAATACGTACGCATTAAAATTTAAAACGAACACTTTAAGAAGTTTTTGAAATGTCTGCATTTAAATTAAAAGTGTTAACTTTCGATCCATTTTAAAAGTGTTCATATTAATTTAAAAGTGTTCATATATGAATCGAAATGCACACTTTTAATTGCTTTTGGCCCTATTTTATAGAAAAACACAAGTTTGTTTTAATTAATTTTTTATTTTTTCTACAATAAAAATAGAAAAGAATTTTTAGTATGTATATATATATTATAAATTGTTTTTATACAACTTTTTGCTTAAATAAGGTGATAGAAAAAATAAGTAATACAAAACATTGAAATCAAGATTAATCTTTAAAAAAGACAGGTATTAGTTAAAATCTTTTCAATCGCGTTAAATTATCTTATTAAATACCAGGGCAGGTGCTCTGGAGTCCTTTAATATAGGCCACTCCTGCAAAAACTCTGCATTTGATCGTTTCTTTAAATCGTTTCGACGCAAACTGAACGTTTTTTGCCATAAGTCGATTGACTCCAACCAATTAGATATATTGTTTTTTAGTAAAGATTTCAAAGAAGACGACATAGGTTCGTCTGTGGCACCTTCTGTTTTTTGTTTTCAGGTTAAAATATTTGGAGTAGGGCTTTCCTGAAGGATTTTTTTTCTTTTCGCGTGGAATATAATAATAATTCTATAATAAATAAGAAATTAATTAAGGGACTATCAATAATTAAGAAACATTTTTAGTGTTTTTCATAGCTACATAAGAGTTTTGTATATAAATATAAAAAACAAAATGGGCTTGTGTTTTAATTGAAAAACTCGTAAATTGTTATGTTCTCATTGGAAAAAAATTTTGAATTGATTTTTGTATTACCTGACTGTCTTTTTCCGTAGGAAATAACACAGTTATTTCATTAAGAATTCTGGAGAAGTCTTCAGGTTTGAGCTTGACTTCTTTTACCATGACTTCCTCCAGAATTATGTTAATAATGCTGTCACGATGGTTATTAGATAAGCATGAGTTCTCCCGATAATATTTAATTATTTGGATTCCCTTTGAAGTTTCGCTCAAAATATGGGACAGCGGCTGTAATCAAATGCATTAACTTAAATGTATACCAAATTTTTGTTTGCTAAGGTGATGAACTGGGTGAATCGTCTTGACGAGGTTTTTGTAGCCAATTAAAAACCTTTGACGTCTGGCTCAAAGTTTCGTCTTCAATTCCAAACTGAAAAAACAAATGCAAACAGTGATTTAGTCTGGTAAAAGTTATATACATATAAGTAAGTATATTACCTGAGACTTGCGCCAGAAAAATAATTTTTCTCTGAACTCTGCCCGAAATCCAATATTTTGTATTGCCTCCGCAATGTCTTCTTTGCTTAAATATTTTAAGCTCCTAAATGTAATTTTTGAATCTAAAAAACACGTTATGTTACTCATATGAAATATTGGTTCTTATTGCTGATATACTTACTTTTTAGATCATTAAATAGGTTTTCCAGATGAAATTCTCTTAGAAGATTTAGGAGGTCCGTGTCGTCTTCAGTCAATTTTTCCTTAAATGGACTTTCTGCAATAACGCAAGTATATGTTAATGTACTTGGGTCATTTATTTCGTCAGCATTGCACAAAAATTGCAATAAATTTCCCTCTTGCATTACTTCGTTTTTACCGCTCATGCTGAAATATTATTTTTCACTTTTTCGTTTTATTTTACTCGATTAAAAACGTCTTAAATCACAACGCGTTGTATAACAGTAAATTGAAAATAAACAATACAATTGAGATGTACACTCAGTCAACTAAATGACACGCTTTAAATAAAAAAAGCAATTTAAAGTGGATTTTACAGTTAAAAAAATGTAACACTTTAAATTACAAAATAAAAACTTTTAATCTTAAAGCAAACACTTTAATATTTAAAATGAACACTTTACAGAAGAAACCGTTTTAGTTATTAAAGTGAAACGATTTAAAAGTTAAAATGAACACTTTAAACGAGAAACTGACACTTTAAATATTAAAGTAAAACACTTTAATATATCAAATCAACGCTTTAATAAAAAATTTACACTTTAATTATTAAAGTGAAAGCTTTGAAGTCAAAAGTTAGCAATTTTTTTTTTTAAAACTATTTTAAGATTTAAAGTAAATACTTTTATTTTAAATGCAATTATATTAAAATTCAATTTAAATTTTAAAATTTTCACGTTTATTTTAATTTAAATTGATAAATTTAAAATTAAAATTGTTTATTTTTATTTTTAAAGTTCGGCAATTTGAAGTTGATAGAGTTCACTTTAAAATCAAAAATTTTCAATTTATGCTTCAAAGTAAGGACTTTAAAACATAAAATAAACACTTTTAAAACTATTTTTTTTTATTTTTTCCCATAAGATCCTTAAGGGAGCAGCACTTTAAAAAAATTTTAAAAATGTTCACTTTTAACTTTAAAGCGCACTTTTTTTCTCTGTGTGCCAAACATAGCTTCCAATAAAAATGAAAAATTGGCGTGGTACTGGCAAACACACATGTTATGTGGAAGCTTACTAGACAATTCCACGTGTTTTGGTCGGTTGTTATGGAATTTAGTACGTGAAATATTTGTTCCTGGAAACGTTGTTTTAAACAATTCATATGCTTCTCTAATTGTCATAACCATGAATCTTTTAAATATTGGAAGGTTATTTCATTTTGATATAAGTGTGCACTTTCTTCCGGCAGTTTCCGTAGAGATGTCATCATTAGTATAAAAGTCATAAATCATTTTAACATTTTCGTCAACCGTATTTTTTGTTTGAGCTTCTTCTTCCTCTTTCAAGTATTTTTGTGTAAGCATTCTAAGAATTTCCTTTTTTTTTTGTTAATGTCTTTTGGTAACGCTAATTCCACTTTTTTTAAGGCCTTGTAAAGGGTATTTTTGCACTTATATGCACCATCCAACGATATTATTGGTTGCTCTTGTTGTTTTTGTTCCTTTATTTTCTTTCTATAAATTTGCATACGGTTTCGGTGGTCAGCCTTTACTTTTTTTTCTATAAATTTTCATTCTTTTCGCATTTTTTAAACGTTCTATTTGTGTTAAGTTTTCACTGGATTGTATTTTTTTGCGATATTTTCGAATACGTTCTGCACCCGTTTTCATTTTTCAACTGTTATTATTAAATATTATACTGTAAACAAACAATTTTCTGTGGTACCAATATGCCGATAATCTAAAGTGACACTGAAAAATAATTGCAAATGATTCAAACGAAACCAAAGGCGAGACAACGTGAAATTTACCGTTTAAAAAAATAATCGCCAATCGGTACGATTATAGTTGGCTAAGAATAGTAGGCGAAGAATAGATTTAAGAAGCGAAGTGATAACAAAACAGAATAAAAAAATAGAATTGTAAAAAAAAAAAAATTTTCTACTCACAATATAAAGAGCGAGGAATTAGTCGGAGAAAAATCGCCGATCTAGCTATCATACCATAGACAAGGGAACACACTGTTCGATCGTTCGAAGAGACAACAGGCGAACGAGAAGAAATCTACCGAGCCAGGAAGGAGAGCAAGTGGAAACATTAGCAGAGTCGGTGGCTTGTAGGCCCCTGCGAAACCCAACCAGGAACAGAGTCGGTGGCTTGAAGGCCCAACTGTTCAAACGACATCACCAGCAGAGTCGGTGGCTTGTAGGCCCACCTGCACACACAACAGTAGCGAAGTCGGTGGCTTGTAGGCCCACTCGCGAAAGCATCAGCAGATTCAGTGGCTTGTAGGCCCGACTGTTTTATTTTTTTTAGCAGAGTCCGTGGCTTGTATGCCCGCCTGCTCCAATAAAAGGTACATAGTCCGTGGCTTGTAAGCCCGCGTGCCTATTTTTTGTTTCGAGCAACAGCGTCCGCGGCTTGTAGGCCCGCCTGTTGAACAGCAGCCGAAGCAGCACATACCCTGAAACAGAGCTTGTGAATTAAATCAATAATCAATCACTACATTGTCACTTAAAGAATACACCACAATTAACATTGTTAATTTTCTTTTAAATTTGAAAAAAAATACTTAGTTTTCTTGTTTGAACCCTGGGAACCCGCTGAGCGTACCTCAGCAACATCAAAAGGACCAACCAGAGGTTCGTTACAAGTTATTTTAATTACAAGTGATTTTCCGTTACGCACGCTTCAACGCATTTACCTGGCATTTCATACCAAATTTTAATGTTTCCAGAAAAATAAACGACATTTTTTTTTACAAATTTTAAGGAGAATTGAGTGAATAACAATATGGCTTTCGATTGGACCATCTATATTAATACTAAAGCAATGATATGAACACGTAAAAAATTTCACTTTTTTTGTATAACATTAAAAGACCTGAGGTAGGGTAGGATTTGGTAATAACTTTTGTATTAATTATCATCGAAATAATTTTTTTTTTATAAATTTATAAAATTAGATATCTATTCTAATGCTCCATTAAAAAAAAATTAGGTTGGATTAAGTTCAAATATTTTTGGTTGGTAGACAGTTTCTGGGATATGGCCATATTGCAAGTATCGAAATCAAAGCACTAGAAAACTGCATTCAAAATTTTAATCAAATAACAACAACACTTTGTGAAAATTTTAATAAAATTAATTTAGATATCGCAGATTTTCAAGTAAGATCTAGAACACAAGGACGAAATATTTTCAATCACAAAAGTTCTTCAAGAAGACGTTCAAGTTCCAGAAATGACATATGTTGGTATCACAGGAAATTTCAAAATAACACTTATAAGTGTGTTTAACCATGCAATTTTACTAATAAAAACACAAACAAAAATAATTCCACGAATGCTCCGTTTAATTAAAATTAAAATCTTCCATCATGACAATTACAAAGCATAAATTGCAATTGGCGTTGTCTTCGCTACGTTTCTGAAAAAAACTTCCAAACCATACTTTTTAGAGCCATTTCCATTTTTTGGTCAAACTTACTTCTTTTTTCGCACAATTGAAAAACTGAAATGGCGATTCAATGTACCAGAGATGGAGGTAATGCTATAGATTACCACTTCGCTTACCTAGTCGATCAGTTTTCTGCTGGGATGGCTTTTTTTTAGTTGCTGCTTTTTACCCAAGTTTATGCGTTTTGTTTTTTGCATCAGTGCTTTTCGGTTTCGAATTGTTGGCCACACTACTGACAGATAAATTCTCAAGGCAATGAAAGCCTTTGGAAAGAGTGTCAAGATTTAAGCTTAGATAGCATCCCAGCAGGAAAGAAAGCGACAGCAGGAAAGAAAGAAGTGGTAATCTATAGCTTGCTTGTCAATGCATTACCTCCATCGATGAATTTTAACACGGAAATGTCTTAGGAAATGTAGTATATCCCTTACTGCATAACACAGTTATTGAAGAATTCTTATATTACTTGGTAATGCATCGATGTTTTTTGAAATATCGTTGTACATTTCGATGCATCGAATCAAAGAAATACATCGGATATCACCAGAATCTTCAATTCAACATGAAAGTAACGCAAGCAGATCAGAAAGACTGGCGCACACATTACCTCTTCACTTACCTTGGTATGCATGATTTCTTCTATTATTATTTTCAATAAATAATTCTTCAAATAAAGCTAAGATGCATTCCACATTTTCCCTCTGGGATTGAACAAGTCAAAGTAGAAAGATTTGTCTTAAAATGAATTTATATTATTCTAATACATATTAGTATTTTTATCTTGTGTTCTGATAGGTGCTCTCAACAATACCCCCTCTTTCGGCGGCCCTGCCAAAAAAATTATTTTTTTTTTTCTTGCAAAAAACCCTATTTATTAAAACTGACCGAGTTTGTGCCTGTTTCTTCTTAAAAAAAATGTCCATTGAGCAATTTTTTATTATCGCCTCTTTAATCGTGTTTACGAAAAGTTATATTGAAAAATTTTAAAATTTTTAAAGTACGGGATTTGGCATTAAAAAAGTTTGATACATATTTTTTTTATGATCAAAAGTCCTCCCAAAAAAAAAATCCTAGCTATGGGCCTGATGCATATATTTCAACATAAAAAAATTTGGAGCACATGAGCATATGTTTGTTTTAATAATTATTTCTGCTTACAATGAGCCCCGCTGTGACAGATGTCAATATTAAGCTGACAAAAACAACGCACATACGTAGCGGTATCAAGCTTGTGCTGCTTGAAAACTAATCGAAAGGGTTAAAATAGCTTCAAGATAGCAACCAGAAACTCAGCATAGCCATGCTTGAAGCATAGCGCCAAATTGTGTTTAAAAATGTGTAACATATTTTGTTTAATTAATTTTTAGGAAAATCAACAACATTGTATAATATTAATAATAACAGGACTCAAAGAATATGCTGCGTTCTGATAATTTAAAATTTTTAATTAATTGAATTTTCAAAGAATGTTTAACAACATTAAGGAATTCCTTAAATTTGTCTACAATTTTGTGACAGCTCAATTTAGAGCAGTGGAATTATACGCTGTATTGCTTGAAATTGAGGCAAACATTTTAAATTATAAAGCAGACTAAAACGCTGCAATTACAAGAAGCAATCAACGTCAGTGCAACCGGTAATAAAAGCGTCTAACAGTAGTAACAGCTACGCTGCTGTTGCTGCCAACTTTCATGCAACCAACACTTATCACATTTTAATGTTTCAATTAGAGCCAAATTAGCGAAAAGCAAGAATGAAAAAAAAACAACAACAAAACGTTAAATAAACAAGTTGTTGAGGTACCCTTGTTCTTGGTGACTGATACACCGTTGGCACCAGTGGCACGTCGGCGTGTCCACTGTTAAATAAATTATTAAGTTGCATTGCATTGCATTGCAGCAACAGCAGCAGCAGCAACATGTAATTTGCGTCAAAGATTGCATTGGGCTAGCTTACCCTGCCCGGCCAGTCTATGAGTACTCGAGTGCCTGTCCATGCGTCCCTTGCTGTTGTTGTCTGTCTGTCGTCAGAGAATCGACTCTGTTCATCGCGTTGCACTTGAGCATTTTGGGTGTTCTTTGAGTGCACGCAAGAACAAAGCACCGCTTTACACTGACTGCCTTTTTGATGCCCCTCTCCGTTTGTTGTTGCATGTGTGGGCAATCGTTTATGTGTGTGTTTTTGCTTCTACTTGTCATTAATTTTCCTTCAATTGACATTTGATGATTGCGTAGGACTTTAGATATTTTTATAGCTCCCTCTCTTTTATTCTTTTGCCCTCTCACTCTTCCACTACTGCTGATAATAATAATTATGCTTACTTTGTTGTTGCTGTTGTTGTTTTACCGTATTGTCCAATGAAGGGGAACCATAAATTAATTATGGTCATAATGATTTTAATATCCGTATCCCAACGTTTACGGCAACCCGCTGTTTTTACTTTGCAGGAGGACTCAATTTCAATTGCATTGCTACTCAAAGGATGTTGTTTGTTTTTGCAAAAGCAAAGTATTTTCAAATAAGACACTTTAAAGTGAAACATGGGATAACTTTAATAAAGGCATTTGATTTAGTATCATTCGGTAAAATTCTATCATTTCTTCAAGGTAGGCAAAGCAACATTCTTAAAATGCATTAATTTGAAGGGTAGCGGTGAAAATCTTAATAAAATCCTCTAAAAACTGAAGCGCACATTAAAATTCGGTAGTTAAGGAACGAACGCACTAAAAGTGTTACACTCCCCTTACTTAGACCAGAACTCAGGCCTGAATTTTTTCAAATAATTCCGACTACCATTTTTCAGGCCAAATTTCAGAGCAGAAATCGTCGTTTACATTTATGCCGGAAATAAAATAAAGTATCAAAAGTCACTAGCATCGTGATTTGGACACAACTTTTTTTGTGACACTCGTAGAATACTAAATCTATAACAGCTGTCAACAGGCAGCGTGAATGTTAGTCATAGAGAAATTCACGGTCGAGCAATGCGTACAAGTTGTGGAAATTCTCCACAAAAACAGTAAAAATGTCTGCGCAGACGTTTCGCAAGACCCGCACACTTCTCGGTCATCATAATGCACCGTCTCGCAACACTGTGGTCAATTTAATCAGTAAATTTAAGTCTACTGGCTTTGTTGTGAGACGAATACTCTCGTTTCGCCCGTTCGTATGAAAACATAGCCATGGCAGCGATCAGTGCTGATGATGACCCAAACATGATACAATGATAAGGTAGGGCCGCTGCGCTGAGTGCTCTCACGCGTCAACGAAGAGTGGATAATGAAAAGCAACATATATGTCAAAACGACGAATTTCGTAGAAATCACAAATGAAGAAAATATTTTATGTTTCCAAGTTGCAAACAGTGCGGTCGCGGGTGTTAAACTTGTGCTAATTTGAGTGAAAATATTATAAAAAAAAGTGTAATAAAACTATAAAATGTGAAAGAAGCCTGAAAATGGCAAAAAAAACCTGTAACAGTTGTAACCTAAAAATAACTGCGAAACGTGAGCATAAAGAAATTCGCGATGAACAGCTGATTTTGACATCAATGTAGCTTTATTCTGCTTTTTACTCCATTCCTCTCCGTGATGACCATACCTTATAATTCTGCCATGGACCCAACAACGTCGATTTGTCATCGTGGTCATATACGTTTGCAAGGTTCAGTTGACAGTTGAACTTAAGCCGCCAGACCATGACAGACCAGCGGTAACATCATCAAGTTGATCACGATTTTGCAAAGAAAATCTGCTTCAGTGATAATGTTCATTTTAATCTCAATGGCTACATTAACAAACAGAACTGCCGTATTCGGGGCACGGAGAATCCAAGAGCATCCCGTGCACTCACAACGGTGTACTGTTTGGTGTTGATTTTGCGCTGGCAGCGTCTTCGAGCCATTTTTCTTTAAAAATGTAGCTGAAACCACAGTTACTGTGAATAGTGCCCGATATCGCAACATACTAATCAACTCCTTTTGGCCTTAATTTGCTGATATGGATTTTGACAACATCTGGTTTCAACAGGATGGTGCCATTTGCCACACAGCCAACCACACAATGCATTTAATAAAAACGAAATTCGATGGGAAAATTTGCTTGCGCCGATTTAATATTAATTGGCCACCAAGATCATGCAACTTGACGCCGTCTTTCTTTGGAGCTAGCTCAAATGAAAGGTATATGCCAATAAGTTCTGAACGATTCCGGCTCTGAAACAAAAAATTCAACGGGCCATTGCAACTATTGATCCAGAATTATACCAGAATGTCATGGAAAATTTCAGGAAAAGAGCTTGCGTGTGCAAGAAAGGTCGAAGCGATATTCTATTGTATCAATAATTCGCATGTCTCTTCTTTATAATTCAATAAAAGCTCAGAAGCATTTCAAAAACAATGCATTTTATTATTTAAAATAATAAAATGCCAGTGACCTTTGGGTAACCTTTAGCAGCTAAATGTTTATTTTATACACAGGACTGGATATTATCCGACATAAAAATATCTGCAATAAAAACTGCAAGGGTCTTGCAACTAGTCATTGATAAGTTATGCTTTGCTTTTTCTATTCATTTTAGTACGAAGAAATAATAGGAAAGTATAAGCCAGAGCATGATACAATAATAAGGTAGGGCCGCTTCGCTGAGTGCCCTCACACGTCAACGAAGAGTGGATAATGAAAAGGATAGTTATATGTCAAAACGACGATTGGTAGAAATTGCAAATGAAGAAAATATTTTATGTTTCCAAGTTGCAAACAGTACGGTCGCGGTTGTTAGATTTGTGAAAATTTGAGTGAAAATATTATAAAAAAAGTGTAATAAAAATTATAAAATGTGAAAGAAGTCTTAAAATTGCAAAAAAACCTGTAACAGTTTTAACCTCAAAACAATTGCGAAACGTGAGCATAAAGAAATTCGCGATGAACAGCTGATTTTGACATCTATCTCCCATTATTCTGCTTTCTACTCCATTCCTCTCCGAGTCGGCCTTACCTTATAATTCTACCATGAGCCAGAGTGCGTAGAGCACTCAAAATTCGCTCTCGCTCTTTCGAGTTATCATTTATAAAACAGAAGCAATGAATAATCTTTTCAGAGCAATTCGTTGAACGCTACGCTCTCGCATAAAAGCCTCAAACACTTGTATTGGTTATAAGACCTTGTACAAAGAGCGCTCATCGTTGTGAGAACATCGTCACTGTTTTTCATTCCTCGAGTTCTGCAAATGATGTGCTCTTTATTTGAGCTGAAAAATATTTGAATTCTTCGTTTGAATTCTTATTAAAAAGCAATATAAGTAAAAATTAATTTTTCTAAGGGGGGTCCGAATTTTTGACACAAATAGAGACACAAATAGAGGGGTCTATCATCCTTCCATTTTCCACATTTTTAGGGTGAGGCAAGTCAAATTGTAAGTTAAACACGAGTTTTTCTCCTCCCTAAAAATATGGTGAATAGGGGGCCGATAGACCCCCTATTTGTGTTGCTCAAAAATGCTTCCTCCCTTAGTAGCCTCCCTTAGTAAAAAATGGTTAGTTTTTACCTATTTTGATTCCCTTTCGATATATGGAGCAACATAAAATCGAAAGATATCGAAAAATCTTCCAAAAAGTCCTCAAAAAATCTTCGATAAAACAGAAAAAGTGTCCCATCTCGAAGGGGAAGCAAAATAAGTAAAAACTAACCATTATTATTAAAAAGGTAATTAATTATTAAAAAAATTGATTAATAGGTAAATTAACTAATAGGTAATTTTGAAGGTTTCTAAGGGGGAAGCATTTCTGAGACGCACAAATAGAGGGGTCTATCGTCCCCCATTTTCTACATTTTTAGGGGGAAGGCGTCGAAACACGTGTTTAATTGTCCACTGTAAGTCAAATTGTAAGACAAACACATGTTTCGGCCCCTCTTAAAAATATTACAAATGGGGGGAAGATAGACCCCTCTATTTGTGTTCGGATTCAGCGACCCCATTTTACCTAGTGTTCACCCCAGCACCGAATACGTAAAAAAACAGAAAACCAACAAACTCCAAAATAAACGAATGATTAAAAAAAAATTATGACAACAAAATGAAACTCACTCAGTTCTCACTGCATATAACTATCATTAAAAAGAGTGCATCATTTTCAAATAATCTGAGTGAGGGGAAAAAAAAGAGCGAGCGCACATGTTGGCTTATCCTCTTCAAAAGTGCATGCTGTGAACAGCAACGAAAGAGAAATGCAAATAAATGATTCGCGCGCTCATTCAGAGATTAACGAATGATCGCTCGTTTGTTTTTCATTTACACTGAGTTGAGTTGTATTGAGGTGAGTGCGGGATATTTTACCCCTCAATGATAAGTACTTATGAACTCTGGTATAAGCATAAGTGTGGCCGCCATGGCGTAGTGGGTATAGTGTGTGGCTCATACGCCAGAGAACCCAGGTTCGAATCCCATCTGACACGGAAAGTTTTTTCAATTGAATTATTTTTTTCTGTTCGGCCGTCACCTCTCTGCAGACAATGGCAAACCTCAGAGAGTAAAAACTGCCATGAAAAGCTTCCTGAAAACCTTCTTGAAAACATAAGCCGTTCGGAGTCGGCATAAAGCAGAAAATATGCTCTAAAAATGGCCAAAAACATGTTGCGTAATTTATGAAGAGCCTCCAACATAAAAACATGTTAGTGGTTCCGGCGATACGAGTAGCTGCCGGAGTTTTAAGAAATATATTAAAATTTAAGATAATTTGAAAGAATAGTTTTTTTCTTATACCACCGCTGTAAATATCTTTACAAAAACTTAACAGTATATTCTTATTTTCATATACAATATTTTCAAAATATCAAAAAAAAAATCAACTTTTCGAAAATTCTAGAACACCAACTCTAGGTCTTAATTGTTCCAAGTAAAACATAACAATTTTATTTTTCGTTTTTTTTTTTAATTAATTTTTGGTTTTGGTTTCAAAACCAGCATTATTTTTCAATCCATTCATATTCATTATTGATTGATTTTTGTTTTTCTTTTCATTTTAGAAAATAACCTCATGGGCGCCGCCGAGTGGACCGGCTATAGCACAAATGTCTCAGCATCATCCGCATCCGCCTACTCGAACTATCATCACCACCATTCCCCGCATCAACACCATCACCACCAACATCACGCGCAGTCTTCAGTCGGGCTGCCGCCGCCGCCGCCACCACCTGCTGCAGCGCCAGCCACAAGCTCATCGCTTTCGCACTACAGCAGCATGAGCGGTAGCTATGACACCAGCGCTGCCGCGGCTCTTACTGCTGACCATGCTAGCAACTACCATCTGCCCACAGTGCTAACAGACATGCAACCCTTCTGTGCGGCCAGCGATTATCATCACACCGGCATTGCACCCAGCGTTGCAGCAGCCAGTGCAATGGTACCCCATGCTCAAGCCCCAATCTGCAGTCCCACCTATGGATCGACTAAATCCGAAATTGAATCGCTAAATGCAGGCTATCCAACGTACAACAACTGGACGAACGGCTACAACAATTATCAGTATGGAAGTTGTGCAGCGCAGGCGCAATACCCGGGTCATACAGCACCCACAATGGTGCTTTACCCGCAACTTTATTCCACAGTCAATCAGAATCAGATACACTTGCATCTGCATGGCACCGACAAGCTAGAGCAATATCTGGGGCATGAGAACTCTTTGACGATTAGTTCGTTAGCAGGCAATCGTTCGGGCATAGAAATCGGTATTGGTATCTCGGATCACGAGCAGGTGTCGGGTATGCACAACAGTCAGACTGAAGTAGTGGTTGATCATCTGCATGATCAACAGCATCATCATCACCAACAGCAACAGCAGCAGCAGCAGCATGACCCTCAACAACAGCTGGATGTGCAGCAACAAGGTGAAGTTGCAGTCCCAACAACGCAGCGTGTAGACGATGTGGGTGATATGAGTGCGGTGTGGCGACCCTATTGACAAGCCGCTGCTCCGTTGCCGGTGGTGGTGCCGCCAACAAACAGAACTTATTTGCAAATTGAACTGAATTGAGAACTAATTGAAATTACTTAAAATTATACTGAATAACTTTAAGTTGCCTTTTTTTTCATATATAAGTTAGCTTAAGTTTTTTACATTTTGTTCTTATTTAATAATATTTTTTTAAAGATTTTAAGTTTGTATTTAAGTTATTAGACTTTTTAGATTGTAAATAGATCAAAATAGTTGCTTAAAAAGTATTGAATGAAATAAACATTTAATATATGTAAGCATAAATTGTAAATTTATTGCGTATCATTAGCTGACTTATGAATGTACTTATTTGTTACTAAATGTAATTTAAAATAATTAATGTAAATATTACCATCAATAAATAAGTGTATGTTTGTATTATATTAATAGAATAACGCCATTTTTATGAAAATCATATGCATTTTTTTTTTACAAAAAAAAAACTGAAGTTATTGTGGAAAAGTTGTTGTAAAAAGGTATGTATGTATGTATTTGCTGTGAATATGAAAAATCAAATAAAATGTTGTGCATTATAAATGCAATATCTGATTTTATCTAATTCGTCAACTACTGCTTGTCAACGTTTTGAACTTAAAAACATGAAAAGTTAACTTAGCTGAGGCAAAGTTTGAATGAACCTTGAGTGGTTGGTTAATAGTTCTTTTCAGTATACGAGTAAAGAGCGGAATTAAGGAGTTTTGGACAGCTAGAACAAAATTTGAAACAGCTTGTCACAGTATGTAAAACTGGTCTGCGAAATTAGATGTTGATCTACATTCTTCACAAAGTAATACAAGCAGATATGAAAACCTTGACCCAGAGGTCAAGGATTCGGATAGAGATGGGAATAGGGTTGGGTTGGGTTGGGTTGGAAATCTTGAATCAAAATTTCAAGGTTTCGCACAAATACAAAAAAATCGATGTGGCAACCTTATCCGCCATCTTCAAATTTTAAGCCCATCAGACATAAGATTCGAAACCAGCGATCCCCTAAAACTGCCAGCCACGGTGTATCTCATAGGCAGCGCTTATATACATCGTACGTATTGTGAAGGTAGAAGTCGGAACTCGTTTCCACACACACTAGAGACACACCCAGTACCAGTCATGACCTTTTTTCCCCTTTTATTTCAAATTAATTTAATTACTTTTTTTTTGCCTTATTTGGATTATTAACGAAAAAACATGAATTAAAGCTTTTATTTTTACACATCACATTTATTTCATTTATGTATACGCACTATCGGAATACCTCTTAGTACATCACCAGTAAATAAAACAACTATAACGTGGGTAGTTAAATACTGAAGCAGCACTGTGTTGAATAAGCAAAATGTAACATACACCTTAATTAAATTTCGCCCGGATGGCAACACTAGCCCGAGGTGAAAAGCAATGTGTCAAGAACAAGGAAACAGCTGAAACATAAACTCAACACACCATGACTGTGCAGTCAAGCTGGGGTGACTTCAGCATTGCCATATGTTTTTTTGAAAATCCTGTAATTTTCAAAAAAAAGTCCTGTATTTTTAGAAAAAATACTGCTCTTAAAAAAAGGACTTAAAACAAATATTTTAAAAGTTTTTTTATTATAACATTTTTAATATTCCTTATCTTACCAGGTTTTGTTAAGTATTTGTCCATTTGTAATTTGCTAAAGACTAGCGAAAAGAAATTAACAAAAACGATGACAGCAACAATGACAGGAAAAGCTCTGCCACATGATCAAATTTTTGAAAGGATGTAAAAAGTAGTAGCAACTTTATTTGCTACTTTTATATAAGTACTTACATATAATTTATAAACATAAAATTTCTATTTTTTTTATTCAACGAAAATTAAAAAACTGGAATAAAAAAAAGCCTGCCCAAATCCTGGGAGAAATATGATCCTGTCTACCTGCTCAAAATACTGCCCAAAACAGGATTAACTGCCCATATGGTAACGCTGGGTGACTTACACAA
The DNA here is from genome assembly GCA_914767935.1 of Coremacera marginata. NCBI lineage: Eukaryota > Metazoa > Arthropoda > Insecta > Diptera > Sciomyzidae > Coremacera > Coremacera marginata. The sequence goes on from OU612046.1 coordinate 5,504,056, forward strand.
CGAGTGGCAAATTAAAATTCAGTCTTGCAGCAGCAGCCACACGGGTAAATCATCTTCAAATAATTAACTCCTGATAAAACCTCCTCCTAATAAACCTTTTCCCTACGCGTTGTGCCATTGAGGACGGCGCTTCCATTCTAAGTCCTAACCACGCGTTGTGCCATTGAGGACGGCGCTTCCATTCTAAGTCCTACCCACGCGTTGTGCCATTGCGGACGACGTTTCTATTCTAAGTCCTACCCACGCGTTGTGCAATTGAGGACGGCGCTTCCATTCTAAGTCCTACCCACGCGTTGTGCCATTGAGGACGACGTTTCTATTCTAAGTCCTACCCACGCGTTGCTCCAGAACGGTTGACGATTCCAACAGCTGACAATGGGTGACATTGGTACATCAGGCCACGAAGAAACTCGGATCGAAAACATTGTAATGACATGAACAAAGGTTGAGAAAAATTGGCTCTAAGCAAATGAAATATAAATTTATCATTTATCAAATTTATCATTAACTCGTGAACTCAAATTTATAGTATATATGTTATTTTCTTTATTTACAAATTAACGATTGTGTAATAAATTAGCAAGAATCGATAAACTAACTTAACCCCGTGTATTAAATTTTGTGAACAAACCCTGGACACCGGCGAGTGATACCTCGGCAAGAAAAAGGTTCGTCACAGTATTTATTTACAATGTTTAGAAGAAACGTTTCCACTGTTTTGTTACCTGTTAATAAACAAAAACCCAATAAACTTTGTAGCGAGGGGGGGTGATTCGTTATAGTATCGCTTATGCATCGTTATTTTAAATGTTTTCGAATAGTTTCATTCCGAATTCATCAGAGGTTGGCTTGATGTTTTTACCCCGTTGAAACAAAAAAAAACACTTTTTTCCGACCTTTTTTAAAGAAATGTTATTTTTTGTTAACTTTTCATTTTTTTTTCTTCTGTTATATTATTTCGTATTTATTTTTTATAAAAATAATTTCCACTAATATATAAGTATAAATTGTCGAATAAGTTCTCGCTAACGAATTTCTTTTCATAATTTTGGCGACTCGTTAACGAATTGCTTTTTGCGGTTTTGACAAATGTATAATGAACCCGGCTTCTTAATATGAATAAAAAAAAAACAAAAAAAAAACGAAATGGCCATTTCAGCCCTTGAAAGGACTTTGGCCGAGCTTCTTATGATCAATTGTGTTGTGTGTGATGTGAAAATGTTTGCACACAAATGATCGAGAACTGGACCTACATGTTTTACGCCGACTCCGAACGGCTTATGTTCTCAAGAAGCTTTTCATGGCAGTTTTTTACTCTCTGCGGCTTGCCATTGTCTGCAGAGAGGTGGCGGCCGAACAGAAAAATTAATTCAATTGAAAAAACTGTCTGTGTCGGATGGAGGATTCGAACCTGGGTTCTCTAGCGTAAGAGTCGCACACCCTACCCACTACGCCACGGCCGCCACTATGAATATTTTTCTTAAAAACGATTTGTAAAGAACTTTTTTTTGTTCGCTGTTATTTATACATCTTTACAGTTAATACTTGTTTTTTTTTTTAATATTTAAATGATAAAAGTTGGTCAAAAAATAATAAAAATACAGTTAATTTTGAACTTTTTAAAGTTCTTATTTTTATATATAAAAACTTAAACTTATTTTTATATACAGTGAGCATCAAAACAAAGTGTACACTTTTTGTACACGAGTTATACCACATATACGTCTTAAGTACTGTAATTAGTACCAAAACTTATTATGTTTTCTTTTATAGGCTCTTTTAATATAGGTATAAAGTCTTGCAAATAATTTATCACAACAATAAAATATTGAATAAAAACAGAAATAGTCCATATGTAACGCGCCAAAACAAAGTGTGCATCTGCATAGTAAGCTTAGCTATTTCAAATATTTAAAATAAATGTAACGGTATCTCTCTCAAATTGGTTTATTATGATTTTAGTTAATAAAACTAGATCTAAAAAATCGACCATGTGCTGGCAGACCAAAAAAACTCTGTGAAACCGCAATACGATCAGTAGTCAAAAGAGTGCGAAAAGATCCAACTGCATGCGCAGTGAAAATAGCGGATTATCTGTCCGCATCATCAGGAACCAACGTTAGTGCCAGTACAATAAGGCGTGCATTAAATGCAAATGGTCTATTTGAAAGAGTTCCTCAAAAAAAGCAGCTTATATCTCAAGGAAAAATCAAAGGCTACGCATGGATTTTGCTAAAAAGTATGAAAAACATGAAAATTCATTTTGGAAAAACATAGTTTTCAGTGACAAAAGCAAATTCGAAATTTTTGGAAAGAAAAATTCTACAAAAATATGAAGAATCAAAAAAATCAGGCGATCCAGAAGTAATCACTTCTACAATAAAGCATGGTGGGGGCTCGGTGATAGTGTGGGGTTGTACGGAGGCAAACGGAGTAGGAAATTCAACGTTTATTAACAGTACAGTGAATAAATTTGATTACCTTATTATTTCAAAAGAACATTTGCCGGCCAGTGTTTCCAAATAAGGAGTGGATCACTTGTGGATGTTTCAACAGGACAAAGATCCGAAACATACAGTCAAGGTAGTGAAGGATACCTTTTTGAACGATACCTTTTTGAACAAGTTTTTAAGACAGCTGTTGAAAATATGGCGAATTCATATTTTTTCACCGAGAGGGAAGTCCTGTATCGTTAACAAGAAGAGGTCAAATGTGATGCTCAGGTTCATTGGAGTTGCTGTTCTAAAGAAAATCGTAATATGATTATCAGCGTTCGGATTTTGTTGACATGTCAAATATTCCAGCTTAATCATAGGCATTTTCTGATGATTGAAAATACCGTTCATTATCTACAGGTACCGCAGTCTAAAATTTTTAGGGCATTTTTCCGGCATTTTTAGCCATTTCTATTTCTAAAATAATTTCTCATAGATTTAAATCAACATATTAAAGAATTTTTTTTTTACATTAAAAAATGTGGTAGATACTTTTAAAAGCCTTCAAGCCAAAGCAGTTGAAAAAGCTCATACATTGTTTTTCAGCAATGAAATAAAGGGTATAGTTTAAAAAAATTGAAAAAAAAGGATAATTATTGATCTGTGCCCCAAGCCATAGAAACTTTGTCAAAGATTTATCAATTGTTAAATAAAAATTTCAGGTATGAAGGTAAAATATAAAGTGGTGAAAATTTTGGGGATATGAAACCAAAAATTAATTTGGATGTAAATGACATTCATCTTTTAAATATGCGCCTCTCGCCTCAGTGTTGAAGTGGAAAGAAGTTGTTTGATATATAAAACAGTTTTAACTGTCAAAACATGGTTGCTTTTTTTTGGAGTGGTTGCCGTACAATACTCCAAAACAGCTGGATTACTGAAAGGATCGCTGAAAGGCGTTTTCCTTGAAAAATGGCAAAAAAATTTATCGGTCGTAACAACATGAAATTCGTGAAATCAATGCCCGGAAGGTTGAAAGCTCTCATTTCAGCACGATGAAGTACACTTTATTTTGACATGAAGAAAATTTAGTATATTTCGTTTTTGAATTATGTAAATTTTTGTTAGTATGTAATAAAAGCATAAAATATTAATTTCAAATATACTGAAATTTTTTATGAAGTTACTTTTTAAAATATTGAAATAAAGTAAAAAGTATTGAAAAATATGGTGTACACTTTTTGCCGCTCGCTATATATAGATATAGATTATCGTGAACCAATACACAATTAAATACCGTATGTACATTACAACCTTGGTATTGTCATCACCTTTCCTGGGAAGTTCCAGAAACAAAATCTTTTCACCCATTACAGAGAACATCAATCACTAACACAATTGCAATTTATTTTTTACCGACTTCAAAAAGTTAATTGTATAAAAATTCTAACTGATATATTTTTAACAGATTTCAAAAAGGAGGAGTTTCTCAAGTTCGTCGGTTTCTCTGTTTTTTGTTTTTTTTTTTTTAAATGTATGTACATCGATAACTCCTAAACCATATGCCTGATTGCCATAATTTTTGGTGAACAGATAGATATCATAAGCATGGAGGTGCCCGTAAAAAAGTGGGCGGTATTCAAGAACTGGGTGTGGCAATACTATATCTCGCAATGCTAGATACTACAGTATCTCAAATAATATTGACACTAGTGTACTGGAATTTAGTGTAGGGGTAGGCATTATTATTACAAATTACGGTCAAGAAAGTGGGCGTTATGCGACAAATGAGAGTGGCAATATTAGAAGAACACTGTATCTCGAATAATATTGACACTAGTGTACTGGAATTTAGTGTAGGGGTAGACACAGTTAATACAAATTACGGTAATAAAGTGGGCGGAATACGACTACTGGGCGTGGCAATAATAGAAAAACAGTGTATCTCGGATAATATGGACACTAGGGCATATAGGGCACATAGGGCATATAATAATAATGTAGGCGTTATTCGACAAATGGGCGTGGCAATACTAGATAAACACTATCTCAGTTAATATTGACGCTATGGTACTGAAATGAAGTAAAGGGGTAGGCACAATTATTACAAATAATGCTCAAGAAAGTGGGCGCTTATTTAACAATGAGGCGTGGCAATATTAGAAAAAACTATATCTCGAATAATATTGACACTAGCAATATTAGAAAAACACTATATCTCGAATAATATTGACGATAGGGTAATAAAACTCGTTACAAGAATGGGTATAATTATTTCAAAACACTTGAAATCTGATTTTAATTTGAGGGACAGATATTTGAAATAACCAACAAACTTTCAGAATGTAATAGAACAAATTTTTTAAGTACAATTGTAATTATATAGTTTATACACTTTTTCGAAAATTTATCATATTCTCTAAAAAGGAAGAAATAAAAACCTTTTAAAAAAAAACCGACTACAAAATCACTGCAAAGTAAAAAATAATTTCAAAATTTTCCTTATAATTTCTTGGTCATATTTGGCAATTTATTTAAACATATTAAGGGTATTCACTTCAACGCTGAAATTTCAGAAATGCTGAAATGTACGAAAACTTCAGTGCAATTGTTGTTGTTTTGGTTTTCCGAAGTTTGCTTAAATTTAATCACCTATTGAGTTGATGAAAATTAATCGTCGGAAATTTGCGAAGAAAAGATGTGTTCAGTAAACATTAGCGAATCTGTTTGATGAGTGTGAGTCATTGTGAATATGATAATTTCTATAAGAAGATGAGCATTCTGTCAAATCTCGTCTGCATGCTAATGAAATATTTGCAATTTAGAACGAAATTGCAATTCAATTATTTTCTTTTAATTGATTTATAGTTTTGATGGCCGCTTATAAAAATTATTAAAGTATAAAGTGCATATATGGTAAATGTACATGCGACAAGGAGACTCTTTGTCTGCTGACATGCATCGCATGACTAACGAAATGAAGCGATGGCGATTTTAAGGTTGACAGATGCATTTGAAAATAAACGAAACATTAAAAACGGTCGCTCACTTCAACTCGTCGGAAATTTACGATTTCTGAAATTTCAGCAGTGAAGTGAATACCCTTATTATTACATTGGAAAACTTATTATTTGAATTTTTTTCACGCATTAAAGAACATCAATCACGCATTGCAGAACATTAATTACTAACAAAATAAAAAAATAAAAAATTTTTGGGCCAAGTTAGGGTTCGAGCCCACGTCTGCGAATGCTAGCTTTCATTATTAAGCAAATTAAGCAACATATATTCATCATCTTATATTCATACTAGCATTCAGATGACGTGGTTTCGATTCTTGACGTGGTAAGTTTGCAGTTTCCGTATATATAATAATTTATATGATTCTTTATCGAATTGCTTTTTTAGTTTCGGAAACTCGTTAACGAATTGCTTTTTATACTTAGTTTTGGCGACTCGTTAGCGAATTTCTTTTGTAGGTTTTGACGATTCGTTAGCGAAGGAGAAATATCTCCCGCTTGCGATATTATAAGTGAATCGATATTATAAGTTTAAAAACGTCCATATCATCTGTGAAGTTAGTTAATTTGAATAAAGAGATGTTTTTGGTTCGACAAAAACAATATTTAGAAGGTTTATTACTAACTCTACATTTCCTCTTATCGATCACTATTTTTTCCGGCATACCGTTTAAGTCGAATAATTCCGAAAAATGGGAAAAATCCCGCCACCTGACAGTTCTGGTCAACATATCAATTTTGGATAATTAACTGAAATTTATGTCCCAATGTCACATCAAGTCACAGCACTATGTTGGATATGATTTGTTACAGACTTCTCGATGATTTTCAATCCAAAAAAGTTCCCTGCGTCTACACGTGCAAGTAATCACTTACAAGTAGGGAATATATATATTCCCTATAGGAACAAACTAACTTGTTTTTAAAAACAACTAATTAAAAAACTAGTTTAAAATAAATCAGTATATGAACTACTTTGAATTATATTAAGCCGTCATCCACTTCAATTCTAAATAGTTTTTATTGCATTATATATAAGTAATTGAAATACTACTTAAAAACAAGTGATTGATAATTTACTCTGAATTATATTAAGGCGGCAACTACTCTGATTTTGACATCTTTTAATTGCAAATTTTTATTAGATTACAAGTTTATATATATTTAACCATGTTATTTCATCAAATATTATTAACTTTAGGCCATCAGTAATAGTTTTCAATTGGTTATTTTAAAGTAATTAAAAAATAATTTAAATATAACTAATTTAACAAGTAGTTGAAAATATATGCAGACGAAAGTCAATTGACTTATTTAGCGGACATCACCATACAAAATATGTTAGTTCGTTCTATGGGAAAAAGTCAGAATTTCAACTAGTTGTGGTTGACAAAAAACTACTTTATCAACTACTTTTAAATTAGTGGATTTTCCTACAGGTGGCGGCCGTGGCGTAGAGGGTAGAGTGTGTGACTCTTACGCCAGAGAACCCAGGTTAGAATCCTCCATCTGACAGAAAATTTTTTCAATTGAATTAATTTTTCTGTTCGGCCGTCACCTCTCTGCAGACAATGGCAAACCCCAGAGAGTAAAAACTGCCATGAAAAGCTTCTTGAGAACATAAGCCTTTCGGAGTCGGCGTAAAACATGTAGGTCCAGTTCTCGATCATTTGTGTGCAAACATTTCACATCACACACAACACAATTGATCAAAAGAAGCTCGGCCCAAGTCCTTTCAAGGGCTGAAATGGCCATTTCGTTTTTTTTTCGAGTTTCCTACAGGGTTGTCTTCGAAAAAGTTCGAAATTAGCTGCAAGTTGCTTCAGCGTCCACATGTGAAAGTGCAAGTTCATTTAAAAATGTCATTGAATGTGAAGGTTCGCCTCCAATTGCAGTATTGTTTGAAATGAAGAAGTTAAAAAACGAAGAAAACATGCTGCCAAGTGTTGCGTCTTGTATAAAATTGCGGAAATCTTACGCTTTTTTACGTCCTCCTGCTAGCTTGAATGTTGAGAACTGTAGAATATTTAATTTAACATGACTTGACATGTTAGTGTTGTCAACTACTAAAAAAGGTAAGTTATTTCAGGGTTGCTAGCAGAAGTACGCATTACAATAGAGATAAACTAATGCTCCATAACAAGGTGAATGAGACGGATCTATCGAATACCTAAATTTGACTGAATATTCGCATTCAGACGCTCAAAAATGTTAAAGCTCATATTTCTTTGGTTGATTCATAGTGATCCACAGTGGATCAAAGTTTATTTATAGACGAAAAAGTACTTGATCTAAAAATGGTTTTCAGTACTCTTCATTACAATCATTCTTTAAAATATTTTTCTCCCACAAAAATAACTTAAATAATTTTAAGCCTTTCAACTTAAAACTAAAATAACACAAGCCGTGTTGATTGCAATCATTGTGCACGACCACAATGCAAGACAAGCAGGCAAATTCTTGAGTCTTGTTGCTATAAAAACAAATGCAGAAAATTACTATTTTATTAAATATGGGTTAAAACTATATTGTTTATTTTCTTTAAAGAACATACAAACAGAGTAGTTTGCAAAACTCAGCTTTCAAGAGAAACCATAAAAATACACATTTTTAAAATGTAAATTTTAACCACAAATCTAGACGATCATGCAGTTTGTGGTTGTGTAGTAACTGACACATACACATGTGTGCACAAACTTGCACACGTACTGTACTGTATGTGTTCATATATAGTGCAAATGAATTGTAGATGGAGCTACAAACATTGCACCTACTACAAAATCCACACTTAACAAGTCAAAGTCAACACATTATAATTGAGCTTAGCTCACTTTTTGTTTTTGTGTTTTCAAAAATGGCCTTCTTTTAATTTTGAAATTGTTTTGAGATAAAAAAAGTGTTGGAAACACTGCAGTTGGCATCTAAGAGTCACCCTAAAAATGCAAGTTGAAATATCTGCGATCATCCTGTTATACTGAAGCCAAGTAAGATCAGCATAATGATTGCAGCACATCAAAGCGTTGCACTCAATCTAAGAACTTGGTACACAACGATCGTGCAATCGATCGTAGAAATGAGCAACTGATGCCGGTCGTACTTGCAGATTGACACTGTTGCAATATGATGCCTCATCATCAGAACTTCACCAATACAATAGCAGCAGAAAAACACGAACGCATGTTCATCAGCGCTCAGGTGTAAAATTGAATCGACGTAAAAGTCTCAACTTTACAAAAGTTTGCCATATCGAATTCTGTAAAGTATTGAGAAAAAAACGACAAAAAAAAATTAAAAACTTAAAGGAAACAATTGTGCACGATCGACGTTCAATGAAGCCCTGCCGATGTTGCAGCATGCGCTATCGTAGAGTTTTACTCGTATGTCCAAGCTCAGTATTTTTTTCACGTTTATTCTTTTTTTTTTTGCTCTAACTTACTTCGTCAATCGTCAGTGTCTGGTAAAGGAAGCTGCTTTGATGGTGTATATATGATCACCTTGCGGTAAGGTTGACTTTCTAACAATTACGCTGTGTCCGTCATCGAAAGAAATGATAAAGCACAACTTTGTCACATTTTATGATCACTTTATTGTTGAATGTAGTTGTTGTAGCCCGATTCTTGACTCGATTGTATTTCGTTACTTTATATAGGAAATTTAATAGCTTTGCTCGTGTTCTTGCACACGTCTTTACTACTTGCCAGCAGCTAATCAACTCTTGTAGATTGGTTAGAGCTCAGCCAACCATCCCATTTCAACCCATAAAGTGTTCATTTGCAGTTGTTAAGTGCTGGCTAAAGAAGAAGAATACTTCTTCTTTTCTGGTTGTGGTCCATTAAAGGTGTTTGACAATAACAACAATTGAGGCAGGCTTGGCTCCTAGCCGGGCGGTCCATGATTTAGCAGCGATAAGCTGCAAATTATGAATAGCTTACTGAAATTCAAAGTGGAGGGTCTGTTTGTCAAAATAATGGAAAAAAATCTAAAAATCCCCTCCCCGCCGCGACCCTATTGAAGTATATTCGAAGTCTTTAAGCGTCTATAGAATGTTAATGTATAATCTGCAAAAATATTGTTTGTGTCATACGCTTAATTTAATTTTGCCCTTAGCTGCCACATAAAGTAACTTGTAGACTGCTCATTATGTTAAATAATGTATGTGCAAAATTTGATTGGTATGTGCAAATTCATGCCAACGGTGTAAAAAAATTTCCCCCTTCAATTCCGCCCAATTTTCTAGACTACTGACTGTTCAATATTCCAAAGAATATTTGTGGAAAATTTTGAAAAAGCACGCCACTGTCTAATTCTGCCCAATTTTTTAGACTAATCACTGCTGATTATTCCAACGAATATATTTGCAAAATTTGGTTAAGGAGGGACATGACATTCGCGGCAGAGAAAACAGACCTTTTTTTAAAAATTCATAACTCAGTCAAAACAAACATTTTTCCGAAATGTTTTTTTATTATTGTAGAGAATTGAACAAATTACAAGAAAAAAAATTCAAAAAATATATTTTTCACTCCAACATGGTTTTATAGAGCTCCAAACTGGCGGCAGAGAAAAAAACGGGGCCACGTGGTTGCAGCGCTGGGAGTTGCAAAAATTGTCCGATCTGGAAAAAAAATACTTTTTTAAATCTTAACAAAATTGGTTCTCTTATGAACGACCTTTTTTTTAATTTTTTTCAATTTTTGGTGATGCTCCAAATTTGAAAGTGTGTTTTTTCGAAAAAATATTGACTTTAAAAATTCATAAAAAATTTAAAAAAAAAGCTTGTGTCATACGATAACGAATCAAGTTTAAAAAAATACAAAAAAAAAATTTCGTCAAAAAATGAACCCGCTAGTGCCGCAACCAGTACGAAAAACATGGTTTCGAGATAAACGCGATCAAAATTTGTGAACAAAGCAAAAAAGGTAACCTTCAATCTGCCATGCCTGCTTCGTACGTATGCCTTCGTTATCTTGTGTTGTGCTGTTTCTTATAGCTTTTTGCAATTGTTTAGCAATTCGGGCTTCACCGTTCAAATAGGTACGAAATAACAACCACCAAAAGTCAGGTAGCAAGTAAAACAAGTATATACCAGCTGCCGTACGTAGGTAGCGCAAAAATTAAAAATGCGCTCTCACTAATCCGGCTGTAACTTTTGAACCCGTAGGAATTTTTCCATGAAATTTTTTGTTCTTAGAATCTTAAGAATATTTACTAAAATACAAAATTATTAAAAAAAGTCGATTTCAAAAAACTGTCAATGTCATGTAACCCCTTAAAGTCAGAAAAACGCTGTTGGAGTTCTATTAAAATTAAAGTATCACGTCCCCTGTCTATTTCCGCCCACTTTTATAAACTACGGACTGCTCCTTATGGAAAAGAATATATTTGCAAAATTTGTTTAAAATCGGACAAATGGTATAGAGGGAGTTCGATATGAATTAAACCGACACGTACCCCTGTCCAATCCCACCCACTTTTACAGTGGAAGGCTTACAACTTCTCATTACACTAAGTAATATGTGTATGAAATTTTGTTGAAAGCTGACAAAGGGTGTGGATGTAAATAGTTTTAAAATAAAGTGCCCCGCCCCCTGACTAGTAGCACTCACTTCTATAAACTACGGACTAGTCTTTATGCCAATTAATATGTGTGTAAAATTTGGTTTAAGTCGGACAAGCGGTGTAGAGGGAGTTCGATTAGAATTAAATTGACACACGCCCCTTGTCCAATCCTATAAACTTTTGTAAACCTAAAACTTCTCATTATACTAAAACATACATATATACAGTGAATCAAAAACGTTTAGGCACAGAGCTATTCTCAAAGTTTGTATCAAAATAACTTTTTCCAACTACCAAAAAAAAAAATTTCTAAATTGAAAGTTTTTTTTATTATTCACTGCAAAAATATTTCATTTTTCAGTTTTGTTTCATGTTTTATGTTATTAAAAAACAAAAAAGTCACAATTTTACATAAAAAAATTTTAGGCACATGTGTAAAAAATTTTAATTTATTTTTAGTTTTCATACATTTAATATTTTGTTAGACCTCTTTTGGCTTGAATAACTGCCTGTAAGCGCCTTTATATACTCCCAACTGGGCTTGATGTCTGTTCGGGTGTTATATTTTCCCATTCTTGGCGAAGGGCCTCCTTTAGTGAATCTTTTGATGATATGCGATGGCTCCGAATTTATTTCTCCAATAATTGCTACATATGTTCAATAGCATTCATATCTGGCGACTGTGGAGGTGTTTTGAGCTGTTGGCAATGGTAAATAAGCCATTCCTGCACAAAGTACGACGCATGTTTCGGGTCGTTATCTTGCTGGAACAAAAATGGCTTCCCATTCATGTCCAACTTTTCAACACTAGGAAACAAATTGTCTTTCAAAATATTCAAATAAGAGCACTTAATCATTTTTTCATCTATAAAGACAAGATTTCCCACTCCAGAAGCCGCCATATACCACCATTACCACCGCCGTGTTTGACTGTTTCAATAACGTTCTTTTCTTGGAGCTAATTGTTTGGTTTCCGCCAAACTTTTTGTGCACCATCTGATACAAAAAGGTTGAACTTCGATTCATCACTAAATATTACACTGTTCCAGAATGATTCCGATTGATGAAGTTTTGCAAACTCCAGCCTCTTTTTCTTATCTTATCTTATCTTATCTTATCTTATCTTATCTTATCTTATCTTATCTTATCTTATCTTATCTTATCTTATCTTATCTTATCTTATCTTATCTTATCTTATCTTATCTTATCTTATCTTATCTTATCTTATCTTATCTTATCTTATCTTATCTTATCTTATCTTATCTTATCATATCTTATCGTATCTTATCTTATCGTATCTTATCTTATCTTATCTTATCTTATCTTATCTTATCTTATCTTATCTTATCTTATCTTATCTTATCTTATCTTATCTTATCTTATCTTATCTTATCTTATCTTATCTTATCTTATCTTATCTTATCTTATCTTATCTTATCTTATCTTATCTTATCTTATCTTATCTTATCTTATCTTATCTTATCTTATCTTATCTTATCTTATCTTATCTTATCTTATCTTATCTTATCTTATCTTATCTTATCTTATCTTATCTTATCTTATCTTATCTTATCTTATCTTATCTTATCTTATCTTATCTTATCTTATCTTATCTTATCTTATCTTATCTTATCTTATCTTATCTTATCTTATCTTATCTTATCTTATCTTATCTTATCTATCTTATCTTATCTTATCTTATCTTATCTTATCTTATCTTATCTTATCTTATCTTATCTTATCTTATCTTATCTTATCTTATCTTACTTATCTTATCTTATCTTATCTTATCTTATCTTATCTTATCTTATCTTATCTTATCTTATCTTATCTTATCTTATCTTATCTTATCTTATCTTATCTTATCTTATCTTATCTTATCTTATCTTATCTTATCTTATCTTATCTTATCTTATCTTATCTTATCTTATCTTATCTTATCTTATCTTATCTTATCTTATCTTATCTTATCTTATCTTATCTTATCTTATCTTATCTTATCTTATCTTATCTTATCTTATCTTATCTTATCTTATCTTATCTTATCTTATCTTATCTTATCTTATCTTATCTTATCTTATCTTATCTTATCTTATCTTATCTTATCTTATCTTATCTTATCTTATCTTATCTTATCTTATCTTATCTTTCTATCTTATCTTATCTTATCTTATCTTATCTTATCTTATCTTATCTTATCTTATCTTATCTTATCTTATCTTATCTTATCTTATCTTATCTTATCTTATCTTATCTTATCTTATCTTATCTTATCTTATCTTATCTTATCTTATCTTATCTTATCTTATCTTATCTTATCTTATCTTATCTTATCTTATCTTATCTTATCTTATCTTATCTTATCTTATCTTATCTTATCTTATCTTATCTTATCTTATCTTATCTTATCTTATCTTATCTTATCTTATCTTATCTTATCTTATCTTATCTTATCTTATCTTATCTTATCTTATCTTATCTTATCTTATCTTATCTTATCTTATTATCTTTTCTTATCTTATCTTATCTTATCTTATCTTATCTTATCTTATCTTATCTTATCTTATCTTATCTTATCTTATCTTATCTTATCTTATCTTATCTTATCTTATCTTATCTTATCTTATCTTATCTTATCTTATCTTATCTTATCTTATCTTATCTTATCTTATCTTATCTTATCTTATCTTATCTTATCTTATCTTATCTTATCTTATCTTATCTTATCTTATCTTATCTTATCTTATCTTATCTTATCTTATCTTATCTTATCTTATCTTATCTTATCTTATCTTATCTTATCTTATCTTATCTTATCTTATCTTATCTTATCTTATCTATCTTATCTTATCTTATCTTATCTTATCTTATCTTATCTTATCTTATCTTCTTATCTTATCTTATCTTATCTTATCTTATCTTATCTTATTATCTTATCTTATCTTATCTTATCTTATCTTATCTTATCTTATCTTATCTTATCTTATCTTATCTTATCTTATCTTATCTTATCTTATCTTATCTCTTTTCTTCTTAACAGCCGAAATAAATGGTTTGCGCCGAGGAACTCTTCCATGACAACCAGCTCTATGTAGAGTATTGCGAATTGCTTGGGGATCGAAGTTTTTATTGAAACTTTGCTGCATTTCATTGCATAATTTTACAGCCGAAATCTTAGGATTTTGGACCACTGCCACTACAGGGCACTCCTGGCGTGGTGTTAATATTTTTGGGCGTCCAGATCTGCTTTTACGATTTAATTATCCCGTATTTATGTAATGTTTCACACACTTGTATAGGGCCTCTGCACTATGCCACCAATTTCGCGATAAGATTTTGTCTGCACATGTAGGTTTATAATAACTTTTCGAACATCTACCGAAATTTCTGTACGACTGTTCATTTTGCTCATATAATCACATCAAGATCAACACTAACTTAAACCAATTGATAATTGGATGGCTGCGCAATAAGTATGTGCACAAAACGCAATAGATCAAAGAGAACTTATAGATCACCGTTATATTTGCAAAAACAAGGTACACAGCCTGTGTCTAAACTTTTTTCATATGTATTTTTTCTTCTTCCGCTTATATTTCGAGTAGTGTACAAGGTAAAGGATTTTTTTTTGTGTATTTCAATTAAAATTCATCTAATGATACTAACTGCATCAAAAAGTTGGCCAAATTAGTTGCTTTTAAACATTAAAGCAAAGTTCTTCTCAGAAAAATTGACTGTGCCTAAACTTTTTTGATTCACTGTGTGTACGAAATTTGGTCGAATTCGGACAAACGGTGTAGACGGAGCTAATCTAAAAATAAAGTGCCACTTCCCTTGTCCAGTACGGTCCAATTTTATAAACTTAAGAAAGCTCAAATTACCAAGAATTATATGTGCAAAATGTGGTTAAAGTTAGACACACGGTGTAATAAAAGTTCTAAAGGCTCTACATTATAACGAATAATATATGTATGGGTTGGATATACGATGTTGGTGGAGTTTGGGTATATACAAACAAGATGTCATTCGGTTTTACGCAAGTTTTTCTATTTTGATGACGTCACTGGAAATAAGCTGTGAGATGAAATTAAGCAGTAAAGCCCCCTCTTGGCTATGGCCTGCTACTAAATAAAAAACGACGATCAATGCAGTTTTTACACGATAATTACAGTCCAATCATTTTTGTTTCTTACTTTAGTATCCATTTGCCTATTGTATCCTTTTTGCAATAAAATAAAATGCATGAATTGAATGATGAATTATTTGATACTACAATTAATTTGAAAATGAAAAAAACACTGTTATTTTATAGCTTTAA